>CANTUR010001163.1:0-532257 GCA_947683625.1 Mallotus nudiflorus
CAATCCCCCTTTAATCTCTCAATTGTTGACAAAAATTTCACGTTTATAAAAGAATAAAATATATAAAAATTCAAAACAAAAATTATAGTAAGAAACAAAAATATCATGTGGCTATTATATAAATACATATATTATATGAATATTAATTAAATTAGTGGGTTAGAGAAAAATATAATAGACTAATTATGTATTAAAATAAAAAGTTTGTAATTTATAATTTTTCATAACATAATTTAATTTTATAATAATAAAATAAAAATAAAAAGAAAGAATTAGAGTCTCTGTATTTTAAATAGGCAAAAGATTAACAAGAGAAAACTTAAATTTTTAGCATGGGCATGAAACGTACTTTCGATTTACCTCAATGCATGTTGTTTTGCTACTGACTAAACTTTCTTTGTTGTCGTTTCCAATCTCATTTTCATTTTCATGTTCATGTGCAGTAGGAAATAGTAAAGTTGTCTTCATTTAATATGACAACAAAATATATATTGACGTATTTCAAAATATTAGTTTAGTTCCTAACCTCTCTTATTACTACTAATCTATATTGCTTTTCAAGTTTCTCAATTGGTCCAGAGATTCTTGTTATTGCATAGGTTTTTCGTCCTTTTTTCAAATTGTAACTATTTAATCTTGTTTTGAAGATGAATATCTTCCTATAAAGATTGTGTATCTAGATTGGCACTTCGCTGCTTCCTGGTTGTAGCTTGCTGAGAAGTTTTAATGCTAAAGTATCATGGAGTTTCTCTGCACCAAGATTAAATAAAATGAATGTTGTGGTTCCGGATCCATCTGACACTTTGAAGTCTATCTTATACCTATATAAAGAATTATTAAACTCAGCACAAAATTGAAATAATATTGTTTATTCATGATAATAATCTAATTACCTTGTCATGGGATATTTGCAATCTTCATCACAATAATTGCATGTGTAAGAACCACCAAGAACAGTTAATTTTTTGTTACACATGTTACAGGATACATAACACCATCCATATGTTGAGTCAATTTCTATGATTTTGGCCCAGTTGGTGAAGTTAAATTCCTACAAAATCATAATTACTTTAATAATTTTGAAGAATTAAATTTTATAATACAAATTATATAGGTAAAAAAAATCATTTTGTACCTAGTCATCTGATTCCCATTTAATTTCTAGAATTTCTTTTATTGTTCTCCTCTTCATGAAAATTTGTTTCTCAAGTGGAGCTTCGGAGTTCTCCCTCGATTTCAAAATTCCAATTTCTATTTATGTATATCAAACCTGATAATTAAATTTATTCGTAGCAATAATAAGAATAAAGCAGTTTTTACTATAAATGATTAAAAATAAATTAGTTTTTTTTTTTATCTTTATGATACATAAGAGAAGAAAACTCACTATATTTTTAATGAAAATGATACATAAAAGACGAAAATTTACTAAATTTTTGAACTTAAGGTATCACCAAATTGACGTGAACATTTGTTCCTGAAGTAGATGAAAAGTAGAGTTCTCATGGTAGGAAACATTCAAAATTTATGAATTTTAAATTTTAAAAATCAATTAATAAATCTCATTATTGATGATGTTACTGATGTACCAAGAAACGTCTTGATTGATTGATGATGTTACTGATTTACTAAGAAATGTCTTGATTGTTGTTGAAGTGATAATCAAGATAAATGGTCCATCATTTTTTTTTTTTTTTTTGCTAGAAGCTGAAATCCATATTTTGTGCTAATTTTCCCCACAACTAGCTTTCATTTTTCTTTCCTTACATTAAAAATGATAAAAAAAAAAAGCTAAATAATAAATGATGATTAATTGTAAATAAAATTAATATATACCAAATCATTTTTTATGCAAATAAATTTTTTAGAGTTAATAATCATGACATATATGCAAAGACATAATTAGTAATCATGTTGTAAAAAATTGGCAACTATAAATAGGTTGTTTTGAGAATTCATGTGTATAGATATTGCATAATAGAATTATTTAACCACAACTTACTGGCTGATATGAAGTTGAACATCTCTTTTCATAATTCCATTGTCTCCTACATGTTCTACTTCTCCAATTGCAATTAATTTTCCTACCACATTTCAACAAATATTTTAAAAAATTAAATTATAAACATGTCTATATACATTTTAAAGAAAAATTGTAAAATTCATTTGATTTGCTTGTTAAGTATTTGGTGTCACCAACCCTTTGCTTGAACTACATCATATGTAACAAACTCAAACACATGTCTTGCTATTTTGTCAAATGACACTTCAATCTTTCTCACAGTAGTAGTGAGCAAAAAATATAATTTTATAATTATGGCCGATAGGCCTATAAGCACCAATTTGTATGGACACCTTAAAATTTTTAATTTCATATGATGTTCCCTCAATTAATTGGTTTTTGTATGTGTTTATTGGATTTTTTAAAAGAATTGCATAAATGCTATTTTGCTGAAAAAGTGAAGAAAAATAGTAAGACCAAATCAAAATAGTATTCCTTTTTTTTTTTTGTAGTTGTATTCATCCGCTAAAATCATGTTCAAGTCTTTAACCTTATTGTTGTTCAGATTCAACTAGTCTGAGATTCTGCATACTCTTACTCTTATCATCCAATCTCTTTAAAAGCATCAAGTGTGTCAATCGAGCTATATGCTATCTCCAAGAAAAGAAAGCACAACTATTTTGAAATATAAGATAATTAAAGATAAAAGAATTGGTAATAGAAGTCAACCTTCTTATATTGATGAAAAGATGAATATAAAGGAATATGAAAAGCTATAAAATTAATTGTAGAAACTTATGTTATGTGATTAATTAAATATAAATGATTATTAATCATTTATAAATTGTTAACTATAAGCAGGGTATTAAAAAAAATTACTTATTATATTTTGAAAACTTTAAGTGTGCTTAATGAGGATGTTCATTAAGTGGGAAAATGAAACAATATAGGTTATATATATATTTATAACCTGCAATCATTAATTTATAAGTTGTTACTAAATTATAAGGAGCAATGAAAAAAACAAAGAAAGTTACATAATGTCTTTCACTATTAACTTTATACAATGAAAATGCGGCAAGAATATGAAAATATAGCTTTTTATTTTCAATTATTAAAAAATATGCATAAGTTACACACTATTAACTTATATTATTAAATTTAATAATATATTCTTAAATATATATTATTAAGTTGAAAAATGAAAGGATATAAGCGGTAATCAAACCTTTATAACATAAAATATATATATGTATTTATGTATGTATGTATGTATAGTTTTAATTTTGTTAAAAATAAATATCTTTTACATTTTAATTCAATTTGTTTGTACTTTATCTAATATAAATCAACTTAGATAATTAAACTAAAAGTTAAGTGCATTGCCACTATGAAGTATGTTTCCCCCAATTTGAACTTGGTTGCATACTTATGACTATGAATTTTATACAATGAATATGTAAGTAGAAATTGTGTGTATGTCAAAACTTTCGAATAAAATTTTATCATCTACAATCTATAAATAGAAGAAGAAAAGAAAATAAATTAGTTTTATAATGTTATTATAAATAAATGTAAATAATTTTTTAGTATTAATGATTATTACATAAAACTATTCACTTTCTTTCTACCATATAACATAATTATGCATTCTTAAAACCAAAGTAAGAATAAACTACTAGAATTCATCTTATGGTAGGATGGTTACCTATACATGACCTAAAGAAAAATTCAAGAGAAATACTTGGACCAATGAAGATAGAAAAAATTATAAAAGTCATTGTATGTATCTAAAACTATTCAATGAAATGAAAACAGAATGTTAAAAGATATCATTTAAAAATAGGATGTCCTCATTGCAATCATACTATCTTTGTCAGTTACATATGTCATGATATTAGAATTGGTTCATACTTTTCTAGCAATGGTTTCCATCCACTTCCAACTATCAAGTTTTCTTAATGTTGGATGTCAAAGATTTAATGAATATAGTTATAAAATTATTATGAATAAAAGTAAATAATTAATAATGAAATAGTTAGTACATAAAAAATATTAAATTAATTTTATAATATGATTATGAATATATGTAAAGAATTTATTAACATTAATCATTATTACATAAAACTATTGACTTTTGAACATATTAAACTTTGAAAAACTAATGGGATAGATTGAGACAACAAAAAAGAAAGACGCACTAGCAAAATGATACTTGTACTATAAATAAGGGATAGATTTTATTTTGATTATTCTATCTTTTCATTGTTCTTTATTATTTAGCAACTATTACTTTATCATTTTATTTGAAAACAAAAAAGGCATGTGGTGCTAAAAATACATAGTGGAATTTTCTATATGGATTGAAATTTTTTTATTCTAATAGCTCAAAATCCTATAGATTTATTCAATGTGATGTTTGTATGAGTTTCTTTTTCTTTTTCTAAGTTTCATTTTTAGAAGTTTAAATTTTTGTTGCTTTTCTTTGATTTCCTGCTTTCTTTTTTCTTAATTTAGGTACAAGTCATTTCTTGGTAACCTCAAACATTTTAATGTTTAGAGTTTAAAAGAAAGAATTTCATTCCTAAATGATAAGGGTAGACGTTCCCTACAATCTATGGTTAATATTGAAAATTATGATACAACAATTATGTTTGGTGTGGATTTATACTTTAATTACGATGATATAAATTGAGGATTGAATTTGTTGGAGGATAGTCTTTTATCTAAAAGGGTCTATTCAATTTACAATTTTGGAATTGCTTTGCTTTCTCACAATGATTTGTTTGGAGGAATTATGCTAAAAAACTCATGTCCCTTCCAAGAGTACATATGATTTTGCAATTTGTAGAGTTGCGTTGCTTTTTATGATTGGTGGGAGAAGAATCACAATTGAAATATAAGTGTCATTCTACAAAGTTGAATATTATGGCTTCGTACAAGCTTTGTATATTGAAGATGAGGAAGAGTTCAATTTAGTAATGTATATGTTAATTGTTTAATTGATGCCTAAATTTTTAAGCTTAAGTTTAAAATAGTTTGAGAATGGACCTAGTTAAAAATAAAAGATAGGGAAAAATGTCATGAAGATGTTTAAGTTAAAAAGTTATAGTATTAAAAAATTTAAAGTATGAAAAAAATATTTATGTTTAAAATTGTTAATGGTTTTAGTTATTAGTATATAGTGTATTATAATAATTTTTTTTCCCTTGAACATCCATCACTCATATAATTTGTCCAACATCATCTTATTCTCCTTCAAAAGTTCTAATGGCAAATAACAATAACAACAATACTATTAAATCAATACACACAAAACATTTAACAATTAAGTGAGAACTAATGACATTTTTAAATCAATTATAATGACACTTTTTGTTTGTGTTATGAGGAGGTGAAAAAACTAACCAAAACTCAATATATAATCTTAAGTCTAACATTCTAGTGAATATAAAAAATTTATAAACATAACCAATTAACATGCATATTTTAAATTATGTTCTGGTAGCCAGTTATCTATTCAAAGAACAGGAAAATATCATCAATCACATTCAAGTAGTGACTTTGATTAAAAAAGTCTCCACTCTCCATAATTGTCATAACCTAACATGCATATATGGTAACCTAGAACTAAAAATGATTTTCCATATTCTTTGACAAAATTTTCTACTATTCAAGCTTAAAGAATATCACTTGCTTCATCTTGTATAATCATTATTGTTTTACTTTATCAAAAGCTATAATCAGAGAATAAAACATTTATTTCAACAGATAATTATGTTAATAGAATTTGTATTTCCATACTAGTCCATAATTCAATTCATTTCTTTTGATTTATGGGCTAGCTATATGTTATTTTTGCATAACAAATCATTGCAACATACTTTAATATAAGCAATTAGTTATGCATAAGATGATATCTCAATATAAAAAGTTCATAATTTGTTTTTTTTTTTTTTTTTTTGCAATTAAAAATAATGACTTATTAAATTCAAAATACTTGAAGTGTGGTTAATGACGATAGAAAATAAAGATGGAAAGAAAAAAATAATAATTATTGGACATTTATAAATGGCTAATAAATTAATCATCTGTAGCCTCTAATTAATCATTTTTAATATCTAATTTTCTTGCTATGTCAATATTAAAAAGTTCATAATTTTTTTATTTTTATTTTTATTTTTTTGCCTTTAAAAATAATAACTTATTCAACTCTCAAAACTTGAAGTATGGTTAGTTAGGATAGAAAGTGAAAAGATATAAACTAATTGAAGATGAAAAGAAAAGAAAAAAAATTAATTGTAAAAACTTATTATAACTAATTAATTAAATATAAATAATTATTAGTCATTTATTAACTATTACTCAATTATGTCTAATTAATAATTTATAACCTCTAATTAATCTTTTATTACCTCTAATAATTTATGTGTTAAAAGATCGACTAGAGAGCCGAGTGTCTTAGGTGGAGACCCTTGAGAATTTACAACATGATATCCTTGAGAATCAAAAGAGCCTTGGTAAAGGTCTTGATGCTTTGACTAATGACACAAAGGAAGCTATCTAATCCTTGTATCTAAAGTTATAATCAATTAGTAGGAAAGTGGAAGAGTTGTCTAAAATGGGTGGCTTTGGAGTGATGCCTATAGGAAGAACTAAGATTGATGCGAATCCATAAGTACACGGGTCAAGTTCTAGAATAGGACTGTAAGTCCAAATATCAATCCCACAAGGAAGAGGATAAGTACTAGTTCACTTAATTTATGTGCTTGTCTAAACAGATAAATTTTTATGTTGTAAAGTAATTAAAATTAAAACTAAATTAATTTTTCTAAAGAATAAGTAATGTATAGTATGTAATAGAGTTTCTCTTTTCACCTGGATCTGTATTGACTTAAAATCCAATTTATATAATCTCTCTTATAGTCATGTTTAAGATGCTACCATTGTGATTTTCATAAATCTCTCTCAAGCATTTACAAGGTGAGCTTATTATTTTAAGTATTAATTTAAATAAAGGGACTCTCACCTCATAAAACTAGAATCAATAAATCCATAACAAACTTAAACTCTAAAGGTACAAATACAATATTAACTCTTAACTGGTATCTCTACTCAAATTAAGATTTAATAGTTTTTATTCTAGATCCTTAAGTGTAAATCTCCTCTCGGTCTCAATATACCAACTTAAATAATTAAATCATTCATGATGCATAAGAATAAAAACCATAAACATGACACGAACTGAGATTATATTTAAAAAGAAATATGAGTTTAATACATCTCCAGGTTACTCAAATAACTCTAGTACAAAATGAGATTAAGCTACCATGTTCATACAGAGAATAAGAAAATAATTAACAGTTTTAACAAACATAATCAAGGTACAAGATGAGAAAAGAGAAAACTCCATGATCCTTGTCAATGTAGCTCCAGATTGTTGTTCTCTTCATTATATACTTGTACTCTGATGTAGATGAATGAGCTTCACTCTTTGTCCTCTCTGTAAATCTCTCTTTATTTATTCTCTCTTTTTCTCTGTCTCTCTATAGTTCTCTTTTTGTAATTCTATAGTTCTCTACTATGTGAGTTTATGATGCTTTTATATCGTTAAAATTAGGGTTGTATGTGATACATGCGTGCTTCTTTTTATTTGGGGTAGAATTTCCTTAAATGTACAAGCATGGTCGTGCAAATCCAAAATTGGGCTTGCACGACTGTGCACATGTAAATAAAGCCTTTTGGCATGGTTGTGCATTTTTTTCATTAATCTTTGGCATGATCGTATAGATTTCCTTTAGTGCAATACACGGGTATGTTGTGCCTTGCAAGGCTGTGCTCTTTTCCTTGTAATTTTTTGGCACATCCATGTTAGGCATTACATGGCCATGCACTTTCTTCCACAAATGTTGGCATAACCATGCTTGGCATTGCATGGTCGTGCATGATCAATGCACACCCATGTTGCATTCTTTGACTTTTCTTTTTCTTGATCTTTGACTTTTTTGAATGGTTGTGATGCATATTGCATGCCTATGTATTTTAATTCCTATAGAAAAATAAAAATTTAGTAAGAAGAATACAAAAATTGGACAAAAAATATAAAACTCCTAATTTATTTAATTAATGCATGATTTTATCTCTATTTTATTTAAATGTCCTATTATTTTCTAAATGCTAATTCTATTAATTATTATGTAGAAAATGAAAAATTATGCACTTAAAATGAGATATTATTAAATTAAAATGAGTCTAATTTTTAATAAGAAAATGTAATTATCAAATACCCCCACACTTGAACTTTTGCTTATCCTCAAGCAAGAACCTTATTATAACAATAATATAAGCATATTAAAATAAAATTAAGGATAGTTTAATTACTATAGTTTTAGGTTAATACAAATATTATTTAGCAAAAATGAGTTAATAAATCGAGAAAAAGACTGCAAATATTACCAAGTGAAGCATACCTCTCAAATGAATTATTTATAAGAACTAATGAACTAAAACTTATAAACCAAGTCAAACATATTTAAATTATTAGTCAACCATTAAGCTAAATATGATAACCATCTGAATTTTTTTATTTATTTATGCTAGATTAGAATCCTTCCCAACTTTGCTATTCCCTACCATTCCTGTATTACTGAGTATGAATATCACCGTTAGGTACCTTTCGATTACTTGTACCCAATTTGAGCATTGGAGTATAATGGAGCTTATTATAAGCTTTAAAAGGTTTTTGCTCCTCTAATCCTTTTTTTACTCAGTTGAATTATCATATAGTAGAAAAAAGGCTTTCCTAATAATGAAAATCTATCCAAATCTCCTTATTACAAAAATTTTATCCAAAAATCCTTTTTAAATAAAACAAAAGAGAGGTATATATTTAGATTGATTAAAAGTTAAAAAGTCTAATTCTTAAGCATTAACAAAGCTTTAAACCGTATACTACAAGAATTAATCACATACTGTATCAACTAAACTAGCTAATTTTAATTTTAATATATAAAGCTTATAATTATAAAAAGTTAGCAAAAATAAAAGTGTGGGTTACATACAAGTAATAAAATAAATAAATGAAAAATTAACTCAAAATTAATAAAATAAAAAACTAAAAGGTAAAGTAAATAAATACTCCCCCCACACTTGAATTGTACATTATACTGAAATGTGTTGCACTACAAGTGGAAGGAAATGTCTGAATTTAGGAAAAGAAAAAAAGAAAAAAATAATAGGGAATAAAATATAAAATGAAAAAGTCACACAAAAGATATATTTATTAATAAACGAAAATTCAACATCACATTATTTGACATTAAACTAACATAAAAAAATTCATTAAAAGCACAATGACATAAATATGAAAAAGAAAACATGGACTTAAATTAAAACACACCAACATAAACACATAAAAACTATTAAAATGAAAGTCAAAAAGGTGTTTAGACTTTTTAAGAAAATGGAAGTTAAAAAGTGTCAGGTGGTTCACATAAAGAGGTAAAGTCACATGCCTAAGTGAAATGAATCTACACGCCCATGTTACGTGTGAATGCATGGATCATGTGCATGCCCTACACATTAGAAGCTTGAAAATTGCATCGCTGTGCTAGATGAAGCACGGCCGTGCACATTGTGAGCATGAAATGACACGGTTGTGCTAGGTGAGGCACAGTTGTGCACCAAGTAGGGATAAAAATCGCATGGTCATGTTAGGTGAAGCATGGTCACACACTATATAGGCATGAGAATGACACAACCGTGCTAGATAAAGCATGGCCGTGCACAATTTAAGTAGAAAACATGACATGATCGTGTTAGGTGAGGCATGGCCATGCATAATGGTGGCTTAATATGACATGGTCATGCTAGGTAAGGCACGACCGTGTTTTGGTACTTGTTTGTATGGGTGTATCACTTACTGGCAAGCCCATGTTACTTTTGTGAAGCTTGGCCCTCTTTATGCATGCATACATCGTGCAATAGTAACATATGTCCCCACTTTCAAATTATCACTTAAAGTCACTCTAAACATTTTCAAAGTCAATCAAACATTCAAGCACATAAACAATTACATAAACTTATAAATAAAGACAAAAGTAAAAAAAAAACTTTCCCAATTTATTTCCAAATGTTGTAGTACTCTGTATTCTAAACATCACTGATGACTTAAGAAGGGTCTCTGCTGCATGTATATCCAGGGTATTCAAAAAACTGCATGAAGAATAAAGCTCCTTAAGGGGCATCAAACTAACTAAAAAAAATTAAATGAGTAAACAAAGAACACTTGGGTTATCTCCCAAGAAGTTCTTTATTTATGTTCAATCCTAAGCTTGATCGTGGCCATGCGGTTCTTTATTTCTTTGGTAAAGGCAGAGTCTCCTTCATCTTTATTACAGGTGATGGTCATTATGGTGCACTTGTCTCAGCTGTAGGTGCTTTTTGTAAGTCCTAATTGCTTACGAGTTATGATATCTCTTCCCTAAAATATAACTTTAGTCATTGTCCATTCACCTTGAAGGGTTCACCTTTATTGCTTTGAATTACCACTGCTCCATAGGGAAATACTTCCATTACTGTAAAGGGACTAGACCATCTAGACTTTATCTTCCCAAGGAAGAGTCAAAGTCTTAAATTGAACAAAAGAACCTTATACCCTTTTTTAAAGTGCTTTGGCTTAATAATTGCATCATTCCATCTTTCAGTCTTATCCTTGTAAAGTTTGGCATTATCATAAGCCATATTCATAATTTCCTCCAGTTCATTTAGTTAGAGAAGCCGCCTCTCCCCTGCTTTCTTGTAGTCCATATTCAGGGCTTTAATAGCCTAGTATGCTTTATGCTCTAGCTCCACTAGAAGATAACGAGCCTTACCAAACACCAAATGATATGGTGACATTCTGAGTGGATTTTTAAAAGCAATTTAATAGGCCCACAATGCATCATCAAGCTTAAGTGCCTAATCTTTCCAAGAGCTATTCATTGTCTTTTCTAGAATCTTCTTTAGTTCTTTGTTACTCACTTCAACTTGGCCATTGGTATGTGGGTGGTAGGGTGTAAAGACCTTATGGTTGACACTATATCTTGCTAAGAGGACTTCAGGACTGTTTGTTGCATAAATGACTTCCTTCATCAATTATAATGGCCCGAGGAGTCGCAAACCTTATGAAGATCTTTTTCAAGAACTTGCATACCACTCTAGCATCATTAGTAATACAAGCTTAAGCCTCAACCCATTTTGATACATAGTCAACACAAACAAAAATGTATTAACTCCTAAGAGAATAGGGAAATGGTCCTATAAAGTCTATACCCCATACATCAAAGAGTTCAACCTCTAGAATTCCATATTGTAGCATCTCCTCTTTCCTTGAAAGTGCCTTACTGTGCTGACACTTATCATAATTCATGATAAAGTTTCTAGCATCCTTAAATACAGAAGGCCAATATAATCCACTTTTAAGTATTTTGGCTGCTATCTTGTTTGGTCCATAGTGTCCACTATAAGGAGAGCTGAGATAGTGGTACATCACATCATATATGTCTCGACTTGAAGCCAGGGGGCACATGATTGACACTAAGAAATGGAAAAGCTTAAAGCTACCGAAACATGCAGTAAGCCTTATAAGAAAAATACGGAACAGTTCACTTTTAAAACTTTACAATGCAATAATTAAATTATGATGCAAACTGATTTTTCTCAATTTAAATAAATCATACCATTATCATGCATAACAAAGTAATAATAAGTTATACAAAATATTATTTCAGTGCATAAATCTTAAATACATAATATCCAAATTAAAGTCTGTAGTTATATAATTTCACTACTACGATACACGGATACTATTACAAACATAAACTATATAGACCAACATAAAATAGCCTGTGAGGAAGCTACTCGATGTAGGGAAGTAGGCCTAACAGAAGACTCCCAAACTCCTAAAAAAATAAGTTGAGGGGAGTCAGACCTGACTGAGTAAGCTAATAAAAGAAATGAATGCGATTTGAAAATCTCCTTTAAAATAGGTTTTTATGAAAATATAATATAATTATAATTTTTATTCAAATCCTTTGATATATATATATATATATATATATATATATATATATATATAAGAAATTCATTTTCCAAAAGGAGGAATACAATTTTAAATGTTTTTAAAACATTATAGTATAAAAAAACTAGGTAGAACCCTAGTCCTTAATTCTAACAGCCAATCAGCTCACTTATATCCAAGACTGTTGAATTCTGAGAGCAAAGCATCACCAGGATGCACAACTGAAGTGACGTCACTTAATCTAATATCATTGGCGGTGTCCGAGAGTAAAGCATCACTATACCATTAGCCCCACTATATATTAAATAATCAAATATTATATTACTAGCAATGTCCGAGAGCAAAACATCACCAGACCTTCGGCCCCAGTAATATAATCAATACAATGAAATATTTTACCGATGCGCACATGGTCCTGATGAAACCCATCAAGGAGCCCATACCATAGTTTATTTAAAATAAATGAAGATAAATAAAATAAAGAAAATTACAATAAATAAAAATAAATTAAATTAACTATAAAATTAAACCATGCAATATCATATAAAGAATACAAACATGAATTCTCATAAATTTAAATTGATCAGAATTTAGTATATTTAATTTGAAAACCTGACATGCAAATCACATATTAACTTACAAGATGGATGCGCTCCTCTGCTATGTTGTGCCCAACCTTAATTGGTAGATGCAACCAGAGGGGCGGCTAAAAGACAAAAAATAAAAATGACTATCCAAAAGTATAAACCTAACTTCTAGAATTTCTAAGGAACACTCAACTCGAACCCAGAATTCAAAACTTAGAATTGACCCAATGTCAAATTTTATGAGAAATCTACCAAAAATTTGGCAGAGTTTCATATGTTAAACGGACATCCCTTTACATAAGTAAAGTCAATCCTACAAGCAAATACACTTCTAAACTTCATAATAGCTCAACACCTCGGGTTAGGACCCTGAACTACACAATTCCCAACTGAGGTTCATAATTCGAGATAAAATAAAAAAGGAGCTACGTATAGTTAAACTTGTTGATGGAAGTCTTCTTTCTCGACGATGTCGTAAGACCAAGCTCATAAGCTTATTATCCTAGGTCAGAACAAGTTGATAGGATCCCCTTTTTTACATCCCCACGTCCCTCCTACGTGGTGACATAGGGGCGAAAAAAGGAAAGAGAGGGATGGGGTTTCTCTCACTTTTGGCATAGCGGGCCCTCGGCGGGAGGCCAGCACGATGGGCTATTAGCTCAGTGGTAGAGCGCACCCTTGATAATTGCGTCATTGTACCTAGGCCATCCTTATCCATATCTAGCCACTGACTATGGTACACAACTGTCATTGTTTACACATCACATGTGTATTGGTGGATTTCTTATAGTTGGTGTTGCTGCGCATGCATCCATTTTTATAGTAAGAGACTATGATCCAACTGCTCGATACAACGATCTATTAGATCGTGTCCTTAGGCATCGTGATGCAATTATATCACACCTCAATTGGGTATGTATATTTTTAGGCTTTCACAGTTTTGGTTTATATATTCATAATGATACTATAAGTGCTTTAGGGCGCCCTCAAGATATGTTTTTAGATACTGCTATACAATTACAACCTGTCTTTGCTCAATGGATACAAAACACCCATGCTTTAGTCCCAGAATGATTGGGCATAAAGCGTCTGTAGGTTTAAATAAAAATATATTAAAATTATTAAAAATCCATAAATCACCAATAAATCACAATGTAATTTATTTAAACCTTAAAACACTAAATATAATTATTTTCCACAACAATTAATAAAAATCTCTAATAATTTATATAACTTTATAAAAATCCAATTTTTCAAATATTCAATATAAATAGTCAAATTCACATTTAAATATTCAAATAGATTAAATATATTATAAAATAATTTAAAAAGTCATTTAATCACAAAAATAGTAAATAATTTATTATTTGAATAAAATTTTCAAAAATTAGTATTAATTAGTTAAAAATAGTAAATAATTTATAAAAATTATTTTAATACTCTATAAAATTCTAAAATCATTTAAAACATATAATTTAACTATATTTTCAATAAAATTACTCAATTAACCCACAATTCCAATATTCGCATAATAATAATAATTTCTCAAAAATTATATAAATTCACTAAAAATCATTTTATTAATACTAAAATTACTAACTTAAATTACTAACACTAATTAACTCATAGTTCCAACCAACATAATTAACAAAAATATACAAAATACTTAGAGTATCTCAAAATTAATTATTCAAAACTTCATAAATACTAACTTAATTAACATAAATCATTTTTATATCCCCATAATTAAAATCAACTAAAATAATTTAAAATCAACGAATTTATATATAAATCAACCCAAAAATTAACTAAACATTAAAATTAAATCAAACTTGAATCATGCAAATCACTTACTAAACTAACAAAATCAACTAACCAATAACCTAGATCAACTAAGAAATTAACCTAAAATCCAACTAACCACTAACCTAATAACTTCACTAAAGCTAGAAACTAAGAACAGGGGAAGGTAGAGCTATCACAAGAAGTTAGAGTGGCTGCAGGTGGCGGAGGAGCTGGCATCGCACGGCAGGGCTAGAAAGCTATTGTCCCTTACACAAGATGAAGAAGGAGGGGCTGGATCGAGAGGCTTCAGTGGAAAGGCAACAAGAAGAGAGAGCAAGCTGGAGATGGTGAAGATGGCATGGCGAGGGCAATTTGAACCAAGCGGAAGGAGAAGCATAAGGAGGCGAAAGCAGAAAAAAAAATGGGAAGAAGGAATGGTTTGGAAATTTTTTTGACTTTAACACAAGCTTTTGTCTAAAATAATAATAATAATAATAATACGAATAATAATAACAACAACAACAACAAGAATAATAATAAGAATAATAACAACAACAACAACAACAACAACAACAACAATAATAATAACAATAATTCTACTACTACAAACTTTACTCAACCACACACTTAAATAATTAGTCAACTAACCCATAAATAAATAAATACATATATATATGCACACACACACAAGCTTTTGTCTAATATAATAATACTACTACTACTACTACTACTACTACTACATACTTTACTCAACCACACACTTAAATAATTAGTCAACTAACCCATAAATAAATAAATAAGTGTGTGGTTGAGTAAAGTATGTAGTAGTAGTAGTAGTAGTATATTAGACAAAAGCTTGTGTGTGTGTATGTATATATATATGTATTTATTTATTTATGGGTTAGTTGACTAATTATTTAAGTGTGTGGTTGAGTAAAGTTTGTAGTAGTAGTATTATTGTTATTATTATTATATACATTATAGGATGTAAGTTAAGTGTGTGTATATATATATATATATATACACATACATAACACACACATAACTTTAAATAAATTCACATAACACTATATGTTATAAAAATGCATTTAAGTTAAAGTTCTAAAACTTCAAATAAATATAATATAGTACATACAAGTGCCCCAAAATAAAATCTTAAATTTGATAATTAGATATAACAATTCAACGTAACAATAACATAAGACAAAAATAATTAATGACACTGCAAATCTTGCTATATATATATATATATATATAAATTTTATTGATGAAAAAGATAGAGATAGGCGACTTGCATCTTGGATTCTGTCTCCCACATACAATCTTCTACTGTGTGGTTACTCCATAGAACTTTCACCATCGGAAGTCCCCTAGAGTGAAGCAATTGAACTTGGCGATCCAGAATTGCCACTGGATACTCCTCATAAGATAGATATTCACTGAGCTCCACTGCTTGACGTTGAAGTACATGAGAAGGATCAGGAACATATTTCTTAGCATAGACATATAGAACACTAGCTGGATTCAAGATAATTCAGGTGGTAACACCAGTCTATAGGCCACTTCTCCAACTTGTGATTGTATCTCGAAAGGTCTAATGTATCTAGGAGACAACTTACCCTTCTTACTGAACCTCATAACTCCTTTCATTTGAGATACCTTCAGAAACACCATATCTCCAACTATAAAGGAAACATCTTTCCTTCTAAGATCAACATAACTCTTCTGCCTGCTAAAAGTATCATTAACCTTTATTGAATGATAAGGACTTTCTTATAAGTAATATGCACCAACTCTGGACCTGTTAGCTATCTCTCACCAATTTCCCAACACAAAGGTGATATACACTTCATACCATACATCGCCTCATACCAAGCCATTTTAATACTTGCATCATAACTATTGTTATATGCAAATTCAATCGGTGGCAAGTGGTTATCCCATTGACCTCTAAAATCCATCACACACATTCTGAGAATATCCTTTAAAGTTTGAATGGTCCTCTCTAACTAACCATCAGTTTGAGGATGGAATGTTGTACTGAAGTCTATCCTTGTACCAAAGGCTTTATGTAACTCTTGCCAAAAAACTGATGTAAAAGTGGCTCCTCTGTTAGATATTATGCTCACTAGAACTCTATGAAGACAAATGATTCTTCTGACATACAATCGTGCTAACTTGTTAGTGAAGTATGTCTTCTTTATTGGCAAAAAGTGAGCTAACTTGGTTAACCTATCAACTATCACCTAAATTGCATTAAATCCACTAGTCATTTGAGGCAAACCAATCACAAAATCCATGGCAATCATATCCCACTTCCACTCTGGGATAGGTATGGACTGTAACAATACTAAGGGCCTCTGATGCTCTAGCTTCACCTATTGACATGTGAGACACCTGGATACAAATTCTGCAATGTCTTTCTTCATTCCATTCCACCAGTATGTGTCCTTTAAATTATGATACATCTTGGTGGAACCTGGATGAATATTGTAAGCAGAAAAATATGCCTTTTCCAAGATCTCTTTCCTCAGATCATCAACGTTTGGCACACACAACCGAGTACCCAAGCATAGAACACCTTCACTATCAATTACAAACTCTTTGGATTAACCTTGTTGTACCTCAAACATGATTCTATGTAGCTGTGGGTCCCTTTTTTAAGCTGCTTTAACTCTATCCAAATGTACTGATCGTACTCTGAACTAAGCTAAAAAACATTTCTTAGTCACTTTCCACTGTAAACCCTGATCAATCAACTTATGCAACTCCTGAATAATCGATCTCCTCTCAGTACTGATATGCACAAGACTGTCTACTTATTTTTTGCTCAATGTGTATAGTACTACATTCGCCTTGCCTATATGGTAAAGAATCAAAAAATCATAGTCCTTCAGAAGTTCCGTCCATCTTCTCTGCCTTAGGTTCAAATCCCTTTGCTTGAAGACATACTTTAAGCTATTGTGGTTAGTGTATATTTTACAAGTAACACCATATAGGTAATGCCTTCAAATCTTCAGTGCAAATACAACTACTACGATCTCCAAATAATGAGTGTGATAATTCTGCTTATGCTTCTTCAACTGCCTTGAAGCATAAGCAACCACTCTACCATTCTACATTAGCACACAGCCTAAACCTACTCAAGAAGCATCATAATACACCGTGTATCCATTATCACTAAAAGGCAAAGTCAATACTAGGGCCGAAGTCAATAAATCCTTAAGCAACCGAAATGCTCTTCACATCTATCAATCCACATGAACTTAACATTTTAATCTAGTCAAAGGCACGGCAATCTTGGAGAATTCCTTCATAAATCTCCTGTAATAGCCTGCTAAACCCAAAAAACTTCTCACTTTTATGACCATTGTGGGTTTTGGCCCCTCAATTATTGCCTCTATCTTCTTGGGATCTACGTGAATGCCATCTTTGGATACCATATGGCCTAAGAATGCCACTTGGTCTAACCAGAATTCACATTTTGAAAACTTGGCATATAATTGGTGCTCTCTCAAAGTCTGTAGCACCAATTTAAAATGAATTGCATGCTTTGCCTTATTCTTGGAAAAGACCAAAATGTCATCAATAAACATGATCATAAATCGGTCCAAGAATGGCCTAAACACTTTATTCATCAAGTCCATAAAGGCTACAAGGGCATTAGTCAACCCAAAGGACATCACTAACAATTCATTGTGGCCATACCTAGTCTGAAATGCTGATAGGGTACATCCTCAGTTTTAATCCTTAGTTAATGATACCTAGATCTTAAGTCAATCTTGGAGAAATACGAAGCTACTTGCAACAGATCAAATAAACCATCAATCCTGGGGAGTGGATACTTGTTCTTGATGGTAACCTTATTCAATTGTCTATAATTAATACAGAGTCAAAGACTACCATCCTTCTTCTTCATAAAAAGAACTGGAGCACCCCAAGGAGATGTGTTAGGCCTAATAAAGCCCTTATCCAACAATTCCTATAATTGCTCCTTCAGCTCTACAGGTGCCATCCTATAAGGTGGCATAGAGATAGGATCTATATCACGCACAACATCAATACATAATTCTATCTCTTTATTCAGTGGCAATCCAAGTAACACCTTTGAAAAAACATTTGAGAATTCACATACTACTTGTACCTTTTCCACTGAACCCATTTCTACTTGAACATCTCTAACTACAACTAGATAGCCTTGACACCCTCTACTAAGCATCTTCCTAACTATAATAGCAGAAATAATGTTATGAGGCATGGAACTTTCACCACCTCTGAATCTGAATTCCTCTCCACTTGGAATTCTAAAAATTACCTCTTTCACTAAACAGTCCACAAAAACATAATACTGGGATAACTCATATCAAACTCAATCACATCCAAAAGGACCGAGTCTACTAATAACTGTTTACCTCCAACCAACACAAGACAAGATCGAAAGAAGACATCCGTCTCTAACTCATCATTAAGCGGAGTCAAAACAGACAAAGGAAAACTCATCTTGGAAGGAAGACAAGCCACTTTTGAAGCAAACAAAGGGGACACAAAGGAATATGTAGCACCCAGATCAAATAAAACTCTAGCCTCAGAGCAACATACTAGAATAATGCCTGCTACCACTGCATTGGATGCCTGCACATCCTGAGGAGTCAAAGTAAAGACCCTAGCCTATCCACGTACTAGCTATTATGAGGTGAACGACTAAGTATGTCCTTTACCTTAACCCTACTAACTCGTAAACTCAATCGATCATTGTTGAGGGTACATAGTTGTTTAACACTACTGAGGCACTTGCTGAAAAGGTTGGACAATAGAAGGTGAAGATCTTTGAGCAAAGGACAGTTGTAATCTATAGTTCAAATAGGCTCTAGCAAAATGTCCAAATTGACCACATATGAAACACACTCTTGGCATCAAGTGACAAGGACCCTAATGCACTTGCCCACACATGGCACACACATTAGCTCTAAACCCAGAACTGCCATGACCGGAGCTCTGTCCACTGCTGTTATTGGCACTACCACCAAATCTAGCAGCCCTACTACTCCTGTGATCCTGACCAAAATGGTGCCTACCAGTCTAATGTGCTATGAACTATTTGCTCTACTGAGAAGGACCTACTAACTGAGCACTCGTCCTACCTATCTGAAACACTGGCTACTGCACCCTTTGAACAGGTTTGACAATGCCACTATCATAAGGATCGATATGGTGCTATGTCGAATATGTCTCCACTCTAGCTATCTCGCCTCCTCTACAACACTCTCCAAACTACGACCCTATGGTCGAATGCCAATATAAGTTGGGCCTAACCTAGTCATATAAAGCTCAACCACTCTGGCAACATCTTGCCTCACATCCTCAATATGTCTCATCAATCTGTAGAACTCCCGAGTATAGTCCTTAATTGATCAATCTCTCTTATTGATATTAAGTAGCTGCCATCTATAGTTCTCTCTTATAGACGAAGGATAGAAGAACCTCATGAACTACTCCATAAAACCCAACCATGTCATTGTGGTCATGAAGGGCTGAATGGACTGCATAAACCAGTCCTGAGTTTCCACTGAGATGGATAACTCCATAATCATGATCCATTGATAATTAGAATACCCTAATCTAGTCCTGGACTTAGTAGTATTAATAAAATCTAGTGCATCTCCAGTACCATCAAAATGAACTCATCCAGCCCTGGAGTATAACAATGCAGCATCTACATCTGGCATCCCCTGATTCTGTCACTGAAGCATCTGCTGCACTATAGGCATCGCCTAATTAAGAGCTGCCAATCCTTTATTAATACCTGCCATGCCAACTGTAAAAACTGCATGATCCTCTACTGGAATCTTAGGTGCTACCTGATGTTATTCCTACCTCTGAGCTGCTGATACTCTAGCTCTACCCCTACCTCTAAATCAAGGGGCAAGAGGAAGAATCTCATCTTGAAATGACTGTTCATCGTCATCATCCTCTACATCAGTTCAGGGGCATTCCAAGTATGACTTGTTTTGAAAAGAGAAGAAAACCCAAATTCAAAACGAAACAAAAACATAGACACAAACGTAGAATCCTAAAGATAAGAAAATCAACAAGTGATAGTTAACACAACCTAAGTACCGCAATAACATAAGAAAAGACAGACATCGACAGTCAAAAGCATACAAAACAAGCAAAAGCTTTGATACCAACTTTGTCACGACCTGAACTTAGGGGGCATGTGACTGGCACTAGGAAATGGGAAAGCTAAAAGCTACCGAAACCCGTAGTAAGCCTTAAAAGAAAAATGTGGAACAGTTCACTTTAAAACTTTGCAATGTAATAATCAAATCATGATGCATATTACTAAATTGATTTTTCTCAATTTAAATAAATCATACCATCATCATGGGTAACATAGTTATACAAAATATTATTTAAGTGCATAAATCTCAAATACATAATATCCAAATTAGTATGTAGTTATACAATTTCTCTACTATGGTACACAAATACTATTACAAACACAAACTATGTAGACTTATATAAAATAGCCAATGAGGAAGCTACTCGGCGTAAGGAAGTAGGCCTAATGGAAGACTCCCAAACTCCTAAAAAAATAAGTTGAGGGGAGTCAGACCTTACTGAGTAAGTTAATAAAAGACATGAATGCAGTTTGAAAATCTCTTTTAAAATAGGTTTTTATGAAAATATAATATATTTATAATTTTTATTAAAATGCTTATATATATATATATAAGAAATCCATTTTCGAAAAGGAGGAATAAATTTTTAAATGCTTTTAAAACATTATAGTATAAAAAAAAAAACTAGGTAGAACCTTAGTCCTCAATTCTAACAGCCAATCAATTCACTTATATCTAAGATTTCTGGATCCCGAGAGAAAAGCATCACTAGGATGCACAGTCACAATGATGTCACTTAATCAAATATTACTAGCGGTTTCCGAAGCAACGCATCACCAGACCATCGCCCCAATATTTATTAAATAATCAAATATTATATTACTGGTGATGTCCAGGAGCAAAGCATCACCAGACCTTCGACCCCAGTAATATAATCAATACAACCAAATATTTTACCGGTGCACACACGATCTTAATGAAACCCATCAGGTAGCCCGTTCTACCATAGTTTATTTAAAATAAATGATGATAAATAAAATAAGAAAAATTATAATAAATAAAAATAAAATAAATCAACTATAAAATTAAACCATGCAATATCATATAAAGAATACCGACTTGAATTCTCATAAATTTAAATTCATCAGAATTTAGTATATTTAATTTGAAAACCCAACACACAAATTGAATATTAACTTACAAGATGGATGCACTCCTCTGCTATGTTGTGTTTGACCTCGATTGGTAGACGCGACTGGAGGGACAGCTAAAAGACAAAAAATAAAAATAACTATCAGAAAGTAGAAACCCTAACTTCTAGAATTTTTAAGGAAGGCTCGACTTGAACCCATAATTCAAAACTTAAGATTGACCCGATGTCATGTTTTACAAGAAATCTATCAAAAATTTGGTAGAGTTTCCTCTATAAAACGAACATCCCTCTACAAAAGTAGAGTCAATCCTGTAAGCAAACTCACTTCTAAACTTCACAATAACTCAACACCTCAGGTTGGGACCTCGAATAACACAATTACTAACTGAGGTTCATAATTCGAGATAAAATAAATATTAAATAATAATATATTAAAATTATTGAAAATCCATATATCAATAATAAATCACAATGTAATTTATTTAAACCTCAAAACACTAAATATAATTATTTTCCACAATAATTAATAAAAATCTCAAATAATTTATATAACTTTATAAAAATCCAAATTTTCAAATATTCAATATAAATCGTCAAATTCACATTTAAATATTCAAATAGATTAAATATATTATAAAATTAGTTAAAACCCCATTTAATCACAAAAATAGTAAATAATTTATTATTTGAATAAAATTTTCAAAAATTAGTATTAAATAGTTAAAAATAGTAAATAATTTACAAAAATTATTTTAATACTCTATAATCATTTAAAACATATAATTTAACTATATTTTCAATAAAATTACTCAATTAGCCCACAATTCCAATATTCACATAATAATAATAATTTCTCAAAAATTATATAAATTCACTAAAAATTATTTTATTAATACTAAAATTACCCACTTAAATTACTAACACTAATTAACTCATAGTTCCAACAAAAATAATTAATTAACATAATTAACAAAAATATACATAATACTTAAAGTACCTAAAATTAATTATTCAAAACTTCATAAATACTAAATTAATTAACATAAATCATTTTTATATCCCCATAATTAAAATCAACTAAAATAATTTAAAATCAACTAATTTATATATAAATCAACCAAAAAATTAACCAAACATTAAAAATAAATTCTGGATAATTAAGCAAATATAATATTAATTAACCAAAAATTAAATCAAACTTGAATCATGCAAATCACTCACTAAACTAACAAAATCAACTAACCAACAACCTAAATCAACTAAGAAATCAACCCAAAATCCAACTAACCACTAACTTAATAACTTTACCAAAGTTGGAAACCAAGAACAGGGGAAGGTAGAGCTATCACCGGAAGCTAGAGTTGCTGCTATCTCCGGTGGCTACAGGTGGCAGAGGAGCCGACATCGCACGATAAGGCTGGAAAGCTATTGTCCTTTGTGCAAGATGAAGAAGGAGGGGATGGATTGGGAGGCTTCAGTGCAGAGGTAGCAAGAAGAGAGAGTAAGCTGGAGATGGTGAAGATGGCGTGGTGAGGTGATGGTGGTGAGGACAGGTCTGAACTAGGCGGAAGGAGAAGCTTAGGGAGGCAAAAGCATAAAAAAATGAGAAGAAAGAATGGTCTGCAAATTTTTTTGTCTTTAACACAAGCTTTTGTCTAAAATAATAATAATAATAATAATTTTAAAAAATATTCAGGTTATTACAATATGTCTCTAAGTCAAGAATGCTACTTCTTAACATGCCATCACTGCATAATTTCCACATATAAGGATCATCCCACATAAATATCTCTTTGCATCATACATGAGCTTCTTTCTTTGTTGATATGAGAAGTTCTTAAGAAGTTGCCCGTATAAGAGAAAATTAGGCAAGTCTACATACTAGGGGATAAATGCAAGTGCAAATAGTGTCTCATCTAGAAAAGTCTCCATGATGGATGTTTCATCATTGTTCCCCTTTTCTGATCGAGAGAGGTGGTTAGCTACCAAGTTCTTTGAGCCCTTTTTTTCTTTTATAACCATAATAAACTCTTGAAGTAGAAGTATCCATCGAATCAACCTTGGCTTAGAATCTTTCTTGGATAATAGATATTTGATAGTAGCATGATTTGTGTACACTTATACTTTTAATCCTAGAAGATAAGACCGAAACTTATCAAAAGCAAACATAATAGCTAACATCTCTTTCTCTATTATGGCATAGTTGAGTTGTTCTTCCAAAAGAGTCTTGCTAGCATAATATATCACATGCAACCTTTTATCTTTATGGTGCCCTATAATAGCTCATATGGCTTAGTCACTAGCATTGCACATTAGTTCGAATGGAAGGCTTTAATCTAGTGGTACCATAATGGGTGCTGATGTGAATTCCTTCTTCAACCTTTCAAACATAGATTTACAATCATTAGTGAACTTAAAAGGAACACCTTTTTCTAGTAACTAAGAAAGAGGTTTAGAAATTTTAGAAAAATCCTTGATGAAGCATTTGTAAAAGCTGATATGTCTAAAGAAGCTTCTAACACCCTTTACATTGGTTGGATAACTAATATTTTCAATTGTCTCTATCTTGGCTCAATCATCCTCTATTCCCTTTGCTAAAATCTTATGTCCCAATACTATTCCTTTATCCACCATAAAGTGGCATTTTTCCTAGTTTAGCACCAAATTAGTTTCCTCACATCTTGTCAATACCTTCTCCAAATTATTGAGGCAGCCATTAAATAAATCTTTAAACACTGAGAAGTCATCCATGAAGACCTCTATGATATCCTTAACTAAATCAGAGAAGATGGTTGTCATGCAACATTGAAATGTGGCAGGGGCATTACATAACCCAAAAGGCATTCTCCTATAGGCATACGTGCCATAAGGATAGATGAATGTTATTTTCTCTTGGTCTTCTGGAGCTATAGCAATCTGGTTATAACCTGAGTAGCCATCAATGAAATAGTAAAAAGCATGTCTTGCAATTCTCTCAAGCATCTGGTCAATGAATGGCAAAGGAAAGTGGTCTTTTCTTGTGGAATTATTGAGCTTCCCATAATCAATACATACCCTCCAGCTAGTAACAACTCTTGTTGGAATTAACTCTCCTTCATTATTCTCCACTATGGTCATCCCTACTTTCTTTGGCACACATTGAATAGGGCTCACCCAACTAGAGTCCAAGATCAGGTATATAATACCTACATCAAGAAGCTTCACAATCTCCTTTTTCACCACTTCCTGCATATTTGGATTCAATCTCCTCTACCATTAAATGATAGATTTGCACCCATCTTCAATCAGTATTTTATGCATGCAGTAGGATGGGATTATTCCTCTGATGTCAGAGATCTACCACCCAATGGCTTTCACCTTTCTCTTTAGTATCTCCACAAGTAAGGTTTCTTGTTCAAAGGTGAGTTTAGAAGAGATAATGACTGGTAGAGTTTGGTTGTCTCCTAAGAAGGTATATCTGAGGGGAGGTGGTAAAGGTTTCAATTCAAGTGAAGGTGGTGAAATAATGGAAGGCTGTGTGGATTGGATATTTAAAGTTAATTGTGTATGCCTCTGAGGGTGGTCTGTTTGAGAAGGTTTAAGTTCAGGAGTTTCTTTTAAACTCTCCTCCACTTGTAAAGAATCTTTAGCTTCCTGTAGTTAAGTATGGAAAACTTCATCTACACATTTATCTACTACATCCAAGCACATGCATAAATCTCCATCAACAGGCCATCTACTTGCCTTATAAATATCGAAGACACATTTTTCTTCTCAAACTCTCAATGTGAGATTTCCTTCATGCACATCGATCAAGGCTTTAGCAGTGTATAAGAATGGTATACCTAAGATCAAAGGCACCTCTTCATCTTCTTCAAAATTCAAAATAATAAAATCAAAAGGGACTATAAACTTGCTCACTTTTACTAACACATCCTCAATAATCCCTAGTGGTTTCTTAGTGGTATGGCCTACTAGTTGAAGAATCATATTGGTAGTCTTTGCTTCTAAATTCAGTTTCTTGAAAATGGATAGGGGCATAAGGTTTATAAAAGCACCCGAATCACACAATACTTTATAGAATTGCATATTCCCTATTTCACAGGGGATGGTAAGGCTTCCATGGTGCTTTAGCTTTCTTAGAAGCTTGTTAAAATCAGGGCATTGCATTCCTTTGTCAAAGTCACCATCTCTAGTTCTTCAAGCTTCTTTTTATTAGAGATCAAGTCTTTGAGAAATTTTGCATACCTCGGCATTTGAGCAATGGCCTCCACAAAGGGTATATTAACTTGGATCTTTTTAAGCATGTCTAGGAATTTTGAAAATTGAGGATCAAGCTTTGTTCTCTTCAACCTATGTGGAAAGGGAATGGAAAGCTCGTACACTCTTTCTTTACTCTTTTTAGTTCCCTTAGATTCTCCCCTATTTTTCACTCTACTGGAGCTTTCTTCGATAGTGGCTTTGCCTTATTTGTTTGAGTTAGACTCTGTAGGTAGTTCGACTTCTTTACCAGTTCTTAAGGTTATAGCTTTCACTTGCTCCCTTGGATTTATCTTAATATTGCTTAGTAAGTTTCCTTAGTTACGTGATGTCAGCGTATTAACTATCTGGCCTATTTGTAGTTCCAGATTATGAATGGAACAAGAATGGTTCTTGAACATCAATTGAGTATCTTTCTAAATCTGGTCCACCTTCACCTCTAGCTTGTGATTCAAATCTTCTTGAAGAGTCATCCGCTTGTCTATCATCTCCATAAACTTGTCTAGCTTGCCTTCAAGAGATGAGTTTTAGCTCTGTTGAGCTGGTTGATGTAGGTTCAAAAAAGTTAAGTTACTAAGTGGTGGTTGTCTATTCTGCCCTTGCTCCCCTTGATTTTTCCACGCGAAATTACGATGGTTACTCTAAGATGAGTTGTAAGTATTTTCATATGGGTTGCTTCAGTTTTGTATATAATTGGCATGCTCCATGTTTTATGTCAAAATGCACTCACTAGTCCCATGCTCCTCTTAACACAACTCATAATTTAAAGTGGAAGTTTTTGATAGAGCATTAACATTCATCTTTTTTAGTTCATGGGCTAAAGCGTCAACCTTGGCAGTGACCATACTTAACCCATCAAGTCCTATAACACCCTATTTCCTTATTATCATGACTCATTTATTTTTCCACAGGTGTTGAGCTGTACCAATCTCCTCAAATAAATCAAGAATCTGCTCTGGAGTTTTATTCATGATAGACCTCCATAAGCTACATCTATATTGCACCTTACCATCGGATTAATGCCTTTGTAAAAAGACTTAAATCCTAAGTAGGAATTAAGTGTGAAGGACATTGTCTCTGTAAGTCCTTGAACCGCTCCTAAGCTTCAAAAAGTGATTCATCATCTCTCTGGTAAAATGAATTAATCTCACTTCTAATTCGTAAAGCTTTAATAGGGGAAAATATTTGTTGAAAAAGATAGTGTACATCTCATTCCAAGTTTTGATGGAGTTTAGAGGTAAACCGACAAACCACCTAGTTGCCTTATCTGTGAGAAAGAAAGGAAATAAAATAAGGGAATGGCTTCTAAAGATACTCCATTTATCCATAAAGTTCCACAATACTCCATAAAATAATGCATATGTGCAATGGGGTCCTCTGAGGGTAGTCCATGAAATTGTGAACTTTGGATCATTTGAATCATACCAGGTTTGATCTTAAAGTTTTTTGCTACAATCGTTGAAGGCACAATTAGATTCTAATCTTACTGCATATTATAGTTCAAACACTCTCTCATGGTTCTATTGGCCATAGGGTTCTAGTGCTGGTTGAGGAGACAATTTGTATTATTTTGATTGTTGATATTATTGGCTCCTACTCCTCTACCATTGGTGTCGTCAAATTCATTTCCTTGATTCATGGATGCTTGATGCTCTTTTCCCCTTCTATGAAATGTTCAGTCAATTTTAGGATCGAATGCTTCATGCTCTTTGTTAAAGCTTCAAGTTATGTGCATACACCTTGTTCCTGCGAAAGAAAAGAAAAATAAAACAAAAAATGTTTAAATCAAATAGTATCAAGCTACTTTTAATATTAAAATCTTCTCGGTAATAGTGCCAAAAATTTGATGTGAATTCATAAGTATAAGTTATAGAATAGGATTGTAATTCCAGATTTCGATCCCACAAGGAAAAGGATAAGTACTAGTTCACTTGATTTATGTTCTTGTCTAAATAGATCAATTTTTATGTTGTGAAGCAATTAAAATTAAAACTAAATTTATTTTTCTAAAGAATAAGCAATATATAATATATACTAGAGTTTCTCCTTTCACCTGGATCTATATTGACTCAAAATCTAATTTATATAATCTATCTCATAGTCATGTTTAAGATGCTACTACTGTGATTCTCATAAATCTCTATTGAGCATTTACAAGGTAAGCTTATTATTTCAAGTATTAATTCAAATAAAGGGACTCTCGCCTCATAAAAGTCTAATTAATATATCCATAACAAACTTAAACTCTAAAGGTAAAAATGAAATATTAACTTTTAACTGGTATCTCTACTCAAATTAAGATTTAATAATTTTTATTCTAGATCCCTAAGTGTAAATCTCCTCTTGGTCTCAATATACCAACTTAAATAATTGAATCATTCATAAAGCATAAGAATAAAAACCATAAACATAACATGAATTGAGATTATATTTAAAAAGAAATATGAGTTTAATACATCTTCAGGTTACTTAGATAACTCTAGTACAAAATGAGATTAAGCTACCATGTTTATATAGAGAATAAGAAAATAATTAACAGGCATAGCAAACATAATAAAGATATAAGATGAGAAAATAGAAAACTCCCTAATTCTTGTTAATGCAGCTCCAGATTGCTTATCTCTTCACTGTTTACTTGTACTTTGATGTAGATGAATGACCTTCACTCTCTGTCCTCTCCGTAAATATTTCTCTGCTTATTCTCTCTTTTTCTCTGTCTCTCCATAGTTCTCTTTTTGTAATTCTATGGTTCACTGCTATGCGAGTTTGTAATGCTTTTACATCCTCAGCATTAGGGTTGTAAGTGATACATGCATGCTTCTTTTTATCAAGGGTAGAATTTCCTTAAATGTACAAGCATGGCCATGCAAATCCAAAATTGGGCTTGCATGGGGTGCACATGTAAATGAAGCCTTTTGCATGGTCATGTTGTGTAATGCATGGCCGTGCATTCTTTTCTTTAATCTTTAGCACGACCATGTTATGCCTTGCATGACCATGAACATTTCCTTTAATGCAATACACGGGCGTGTTGTGTCTTTCACGGCCATGCTCTTTTCCTTGTAATTTTTTGGCACGACCGTGTTAGGCATTATATGGCCATGCACTTTCTTCCATAAAATGTTGGCACAGTTTTGCTTAGCATTACATGGTCATGCATGATCAATGTAGACCCATGTTGCTTTCTTAAATTTTTCTTTTTCTTAATCTTTGACTTTTCTGAACAGTTATGATGCATATTGCACACTTATGTATTTTAATTCCTATAGACAAAATAAAAAATTAGTGAGAAGAATACAAAAATTGGACAGAAAATATAAAAATCCTAATTTATTTAATTAATGCAACATTTTGTCTCTATTTTATTTAAATGTCATATTATTTTCTAAATGTTAATTCTATTAATTATTATGCAAAAAATGGAAATTTATGCACTTAAAATGAGATATTATTAAATTAAAATGAGTTTAATTTTTAATAAGAAAATGCAATTATCAAAGATCCTTGAACCAACTTCTTTTGAAGGGGCTCAAGACTTGAGCATCATTAGTAATTTCTTATTCAATATGGAACTTCATATTAAGCCAATGAAGATAGACTCAGATGAATAATGGTTAAGAAACACAACCATGTACCTTGTAGATGATGCTAGACTTTAGTGGTGGACAACGTGGAAGAAAAAAAAGCTGTCAGGTTCCTTATTGATGGATGGGATAATTTAAAGCAAGAACTAAAAGCCTAATTCTATCATGAAAATGTGGAGTTTAACACCCATGCTTAACTAGATGTATTAAAACATACTGGCTCTATTCAAGACTATATTTGACAATTCTTAACATTAATTCTCAAAGTTCAAGACATGGTTAAGGTGGACTTTGCTTTATGACTAGTTTAGAAATTCAGGCCAAGAAAGAACTCTAATGAAAAGGGATAAAAGATGTTAAGGCAACCATTATTGTGGCTAAAAGTTTAGAGGAGTATACAGAGAGTGGCACTAAAAGGAAATTCAATCCTTTCATGGATAAGGATAATCATACTTCCAAGTGGAAATTCCTAAAGAAATTCTAAACAGCAAACACAAATGATATAGGAATTCAAAATGTAGAACTTGGAATTTTGGTGTGATGGAGAGGAGATTTAGGTATATAGGAGGGGGAGATAGAAATTATTCTAACTTTTAAATGAGAAATTTTAGGCAACAACAGATAAAGTCCTTAGGGTTTGAGAACCCTATAACGAGAAGCACCCTAAGCATTAAGTGCTTTTTATGTAGTAGACTCCATTAAGTGGAAAAATATCCTTATTGAGGAGCTATGAATGCCATCAGGGCTATCTAATAAAAATAAATGAAAGAAAGTCCTCAAAAGGGAGAGGAGAATGAACTTGCCATAGTGGGAGCTCTTAGGTTCTTGAATGCCTTGGGAAGATAATAGAATAGCCAAAGGAAAAATGAACTATGGGATTAATGTGTGTTGACTTCACTGTATAAGGCAAACTTATTCGAAATCTTATAAATAAAGGAGCTACGAACAATTTTATGACCAATACTGTGCCAACTCAGCTAAGGCTAAATGTACAAAATGATGTATGGAAAATAAAGGCATTAAATTCATAGGCTAAAGAAATAGTTGGTATAGCTTAAGAGGTACCATGAAAACTAGGATCATAAAGTGGAAATGTGTTTTTACTATAGCACTAATAGATGACTTTGATATAGTATTAGGGTTAAACTTTCTAATACAAACCAAAACCATCCCCATTCCTACAACCAATTGCTTATTGATGATAGGAGAAAGCCCATGTGTAATCTTACTTACAATGAGTCCAATTTATGAAAAGAAAATGTTATTAGCTATACAAATTAAGAAGGGGCTGAAGAAGGGTGAGAAAATATATGTGGCAATTCCATTAACATTAAAAAATCAACTAGATAAGGGGATCCTATAATAACTAAGAGTAGTATTAATTGAATATGTTGATGTAATGCCCAACAAGTTTCCTTAAACTTTACCTCTAAGAAGGGGGATTGATCATAAGATAAAATTGTTGTTAGGAACAAAGCCTCCTGTAAAAGCTCCTTATAGAATGGCTCCTCTTAAACTAGTTGGGCTAAGAAAGCAGCTGGATGAATTACTTGAGGCAGGATTCATTCATCCCTCCAAGGCCCCTTTTAATACTCCTATGCTTTCTTAAAAGAAATAAGATGGGAGTTTGTGGTTGTACATTGCTTATTGAGCTCCTAATAAAGTCACAGTGAGGACTAAATATCCTATCTTTATTGTAGCAAATCTCTTTGATCAATTAGGATAAGCCAAGTACTTTAGCAAGTTGGATCTGAGATCAGGATATCACCAAGTCTATATTGTAGAAGGGGATGAACTGAAGACTGCATATGTAAACCGATATGGTGCATATAAATTTCTTGTTATACCTTTTAGACTAACCAATGCTCATACTACCTTTTTTTACTCTTATGAACTAGGTCTTTTATAATTACCTAGACAAGTTTGTGGTGGTGTACCTAGATGACATTATGGTTTATAGTACCTCTCTTACAGAGCATAAAAAGTATATTCATTTAGTCTTTTAGAAATTAATGTAGAACTAACTTTATATGAAAAGGGAGAAATGTTCCTTTGGGTAGTCAACCATAAAATTCTCAAGGTATATAGTAGAATAAGGCTACATCCACATAGACCCTAATAAAGTTAAAACAATTTAAAAGTAAAAAAAAACCTACAAGTTTTATAGAACTCTAATCCTTTTTGGGACTTGCCAACTATTATGGGCAGTTCATAAATGGATACTCAGAGAAGGTACTCCTACTAACATTGTTACTCAAGAAGAACACTAGTTCGAAATGATTTACCAATTATTAAGAAGCTTTTGATAAGATGAAGAAGTTACTTCTTGAAGATCCAGTAATTATTAGTTGGACATACTAAAACCCTTCAAAGTTCAAAATGATAATTCTAAATTTATACTTGGTGGGGTACTAATGCAAGATAGCCATCCTATAGCATTCAAAAATAAAAAACTAAGTAAAGTAGAGCATCGATACACAACTCATGAGAAAAATTTAATAGTAGTCCTTTATTGCTTGCCAACATGGTGGCATTATTTGTTGGGGTCAAAATTTATAGTAAGGACTGATAACAAAGTAGTCAACTATTTCTTAACTCAACCAAAGTTGAATCCAAGGCAAGCACATTGGCAGGAACATTTGGCTGAATTTAACTTTCACCTAGAATATAGGCCCGAAAAGAGTAATAATGTAGCAGATGCATTAAGTCAAAAGAATGAAATAATTGGCTCACCTATCCATGAGTCAAGTGGCAACTTCCATCCGAGATCAGATTAAAGAGAATTTAGGAAAAGACCCCTAAGTTATTACTCTTATCAATTTGGCTAACAAAGGAAAATTAGGCAATTTGTATGGGAGAATAATCTTTTAATGGAAAACAAATATCAGCCATATGTACTTAAAACCAGGAGTTTTAGGAAGTTGTTACTCCAAGAATGTCATGATACATTATAGGCAAGTCATCTTGGATAATAAGGAATGTTGGCTCTCTTAGCACAAAATTACTACTGACCCAAAATGGAAGACGATGTTTGAATATACACCGAGACATGCCTAATCTGTTAATAAAATAAAGCTGATAGATAAAAGACTCTAGGTCTATTGGAACCCTTACTAGTGCCTAGTGGACCTTAGGAGAGTGTTACTATATTTCATTATCGGCATACCACAAGTGGGCGAGTACAATTCCATTCTAGTTATAGTTAATCAATTTTCCAAATATGGCACCTTTATACCAATGCTAAAATTAAGTTCTTCAAAGGATACTGGTAGAGCCTTCTTTAAACATTTGGTGAAGTATTAGGGAGTGCCTAAGAGTATAATCAATGACCAAAATATGCAATTTCTAGAAGCTTATTGGGTAAAGCTTTTCTAACTCCTAGGCTTGTACCTCAACATGTCAATTAGTTACCATACACAAATAGATGGACAAACAGAGTGATTCAATAGTCTCTTGGAGGAATACTTTAGACACTTTATTAGCTCAAGCTAGAAGAATTGCCATTATTGTTGGATGTGGCACAATTTTATATTAATTCACAAAAACTTTGCCTAATAAGGCCTAAGTTTATTTTTCTAAAAATCAAAATACACTTCTTATTCACTAATATGCTCCAATCTTGCAATTAGTTGAAAAGGGTATTTTTGGCTAAATAAAATTTTGAATTTCAAATTTAAACCAAATACAACATAATAAAATATAAAATTCGCTTGAAATAAACTTTATAAAGTATTTCTTTAAACCACGCAAACCATATTAATAAAAATTCCTTTAAAATGAAATAAATTCCTTAGTAGAGTTGAACTAAACTTTAAATGTAAATTTCATAAAAAAAATCAATGTGTATTGAAAGCCTAAAAATACAAGAATCCAACTTAAGTAAATTCTATTTATTAATTAATTGGAAAAATTATAGTTGGTGAAATTCAATTCTAAATAAAGGCATATTTAGCACAACACCTTTAAAATCAAAATCAAAACCAAAACAAAATAAAAGTTATAAATCCTTAAAGAAAACTTACCTCCCAAACTTAATAATTAACTTATGATAGTCGTATAGATTATAGTTGTTAATTCTCAATTCAAAAGCTAAAGCCTTCCCTATGAATTTCTTTTTATTTACTATCATTTTTCATATAGTTTATCTCCCTTCCATTTTACTTTTATTTTACAAATGCTAATCCATTTCCTCTTTTCTATTGCACTTACTTACCCTGACACCAATAGTGGACAAAGGAAATTCCCCCAATTAATACAATGGATGGAAATCAAGTACTATCAAAAGTGAAGTGTGTGTGAGAGTAAGAGGAAGGCTTTGAACTGCCATTAATGTCCATCGATCGTTGGCACTGAAGGAGGCACTGATAGGTTTAGTGATTGTTTAGGTGGGTTTGTTTATTTATTAGGTTTTAAACAAAACCCCTCTTTTTTAGTTAGCCATTACTCATTTATCCTAACACTTACAATGGATAAAGGAAACTCCCCCAATTGAGATAGTGGAGGGAAATCAAGCATTATCATATGCAAAGTGTGTGTGAAAGTGAGAGGAAGGCTATGAACCACCACCGATGGTCGTTTATTTTTGGCATTAAAGGAGGTAGTAAGAGGTTTGATCATTGCTTATGTGGGTTTGTTTGTTTATTAGGTTTTTGACAAAACCTCTTTTTGAGTTAGCTATTAAGTATACAAAATGGCAGTGCATTGCTTAACTATGTCATGTGGAAGACTACTCATTAAACTTGAGTTTGAATATTTATAAAAAAACCTTCATTTAACTTAGCCATTATTCATTTACCTTAATGCCAATAGTGGACAAAAGAAACTCTCCCAGTCGAGATAGCGGAGGGAAATCAAGCGCTATCAGATGTGAAGAGTGTGTGAGAGTGAGAGGAAGGTTATGAAACTACTGCCTATGGCCATTAGTCTTTGACATTAAAGAAACTAGGAGGTTTGGTGAATGTTCAGGTATTAGGTTTTAAACTAAACCCTCTTTTTGAGTTAGTCGTTAATTATATAAAACGATAATGTATTGCTTGACACACTGCTATTTTGTATACTTAATGGCAAACTTAAAAAGAGGGTTTTATCTAAAACCTAATAAATAAATAAACCCACTTGAATAATTACTATACCATCTAGTGCCTCTTTTAACTCCAAAGACCGACGACCATCGGTGGCAGTTTCATATCCTTCCTCTCACTCTCATATACGCTTCGCATATGACAGTGCTTGATTTCCATCCACTATCTTAATTGGGGGATTTTTTTGTCCACTATCAGTGTTAGGGTAAGTGAGTAATGGCTAACTCAAAGAGAGGATTTTTTCTAAATATTCAAACTCAAATTCAAACTTAAGCTTAATGAGCAGTATTCCACCTAACACAATTAAGTAATACATTATTTTTTTGTACGCTTAATGACTAATTTAAAAAAGGGCTTGTCTAAAACCTAATAAACAAACAAACCCACTTGAACAATCACTAAACCTTCTAGCTCCTCCTTTAACTCTAAAGACCGATGACCATCGGTGGTAGTTTCATAGCCTTCCTCTCACTCTCACACACACTTCGCATCTGATAGTGCTTGATTTCCCTCTACTATCTCCACTGAGGGAGTTTCCTTTTTCCATTGTAGGCATTAGGGTAAGTGAGTAACAGCTAACTCAAATAGAGGGTTTTGTCTAAATATTCAAACTCAAGTTTAATAAGTAGTCTTCCACCTAACACAATCAAGCAATACATTGTCATTTTGTATGCTTAATGGCTAACTCAAAAAAAGTGTTTTATCTAAAACCTAATAAATAAACAAACCCACCTGAAAAATCACCAAACATCCCAGTGCCTCCTTTAATGCCAAAGACCGACGGCCATCGACGGTTGTTTCACATCCTTCCTCTCACTCTCATACACAATTTGCATATGATAGGGCTTGATTTCCCTCCTCTATCTCGACTAAGGGAGTTCTTTTTATGTCGACTACGGGAGTTCTTTTTGTCCATTATTAGTCTTAGGGTAAATGAGTAATGGCTAACTTAAAAAGAGCGATTTATCTAAATATTCAAATTCAAGTTTAATGAGTAGTCTTCCACCTAACACAGTCAAGCAATACACTGTTATTTTGTATGTTTAATAGCTAACTCAAAAGGAGGGCTTTGCTTAAAACCTAATAAATAAATAAAGCCACCAGAATAATCACTAAACCTCCCACTGCCTCCTTCAATGCCAAAGACCGACAGCCATTGGCGGCAGTTTCATAGCCTTCCTCTCACTCTCACACACACTTCCCATCTGATAGTGCTTAATTTCCCGCCTCTATCTCAAATAGGGGAGTTTCCTTTATTCACTATTTGCATTAGGGTAAGTTAGTAATGGCTAACTCAAAAAGGGTTGTCTAAAACCTAATAAACAAACAAACCCACCTAAACAATCACCAAACCTCCTAGCTCCTCCTTCAACTACAAAGACTAATGGCCATCAATGGCAGTTTCATAGCCTTCTTCTCACTCTCACACACACTTCACATTTGATAGCAATTGATTTCCCTCCACTATCTTAACTAGGGGAGTTTAATTTGTCCATTGTTGGCATTAGGCTAAATGAGTGCAATAGAAGAGAGGAAGTGATCAGAATTTGTAAAACAAAAGTAAAATGGAAGGGAGATTAGAAAATACATGGAAAATGATAGTAAATGAGAATAAATTCATAGAGGAGGCTTTTGCTTCTAAATTGAGAATTAACGATCATAATTCATATAACTATTGTAAATTAACCATCAAGTCTGGTGGGCAAGTTTTCTTCAAGGATTCGTAACTTTTATTTTATTTTGGTTTTGATTTTGATTTTGAAGGTGTTGTGCTAAATATAGCCTTGTTTAGAATTGAATTTTACTAACTTTAAGTTTCTTAAGTAATTAATAATTAGAGTTTACTTGAGTTGGATTCTTACATTTTTAGGTTTCCATACACATTGATTCTTTTTGTGAAATTTACATTTATTATTTGGTTCAATTTCATTAAGGAATTTATTTCATTTTTAAATGAATTTTTAGTAATATAGTGTGCTTAGTTTAAATAAATACGTTATAAATTTTATTTCAAGCAAAATTATATTTTATTATATTGTATTTAGTATAAATTTGAAATTCAAAATATTATTTGGCCAAAACTACGCTTTTGAGCTAATTGCATAATAGGAGCATTTTAGTTAGTAAGTGCATTTTGATTTTTGGAAAATATAAACTTAGTCCTTATTAGGCAAGTTTTCTATGAATTAATACAAAATTGTGCCACATCTAGCAATGATGCCAATTCTTATAGTTTAAGCTAATAAAGTGTCTCAGGTATTCCTCTAAGAGACTATAGAATTGCTCTATTTGTCCATCTATTTGTGTATGGTAACTAGTTGACATGTTATGGTACAAGCCTAAGAGTTAGAAAAGCTCTACCCAATAAGATTCTAAAAATCGCCCATTTTGGTTGTTGATTATACTCTTAGACACTCCCTAATACTTCACCAAATGTTTAAAGGGCCCTAGTAGTATCCTCTAAAGGACTAAAATTTAGCATTTGTATGAAGCTACCATATTTGGAAAATTGATTAACCATAACCATAATGGAATCGTACTCCTCCACTCATGGTACGCTGGTAATGAAATATAGTGACACACTCTCCCAAGGTCCATTAGGCACTAGCAAGGGTTCCTATAGGCCTAGAGTCTTTTATCTATTAGCTTTATTTTGTTAACAGGTTAGGCATGTCTTGGTGTATATTCGAACATTATCTTCCATTTTTGGCCAGTAGTAATTCTATACTAAAAAAGCCAACATTCATTATAATCCAGGATGACTTGCCCATAATGTATCGTGACATTCTTGGAGTAACAACTTCTTCAAACTCTTGGTTTTAGGTACATACGATCAATACTTGTTTGCTACTAAAAGATCATTCTCCTATACAAATTGCCTAGTTTTCCTTTGTTAGATAAATTGATAAGAATAATAGCTTAGGTGTCTTTTCCTAAATTTTACTTAGTCTGATCTCGGATGGAAGTTGCCAACTAACTTATGGATAGGTGAGCTAATTATTCCATCACTACCAATTTTATCTTCTGACTTAATGCATCTACTACATTATTATTCTTTTTGGGCCTACCTAGGTGAAAGTTAAATTTATCCAAATGTTCCTGCCAACGTGCTTGCCTTGGATTCAGCTTTAGTTAAGTTAAGAAATAGTTGATTTATGTGTTATTGGTCCGTACCATAATTTTAACCCCAATAGATAATGCCTCCATGTATCTAGAAATGAAGGACTACTAGCAGCTTTTTCTCATAAGTTGTGTATCAATGCTCTACTTTACTTAGTTTTTTGCTTTCAAATGCTATGGGATGGCTATCTTGCATTAGTACCCCCACTAAGTACAAAGTCAGAAGCATCTATTTGAACTTTAAAGGGTTTTAGCGTGACCAATATAGCAATTATTAGATCTTCAAAAAGTAACTTCTTCACCTTATCAAAAGCTTCTTAACAACTAGGAATCCATTTCCAACTAGTGGTCTTCTTGAGTAACTCTATTAGTGGGAGTACCTTCTCTCAGAATTCTTTAATAAACCACTTATAGTAGTTGGCAAGTCCCAAAAAGGATCAGAGTTCTATAAGACTAACAAGTGAATTTTGGTCCTTAATTATTTTAACTTTACTATAGTCCATGTGGATGCAGCCTTATTCCATTATATGCCCCGAGAATTTTATGGCTAACTGCCCAAAGGCATATTTCTCCCTTTTCACATAGAGTTGGTTCTATGTTAATTTCTTAAAGACTAAATAGAGATACTTTTTATGCTATGCTAGAGAGGTACTACAAACCATAATGTCATATAGGTACACCACCATATAGTTGTCTGGGTATATAAAAGACTTAGCTCATAAGAGTAAAAAGGTAACAAAAGCATTGGTTAGTCTAAAGGGCATAACAAGAAATTCAAATGCACTATATCAAGTTACATATGTAGTCTTTAGTTTATCCCCTTCTACAATACAGACTTGGTGATATCCTAATCTTATATCCAACTTGCTAAAGTACTTGGCTTGTCTTAATTGATCAAAGAGATTAGCTATAAGAGGGATAGGATATTTGGTCCTTATTATGACTTTATTGAGAGCTCGATAATCAATGCACAACCACAAACTCCCATTTATTTCTTTTAGAAAAGCAAAGGAGCATTAAAAGGGCCCTTGGAAGGACAAATGAATCCTACCTCAAGTAATTGATCTAGTAACTTTTTTAACTCAACGAGTTCAGGAGGAGCCATTTTATAAGGAGCTATTGTAGGAGGCTTTGTCCCTAGTAAAAATTTTATCTTATGATTAATCCCCCTTCTCAGAGGTAAAGTTTGAGGCAAATTGTTGGGTATCATATCAGTATAATCGATTAATACTACTCTTAGTTGTTATGGGATCCCCTTATCTAATTGATCCTTTATTCCAAATGGAATTGCAACATATAGGTTCTCACCCTTTTTCACCCCCTTATTAAATTGCATAGTTGATAACATTTTCTTTTCATAAATTGATAACATTTTCTTTTCATAAATTAGACTCACTGTAAGTAGGATTACACATGGGCTTTCTTCCATTATTGATAAGCAATTAGTTGCAGGAATGGGGATGGTTTTGGTTTATAATAGAAAGTTCAATCCTAATACTATATTGAAGTCATCTATTGGTGTTATAGTGAATAACACATTTCCACTCTATGATCCCATTTTTCATAGTACCTCTTAAGCTATACCAAATGTTCCTTTAGCTTATGGATTTACTACTTTTATTTTCCCTACATCCTTTTCTACATTTAGCCTTAGTCAAGTTGCCATAATATTGGTTATAAAATTGTTCCTAACTCTTATATTTACCAGAGTCCAAATAAGTTTTCCTTGTATAGTGAAGTCAACATACATTAATCCCTTAGTTTCTTTTGCCTTTGGTTATTCCATCTATCTTTCTAAGACATTCAAAAACCTAAGAGCTCCCATTATGGTTAGTTCATTATCTTATCCCTCTTGAGGACTTTCTTTCATTTATTCCTGTTAAATAGCCCTGATGGCATTCAAAACTCCTCAATAAGGACATTCTACCACCTAATGGAGTCCACTACACAAAAAGCACTTAATGCTTCAAGTGCTTCTCCTTGTAGGGTTCTCAAACCCCAAGGACTTTGTCTATTGTTGCCTAAAATTTCTCTTATAAAAATTAGAATAATTTCTATCTCCCGCTCCTATATTTCCAAACCTTCTCTCCATCCCAGCAAAATTCTAAGGTCTACATTTTAAATTACCATATCATTTATGTTTGTCGATTAGAATTTCTTTAGGAACTTCCACTTAGTAGTATGACTATCCCCTTCTATAAAAGGATTGAATTTTCTTTTAGTGCCATTCTCAGTATACTTTTTTAAATTTTCATCTATAATAATGGTTGCCTTAATATATTTTATCCCTTTTGATTAGAGTTCTTTCTTGACCTAAAATTCTAAACTAATTATAAAACAATGCACTCAATCTGCCTCATCCATGTCTTGCATATTAAGAATTAATATGGATAATTCTCTAACATAGTCATGAATAAAGCCGGTATATTTCAATTCATCTAGTTGAGCATGGGTGTTAAACCCTACATTTTTAGGATAGAATTAGGCTTTTAGTTCTTGCTTGAATTATCCTAACCATCCATAAGGAACCTGACAGCTTTTATTTCTTTCACTTTGTTTGCCACCAAAGTTTGGCGTCATCTCTAAGGTACATTATTGCAATTCTTAACCATTTTTCATTTGAGTCTATCTTCATTTCCTCAATATATAGTTCATGTAAATTATCAATGAAGCTTGAGTCTCAGGCCCTTTACAAGAAGTTAGTTCAAGGATCTTAGTTCTACCCATAAGCATCACTTCAAAGCCACCTATTTTAGAAAACTCTTCCATTTTCCTACTAATTGCCTATAACTCCATATACAAGGATTGGATAGCTTCCTTTGTGTCATCAATGAAAGCATTAAGACCTTCACCAAGGCTCTTTTGATTGTAAAGGATATTATAAGGAAATTTCTCAAAGGTCTACACTTAAGACACCCGACTCTCTAGTCGATCTTTCAACACATCAACTATTAGAGGTAATAAAAGATTAATTAGAGGTTATAAATTATTAATTAGAAATAATTGAGTAATGGTTAATAAATGACTAAAAATTATTTTTATTTAATTAATTAGTTATAATAAGTTTTTATAATTAATTTTTTTCTTTTCATCTTCAATTAGTTTATATCTTTGCACTTTCTATCTATGAGCGACCTTTTTTGTGTCTCTTATTTTTTGTTTCGAGAAAAATTAATTCCATAAGGATCTTTTTGTTTGTGAGGGACATGGCAATTTATCGAATAAGGACAAATGATTGGTCTCGAGAGGAATAAGATGTTTTTTTTTATTTTATAGAGTCACCACCCAATTTTTAGAAAATCAAGAAAAGAAAGGGATAACATCGGGTCACTCAACGAGTTTGCCCCCACTAGAGATTTTTAGGTTCAGGGGATCGCATCTACTTTTTGACTATTTGTCATTATACGATGTTCAATGTATAGCTACTGCAACACACTAGTTTTGGTAATGACAGCATGTGTAGCATTCACACAATTCATCAAATAGTGAAAGATAATAAAGCTGAAGGATATTATTATTACATGGCTTTCCTAATAAAATACATATAAAAGGAAAAAGAGATTGCAAAAAAGTAAATCTAATTTAGATATAATAAATTTATAGGGTAAATGTGACAATTCACACAACTTTCTTGATCGCATGAATAATGGGATAAACAATAGATACTTGATCATTTGAAAGAGTAAGAAAAATGTAGATGATCATGCATGCTTACAGTGATTATTTATGCCATAATGATAATATAAGGATGGATGATGTCATCACTGGACTGGAAACATGATGACTACATTCTGGGATATGAACTTTCACATTATTAATATTAAAGATATGGTTTCATGTTCCAAAAATAGAGGATGTCGAATGATTATATGAAATGAGCATAATAAAACATAGATTATTCATATAGAATGCAAAATTATCAGTCTCATCACACAAGCACAATAGTATTCCTAAATGTTGGCAATGATAAAATAAAATGCCATATGATAAAATAAATGTGCTAAAATGATTATGTAGTCCTTAGACTTGACTAAGCTTATATGGGTTTTGAAGCTTTAGCTTTGATGGATTATTAAGCTTTCCTCATCGAGAGGTTCAAAATGACAACAAAATGATGCTAGTTTGTATACCTTTAAAGTGTGCTTTGATAGAGATGAGGTTTGGTTTAGTGCAAAAGAGGTCTAATCTCTTAAGAAAAATATAGTGGGAGAGTAAAAATTATTTGGAAAGGGGTTTATAGCGCCTTTGATCGGATAGAGTTCTTAAGTGTGTGCGGTTCCACCTGCTCCCCCCTCAAAATAGGGTGTGGGGGTGCCTATTTATAGTGAAAAATGTATGGAATATGGGGGTATAGGCATGGTCATACACATGTCCTTAGGACAAAGTGTATAGCCATGCAAAATGCACGTGACTGCGAGCTTGGCACGTGGTCACGCACTGCCACATGGCCATGCACTCTCGTGTGCGATTACGTACTCCATTCGAGGCTTATGCGGGCTTTTTAAGGTTGGTTCTTAAGGTTTTTAGGCATTCCAAATGTGTTTCTAAAGTTTATTTTGTTAAATTTGGCCTTGATTTTAGCGCGTGACACTTAAGGGTGTTTACGCACACTTCTTAGCGATACCTGCTAATCCTCTAGTTGTTTTGGACTATTATAGGACCACTCTTAAAGGTTTTGGACCTTCCAAATGTGTTTTCGAAGTCCATTTTGTCTAGTTTGGCTTCAATTTTAGTGCATGACACCTAGGGGTGATTATGGCTTTACGCATACTTCTAAGCGACATGTGTTGATCCTCGAGTTGTGTTGGACCATTCCGGAACCACTTTTAAAGGTTTTGGAACCTTTTGGATGTTTTTTTAAAGTTTATTTTATCAAAATTGATTTCTTTTTTTTTCACAAATTTAGGTCTCGATCTAACAAAATGAACACCAGTCCAACAAGCTGAGTGTTTCAAAAAGGGAATTCTCAAAATAACCTTCTCATTATTCCGATAGTTCATATTTCCTAAGGTCAGAGAACAACTTAAAGGCTCAGTGATCGATTTTGCACACTGGTACAGTCAGTTAGCTTTTCTAAGGTGGCACACTTCAGAGGTGTTATGAACGAGTAGATTCTAATCTTCTCAAAGATTCATTTCATAATTAGAACTTTTAGGGGACAGTCAAATTTGAGGTATGACACTATTCTAATTAACCATACTTCAAGTTTTGAAAGTTGATAAGTCATTATTTTTAAAGGCAAAAAAAATTATGAACTTTTTAATATTGAGATAGCAAGAAAATTAGATATTAAAAATGATTAATTAGAGGCTACAAATTATTACTTTATTAGTCATTTATAAATGTCTAGTAATCATTAATTTTTTTTTGTCCATCTTCATTTTCTATCATCATTAACCTCACTTCAAGTATTTTGAGTTTAATAAGTCATTATTTTTAATTGTAAAAAATAAAAAAATAAATTATGAAATTTTTTATATTGAGATAGCATCTTATGCATAACTAATTGCTTATATTAAAGTATGTTGAAATGATTTGTTAAGCAAAAATAACATATAACTAGCCTATAAATCAAAAGAAATGAATTGAATTATGGGCTAGCATGGAAATACAAATTCTATTAACATAAATATTAACTGTTAACATAAATATTTTTCTAATCATTCCTTTTGATAAAGTAAAACTATATTGAGTTGAGTGTTCAACTCATTTTTCTTTAACATTCACATATTTATATGGACTGCAAATATTTTTTTTTAATTTATATAACAATAATGATTATATAAGATGAAGCATGTGGTATTTTTAAACTTAAATAGTAAAAAATTTTCTCAAAGAATATGGAAAATAATTTTTAGTTCTAGGTTACCATATATGCATGTTAGGTTATGACAATTATGGAGAATGGAGACTTTTTTAATCAAAGTCACTACTTGAATGTAATTGATGATATTTTCCTGTTCTCTGAATAGATAACTGGTAACTAGAACATAATTTAAAATATCATGTTAGTTCTTTAGAACATAATTGGTTGTGTATCTAAATTTTTTATATCCACTAAAATGCTAGGCTTAAGATTATATATTGAGTTTTGGCTAGTTTTTTCACCTCCTCATAACACAAATAAAAAGTGTCCTTATAATTGATTTAAAGATGTCATTAGTTGTCACTTAATTGTTACATGTTATGTGTGTATTGACTTAATGGTATTGTTGCTATTGTTATTTGCCATTAGAACATTTGAAGGAGAATAATATGATGTTGAACAAATTATATAAGTGATGGATGCTCAAGGGAAAAAAATTATTATAATACATTATATACTAATAGTTAAAACCATTAACTATTTCAAACATAACTATTTTATTCATAATTTAAATTTTTTAATATCATAACTTTTTAAATCAAACATCTTCATGACATTTTTCTCTATCTTTTATTTTTAATTAGGTCCATTCTCAAACTATTTACACTTAAGCTTAAAAATGTATGCATTAATTAAACAATTAGCGTATACATTACTTAAATTGAACTCTTCCTTGTCTTTAATATGCAAAGCTTGTACAAAGTCATCACATTCTACTCTGCAAAATGACACTTATGATCCAATTGTGATTCTTCTCCCACCAATCATAGAAAGCAAAGCAACTCTATAATTTGTAAAATCATATGTGCTCTTAGAAGGGAGATGAATTTTTTAGCATAATTCCTCCAAACAGATCATTGTGAGAAAGCAAAACAATTCTAAAATTGTAAATTGAATAGGCCCTTTTAGATAAAAGACTATCCTCCAACAAATTCAATCCTCGATTCATATCATCGTAAGTAAAGTTTAAATCAATACCAAGCATAATTGTTGTATGATAGTTTTCAATATGAACCATAGATTGTAGGAAACATCTACCCTCATCATTTAAGAATACAACTCTTTCTTTTAAATTATAAACATTAAAATGTTTGAGGTTACCATAAAATGACTTGCACCTAAATTAAGAAAAAAAGGAAATAAAAAATGCGATAAAAATTTAAACTTCTAAAAATGAAACTTAGAAAAGGAAAAAGAAACTCATACAAGCATCACATTGAATAAAATCTATAGTATTTAAGCTATTAGAATAAGGAAAATTTCAATCCATATATTATTTAGAAGAAAATTCCACCATACATTTTGAGCACCACAAGCCTTTTTTGTTTTTAAATAAAATGATAGAGTAATAGTTGCTGAATAATAAAGAACAATGAAAAGATAGAATAACGGAAATAAAACCTATCCCTTAATTAAAGTACAAGAATCATTCTTCTAGTGTGTCTTTATTTTCTATTTTCTTAATCTATCCCATTAATTTTTCAAAGTTTAATATGTTACAAAAGTTAAGAGTTTTATGTAATAATGATTGATATTAATAAATTCTTTACATTTATTCATAATCATATTATAAAATTAATATAATATTTTTGATGCACTAACTATTTCATTATTAATTATTTACATTTATTCATAATAATTCTATAACTATATTTCATGAAATCTTTGACATCCAAAATTAAGAAAATTTGATAATTGAAAGTGGATGGAAGCCAGTGCTAGAAAAGTATGAGTTAATTTTAATATCATGACATATGTATATGATAAAGATAGTATGACTGCAATGAGGACATCAGATTTTTAAATGACGTCTTTTAACATTCTATATTCATTTCATTAAATAGTTTTATATGCATGCAATGACTTTTATGAATTTTCTATCTTCATTGGTCCAAGTACTTCTCTTAAACTTTTCTTTAAGTCATGTATAGGTACCCATACTACCATAAGATGAATATCTAATAGTTTATTCGTACTTTGGTTTTAAGAATGCATAATTATGTTATATGATAGAAATGAAGTGAATAGTTTTATGTAATAATAATTAATATTAATAAATTATTTACATTTATTTATAATAACATTATAAAACTAATTTATTATCTTTTCTTCTTATATTTATAGATTATAGAAGATAAAGCTTTGTTCAAAAGTTTTAACACACTCACACTATCCACCTACATTTTCATTGTATAAAATTCATGGTCATAAGTATGGGACTAAGTTCAGATTAAGGGAAATGTACTTTGTAGTGGCAATGTACTTAACTTTTAGTTTAATTATCTACATATTGAATTTAATTAAAGACTTCTAAAATTATATTATCTAAGTTTATTTATATTAGATAAAGTACAAGCAAATTGAATTAAAATATAAAAGATATTTATTTTTAACAAAATTAAAACTGAATTTTAATTAATTTTATATGTGTGTGTGTGTGTGTGTGTGTGTATAAAGAATATTGAGAAGGAAGAATGATGAACACAAGAATTTAAGGAGTTTAAATTCTTAACAATCCTATGTCTCCACCTAACTTATCCCTAAGTTAGGATTTTGAATCACCATAATCTCTTTCCCTTGATTGATTTTTACAATTTTTGTTTTAGGCTCAACTCAAACCTTACAACTTGAGTTTTCAAGGTTCACTCAAAAACCAATTCACAAGTGTTTTCAAGGCTCACACTAAAACTGAATTCCTAAGTGTTTTAATGGCTAAATACTTAAACCAATTCCTTTAGAATAGAATCTCACTTCCCATTTTCTCAACCTAAAAAATAGAAGAATAAGAATTTCTATTCTAACACTCATTAACTCTCACAAGAGTTATACAACAATAAAATGACTTTTTAAAAGCTTAATTGAATACTTGGAAATACATAATGAATAAACAAGTTTCTTAACCTTAAAATAATCTTCAGAGGTTATATTTATACTTGTGCAATTCAATAATAGCTATTGGAAGTAATATTTTCATTCCCAATAAAATCAAAGTCCATTTAAATGTAATTTAGACTTTTGAGCTACAATTTATCAAGTCCCAATTAGGATTACATCAGTCCTAGTCGGGATGCTTTAATAGCAGTTATTTATAGTCGTTTCAAGTTTGAATTTCTTTAGTCACAAACATGGTCCCAATCAGGATATAGATCAGGATTAGTTCTACCTAAAAATCAAAATTTTGCAAAATTAGGTCCCGGTTGTGACCCTATGTCCCGATCGGGACTACCTGGTCCTGAGCAATGTCTCGATCGGGACATAGATCAGGATATTCATTGTCCTAAATTTCATTTGAGCAAAATTCACTCCTTCTATCTCGAACTTGGTCCCAATCAAGACTGAGCTTAGTCCAATTAAGATAATGCTTGTGATGTCTTTTTGAGATAATTTTTATTTTATAATTCATCATTATTTTTACTTCCAAATGATTTCTAATTTATATACACTTGAAGCAAACACATTAGTTGCTCAAAATTAAGTTTGTTAAGATCAAAATCAAGATTGATAACTTGTTAAGGTCAACAATCTCCCTTTTTTTTTTTATTTTGACAAACTTATTTTAAGTTTGATAAAAATAATACAAAGTGAAGTATGTGATAGATAACAATTATGATAATAATGATGATATCAAATAAAATAAAATATATTTCTTTATTTCTTCCCCTATGAACATGGACATAATAAGAAATATAAATTTATAATTTATTCTTCATGATAAAAATATAAAATATATCATAAGAGAATTTATGGTCTAACATAACAAATATTTTTAAAGATATGATAAAGAAATTAGGCAATATGCAGGAAATGATTTCAAACATATATGTATATAGTGCTACTAAAATGCATCACAAAAAAATAGTACATATCATACTTATGTTGAAGCTAAATAAACTTAACTATCACATTATCATATACAACATAGCTAGCTAATTATATACAATCATATAGCACTTAGCATAATAAAACACAAATACTAAGCACAATGATTGCATAGCTTCTTCTCCCCCTTTGTCATAAATAAAAAGAAAAGATATATAAAGGGAATTAAACTTAAAGGAATAAAAAATTATTAGAGGAATTAAAAGATCACGAACCAAAACAATGAAAAATAAAGATACACTAAATCCTTATGAATTTATGGAATGCATAAAAGAAAAATCACTAACATAAAAACATCTTTGAAATAATTTTAAAAGAAAGTTATTAATTAAAGATTTAAAATTATTAACTAATATGCAAACTCAAATATTTCTCCCTTTTTGATAAAAATAAAAAAGAATGAATAATAGAGAAATTGACATTTTGAAAAAAGGAAAATTTCATTAATAAGGAAAGTTCATACAATACAAGATAAAACACTGAAAATAACATGAAATAAAAAAAACATAAACACACAGAAAATGTGCCTAAAAATAAACTAGCAGTTAGAGGCTCATATACAGAAAATAAACTAAATATATACTAAAAGTAAAACAAATGAAAAATATAAATAATATATATTCTAGATAAGGAGATGAAGGAGGAGGAGGATAGGTGTAAATATAGCATTATTGCTCATGAATATGATGGACATCATACTGAAGATGAGCAATGTTGTCATCAATTTGATTGAAACGCACATTGAAATTGGATTCATCTTTATCAAAGTAAGAATTGAAGTTAGATTCCATCAAGGATATGCATTCAAAGATTTGTCCTCCCCAAAGAGGTTCATCATTTTGAGCTTAAGCACTTTGAGTTGATGTACCTTCACTTTTTATCCTTTTCCTTGGAGGAGCATTATGAGTTTGTTCTTCTTCCCTAATGTCTTGACCTTCTTACTCTTCTAATTCTTGAAACATAGCTTCAATATTTTCACTTGCTCCAAGGTCATGTTTTCAAATCCAAACACCATTAATAGAAGTGATTTTTTTGAATTTTTAATGAAAGACTCATCAAGAAGTACAGGCTTAGTAAAGGGTAGAGGATCAAGATTAACATTGTAGAATTTAGCTAACTTTGTGACAATTCCACCAATATAAATTGCACCAGTGTTACTATCACTAATTGGCCAAATTCTCCATTGTAAAAATCTCCCTAAAGTAATCTTTTCATCATGATAAAGGCAATAGAGAATAAAAAGATCATCAAGAGAAAGAGTTTCATTGGAAAGAGCTTTACCAATAATAAAATACGTAACGAAGTGGTGAGCATACCAAATTTCTTTAGATTTGATGTGTGAGGCTTTAATATGTCCAAAAAAGAATTGAGGAGCATTAGGAGCTTTGATTTCATTCCTAAAAGAAGAAGCAAGCCAATGAGGGTTAATTTGAACATGTCCTTTTTAGGAAAAACCAAAAAGAGTATCAAACTCTTGATAAGTCATGAAGCTATCTCTTCCTCCCAATTTGAATCTTATGGAGAAGTAAGGATTAGCATTATAATACTTGATGGAATGAAGATTGTATAATGAAATAAATTTAATAATAAGAGAAGGATAAGAGGGAAAAGGTGTGAAGGCAAAATCATATTTTCTACCTTTTAGAAGAAGATCCTTGACTTCATCATAACTACCAGTTACTTTGAGGGGAGGTTCATTTATGAATCTTGAAGGAATAAAGACTCTCTTTTAGAATTAAGACATTCTCTTTTTGAGATCTTGAGAAGTATATGAGAATGGAGAGTGTGTTCTTTTGGGTTTATCCTTCTTTGAAGGAGGATTTTGAGAAGAGGAACAAACCTTACTTCGTTTCTTAGGAGCCATGATGATAGAAAAGAAAAATATAGGAATAATTTTTTTAGAGAAAGGAAAGATTGTTTGAGTTAAAAATTAAGTAGAAATATGATGGTATTCATAGGTACAAGATTAAGGTTGGAAATAGTTTAAAATTTGAATTTGAATTGAATAGGAATCTTAAAAATCATTCTTAATTATGATTGAGGAGTCAAATAGGTGATGAGATTTTGAATCCTAATCCCATTAAGATCAATTTCCTAGTTAGGACATGCTCCTATCCTAGTCGGGACATGCTCTCATCCCAATCAAGACATTCTCCCATCCCGGCCAGAATATAATGTCCCGAGTGATATCCCAATCAGGATATCGTTCGGGATCATGTATGTGTAAAAACATAGAATTGATAGAATAATGTCCTGATCAGGACATGATTTGATCCCGAGCGGGACAAGCCCATGACAATAAAAAGTTTGCAAAATCTTTACAATTAAGTCCAAAAGTCCCTAAAATTAAGTCCATTTGAATTAATTGCATTTTATTTTGAATTAATTAAGAGATTTTAAGAAGAATTAAATGAGTATATGAATGAACTCATTTAAGGAAGGATATATTTTGCTAAAAATTAAAATAATTAATTAAATGAATAATAGTTTCATTAATTAATTATTAATTTTGAAAAATAGGAAGAATTAAAAAAATAATTTACAAAAAATTTTGAAAATAAGGAAGATCAAATTCAAAATAATCAAATGTGATCAAATTGTATACCATAGTACAACAATTGTTGTTTTTGCCATAAGACTTATGAACAATAAAGACTTAGTGTAATATATTCAGCTTCAGCAGTGGACAAGGCAATGGAAACTTGTTTCTTACTAAACCAAGAAAAAAAATACTATCCTAAAAATTAAAAAGTTCTAGAAGTGTTCTTTCTATCTAGTAAGTTATCGATAAAATCTGCATCTGAATAACTACTTAAGTCAAAAGAGGAACTCCTAGGATACTAAAGTCCTAAATGCATTGCTCCACAAAGATATTTGAAAATCCTTTTCATAGCATTCAAATGAGACTTTCTATAACTTAATTTAAATCTAGCACATGAGTAATTAGCAAACATAATATTGGGTCTACTAGTAGTTAAATAAAGAATGGATTTAATCATACCTTTAAATCGCTTTTCATCAATGGGTTTGCCATTCTCATCCTTGTTGAGTTTGGTTGTGGTGCTCATTAGAGTTTTACTTGTCTTACATGCATCCATGCCAACAATTTTTAGAATGTCTCTTGCATGTATGGTTTGATTGATGAAAATCTCATCTTTACATTACTTAATTTGAAGTCCAAGAAAGAACTTAAATTCTCCCATTATACTCATTTTAAAATCTCTTTGCATTAACTTAGAGAATTCCTTACACAAGCAATGGTTAGTAGCTTCGAAAATAATATCATGAACATATATTTGAACAACTAATAAATCATGTTTGGATTTCTTTATGAAAAGAGTTATGTCAACTTTTACTTTAGAGAACTCTTTTTCTAGTAAAAAGTTGCTCAATCTTTCATACCAAATTCTTGGAGTTTGTTTCAATCCATATAATGCTTTTGACAATTTAAAAATATGATTTGGAGAATCAAAATTTTTAAAACCCAGAGGTTGCTCAACATATACCTCCTCTTCAATAAAACCATTTAAAAATGTACTTTTAACATCCATTTGATAAAGTTTAAAATCCATGAATGATGCAAATGCAAGTAGCATTCTAGCAGCTTCTAACCTTACAATGGGGGCAAAGGTTTCATCATAATTAATGTCTTCCTCTTTATTGTAACTTTTAACTACTAGTTTAGCTTTTCCCTAGTTATGACACCTTATTCATTCATTTTATTTTTAAACACATATTTAGTGCCTATAATATGGTGATGTTTTACTCTATGAACCAAAGTCCAAACTTTGTTTCTTTCAAATTGATTTAACTCTTCTTGCATAGCAATTCATCACTCAATGCATCATCAACATTTTTAGGTTCAATTTTAGAAATAAAGGCTAAATTAACAATAGACTTTAATTTAGATATAGTAGTTACCCCTTTTGTAGTATCACCTATTATGAGGTATTGAGGATGAGCTTTCTTAAATTGTTAATCCTTTGGAAGTTCATCCTTCAAGGTAGATTGAGATATATCTTCATTGTCCTCCTTACTTAGACTTTCAAGTTCTAAAGGCTCACTAGCATATTCTTCTTGAGCATCCACAATCTTATTTTCACATACAAGCTCATCAATAATACAAACATCCTTTCTAGGATCAAGTGAGTTTGATTCATAAAAAGCAACATGCATTGACTCTTTAACTACTAAATTTCTCTTATTAAAGACTCAATATGCTTTGCTAGAGGTAGAATAGCCTAGGAAAATTCCTTCATGGGCTTTAAAGTCAAATTTTCCAAGATTATCCTTGGTGTTCAATATGAAGCAATTACATCCAAATACTCTTAGATATGAGATTTTGGGTTTTCTATTGTTCTATAGCTCATAAGAAGTTTTATTTAAAATTAGTCCTTTGAAAACTCTATTTTAAATATAACAAGATTTGTTAATGGCTTCCACCTAAAAGTATAAAAGTAAATTATACTCTTGAAGCATTATTCTAACCATTTTCATAAGAGTTCTATTTTTTCTTTCAACTACCCAATTTTGTTAAGGAGTTTTGGGAGTAGAAAATGTATGTGAAATACCATTTTCATTGCAAAAGATTTTGAAAAAATCATTTTCAAATTCAGTTCCATAATCACTTATAATGAAAGAAATACAAAATCCTTTTTCTTTTTTAACTTTTTTAGCAAAGTTTTCAAAAGCTTTAAAAGCTTCATTCTTATAAGCAAAAAAATATATCCAAGTAAATCTAGAGTAATCATCAACCAATACATATGTATAGTGTATTCCACCAAGACTAGCAACTATAGTTGGTCTAAATAAATCCATATGTATAAGTTCAAGTGGTCTAGAAGTGGACACAACATTTTTTAGCTTAAATGAGGAATTGAATTGTTTTCCCTTTTGATAAGAATCATAAGGTTTATCCTTAGAGAATTCAAGTTTGGGTAGCCTAATAATAAGTTCATGTTTACAAAGATCATTCAAAAGCACAAAATTTACATGTCTTAACCTTCTATGCCATGTCCATGTGTCATGGGAAATAAACATTAAGAATTTTATGTCTTTGCTATCAGTCTTGTTCAAATCAATAACATAAACATTGTCGACTCTTTCACTATTAAAAATTACTTTGTCTTAATCAAGACTACCAACAAAGCAATTTCTAGGATATAAAATCGCCTTACTTCCTATATCATATAATTGACTTATACTAAGTAAATTATGTTTAAAACCATCACCAAGCAATACATGATGTATAAATAAGGATTAAGGATTACCTATTTCTATAATGCCTAATATCTTTCCTTTAGCATTGTCACCGAATATGACATGTCCTCCATCCTTTGCATCAACCTTGTTGAATTTCTCATTATCTCCTATTATGTGCCTTGAGCATATACTATCAAGATACCACTTGCTTTTCATTCTTATGGATTTTAAGCACACCTACACAAAATAATTTAAGTGTTCTTTTGAACCCAAACCTTTCTCAATCTAGGTTGGTTAGTCTTAAGATAATTCAAATGAAGTAAATTTATATGTAGTCTTATATAGAAGCACACGTTATTGGTATGTCCTTTGATCATGCAATATGGACATATAACATTTTTAAATTTGTTTCTCTTAGGATGATATATTTTTTTAGTGTGTGATATATGCCTTTTGTGTTGTGATGGTGTGTGTCTCCTATTATTTTGAGTGTGAGACATACATTGGCAATGGCAATGTGTATTTTGATAGGTTTGTACAACATATTTAGGTGCATTGTGTTGTGCAACATGCTTATGAGTGTTGTGTCTAGTGTACATGTAAGCATTTTTAGATTAAGACTTACCTCTTTGTGCCATATAGGATTGAATCTTATTAGACTTTCCTTTAATATTTGACACATGAGATTTATTAGCTTTGAAAGCATAAGTCTTAATTAGTTTAAAGGTAGAATTAATGGAATTGCATGATGTTTTAATAAATTTAATATGTGATGATGATGAATATGAGGCCTTTCCATTAGCATATCCAATTCCATGAGTATTTCCATAAAATTTTTGAGCTTTAAGTAAGTTATCTAAACTCTCTTTTCCTCTTTGCAATTTGGATATGGAATTTTTTAGCTCAACTACCTCATTAGAAAGCTTATGATTTTCATCACTTGCTTTCTTGAGTTGCTCTTCCAAGGAATTAGAAGATTTTAAATTACTAACATGTTTATCATTTGATTTAACAAGATTAGACAATTCAATTTTTAACTTGTCAAATTATTTGGTTAAGTTATTTAACTTATGCCTATAATGCTTTTTTTTTAGAAAGTAAGCTTTTGTACTTAAGTAAGAGTTTGCTCACAATAGAGCTCTCAACCTTATTATCATCATCATATTCATCATAAGCACAATACTTATTACAAGAAGAGTTAGAAGTAGATGGTACCTCTTTTTCATCTTCAAGTGTCATAAAGCAAAGATTGGTCACTTCTTGTTATTCCTCTTCCTCTTCACTTCTTGTTATTCCTCTTCTTCTTCAGATTCGGAAGAGTCATCCCAAGTAACTTTAAAGGCCTTCTTCCTATCCTTTTCTCCCTTGTTCTTGAATTTGATTTTAGGGCACTCACTTTGGATGTTTCTCGATTTCTTGCATTCATAGAAAAGTAACTTCTTTGGTTCTCTCTTTGCCATCTCCTTAGCACTTCTTATTGAAGTCCCTTATTCTTAAGAAAATTTTCTTTCTCAAAAACTTCTTGAATCTCCTAGTGAGCATGGCATTATCACCATCTTCATTACTAGAATCTTTAATATTTTCATCTTCACTTTATTCTTATGAAGCCTTCAATGTTATGACCTTTTTCTTTTCCTCCTTCTCTTCTTGCTCTTCACCTTTTTGCTTAATTATGAGCTTATGTGTCAAAAGCTTACTAATAAGCACATCAGTTGAGAGGTTAAAGAGGCCTTGAGCTTCCTCAATTAAAATGACTTGAGATTCCTAATCCTTCTTAAGTAGGATTCTTAAAATCTTATTGTTCACCTCTTTTTTGTAGAAAATTTTTTCAAGTTTCTTAAGGGTTGTAAGGAGAGCATTGAGATGGTTTATCATCTCTATATTTGATTTTTAAGGCTTCATTTTAAAGAGTTCATATCCATACATATGAAGTTGAACCTTTTTACTTCTTACTTATACATTGCCATCATAACCATCATAATGGTTCTCTAAAGTCTCTCACATTTCCTTGGCTGAAATACAATGTTGAAGCTTGCCTCCTTCTTCTCTTGTCATGGAATAAAGTATAGTGATCATAGCTTTCTTATTTTTGTAGTTTTCTTCCTTTTGATCATTACTCTAATCACTTATTGAAAGAGTAGTTTGTACACGATTAATAGTAGTTATTAGTGGTTGCCAACCTTTAATAATAATTTCCTAAAGTCTAATTGAATTACAATCTAAATATAGTTCTATTTTGAACTTCCAATGAGGATAATCACTACCATAAAAGAATGATCCAAGTAAAGATATATTTTGAGATTCACTCCCCATGATCTTGTATTCTAATAATTAAGTTCCTAAAATCCAAGCTCTGAAACCAATTGAGAGTGCCATAAAGGGGGATGACTAGGGCTATCGAACAGTATTAAGAAATTAAAAGATATAAAGAATGTTGAGAAGGAAGAATGATGAGCACAAGAACTTAAGGAGTTCAGATTCTCAACAATCCTACATCTCCACTTAACTTATCCCTAGGTTAGGATTTTGAATCACCATAATCTATTTCCTTAGATTAATTTTTATAATTTGAGTTTTAGGCTCAACTCAAACCTTACAACTTGAGTTATTAAGGCTCACTCAAAAACTAATTTATAAGTGTTTTTAAGGCTCACACTAAAAATAAATTCCTAAGTGTTTTAATGGCTAAACACTTAAACCAATTCCTTTAGAATAGAATCTTAATTCTCATTTTCTTAACCCCAAAAAATAGAAGAATAAGAATTTCTATTCTAATACTCACCAACTTTTACAAGAGTTATACAACACTAAAATGAGTTTTTGAGAGTTTAATTGAATGCTTGAAATTATATAATGAATAAACAAGTTTCTTAACCTTAAAATAATCTTCAGGGGTTATATTTATACTTGAGCAATTCAATTATAGCTATTGGAAGAAATAATTTCATTCCCAATAAAATCAAAGTCCATTTGAATGTAATTTAGACTTTTAAGCTGTAATTTGTTAGGTCTCAATCGGGATTACATTAGTCCTGGTGGAGATGCTTTAAAAGTAGCTGTTTGTAGCCATTTTAAGTTTGAATTCTCTGGTCTTAGGCATGGTTCCAGTCAGGATATAGATCAGGATTAGTTCTGCTTAAAAATTAAAATTTTATAGAATTAGGTCCCAGTCATGACCCTATGTCCTGATTGGGATTGCCTGATCCCGGGGCAATGTCTCAATCGAGACATAAATTGGGATATTCATTGTGCCAAAATTCATTTAAGTAGAATTCACTCCTTCTGTCCTGGACTTGGTCCCGATTGGGACTGAGCTCGGGATAGATTCCAAAATTGCCAAAAATGTGCAATTTGGTTCTTGTCTTGAGTTTGATCGAGATAGTGCTTATGATGTCTTTCTGAGATTATTTTTCTTTGATAATTCATCATTATTTTGACTTTTAAATAATTTCTAACTTATACACACTTGAAGTAAACACATTAGTTGCTCAAAATTAAGTTTGTTAAGATCAAAATCAAGATTGATAACTTATTAAGGTCAACAATAAATACAAGCATATTGAAATAAAATATAAAATATATTTATTTTCAACAAAATTAAAACTGAATTTTAATTAATTTAATGTGTTATAATAATAATAATAATAATAATAATAATAATAATAATAATAATAATAATAATAATAATAATAATAATAATAATAATAATAATAATAATAATATTATTATTATTATTATTATTATTATTATTATTATTATTATTATTATTATTATTATTATTATTATTATTATTATAAAATTGATAAATAATGCATGAAAAGATTAAACATCTAGGATTATGCACTACAAATAAAGTTTGCTATCATTTTAATAATACATTATATCTAAATAATATATCTTAGTTAATGTATTATTAAATGTTAACTTAGCACATGATATTTGACATTTTTAAATATTAATAAATTGTTTGAAATAAAATAAATACACTTATCAATGGTGTAAATTTTATAGTTAATTTTTAATATATGTTTAATCATAAAATAAAATTTAAATTTACAAATAAAATTTATAGTTATTTATTTTATATGTTTAAATTATAAAATTATTAAAATATTAGCATTAATATAAAACTTAAAAAAATTATAAAAATTACTATTATTAAACATAATATATTTAATATAATATAGAATATACATTTCTTTATTATTATGAATTTGTTAAATATTAATTTTAAATATGTTAACTAAAAATTAATATAAATCTCTAAATTTGAATTCTTGATTTTCGCTCCAAATTATTGTAAATTTTCAGGACAATTTATAATGGAGATTTAAAATTTTAAAGTTAAATTTAGAGAATTATTTTTTAAAATTTCTAACTTTTGAAATGGATAAAAAGAAGTCACATTCTTGTAAATTGCTCTGTGCACAACTCTAAAGTGAACACCCACCCACAATAGGTTTGGATTAGGTTAGAATTTGCCCATGGACATTAGTATGTGTGTAAACAAATAGAGCGGCTTATGAGCCGCTTGGAGTTCGACTCATTAAAAGTTCGTTCGAGCTCATTTGATAAATTAAATGAACAAAGCCCAAACATAATTTTGGTGCTCGAAAAATAAACTAACAGAGTTCAAACATCTTTGAGCTCGACTCGTTAAAACTCGTGAACAGGCTCGTTAAAACTCGTGAACAGGCTCGTTAATATGTTTATGAGTCAACTCACAAACATGCTTATTTATAATGTTCATGAATAGGCTCACGAATTGTTATAACCTGAATTTTTATCAATTATTAATTTAAGTGTGAGATTATTTAATGTTAATTATCATTTAATTATTTATGAGATTTTTATTATTTTTATAGTTTTATTTAAATTATTGATTAATTGTTTAGTGTATAATTAATTTGGGAGAAATTTATATTTTAAAAATATTAAAATATTATTTTTAATTTAAAAGTTATTATTATTTTATATTATTTTAATTTTTTTTGTACAACACTTGTCGATGATGATTCCGGCAACCTTTGAGCTCGCCGCTGGTCTTGATTGGAAGCTCATCCTTCAGGCTTTATTTCTCCTCAATCAATTCATCTTAGTAACTCCGATAACAACTCCAATTTTATGAATTTGTGTTTAGGTTAATTTTGATTATTTTGTGAAATTGAGTTTGAATTTGATTTAGTTAGATATAGTTGCTTTGAGATAAATTGTAATTGAGGTTGATATCTAGCTATAATAGTGATTTTTAATTATTTTTGTAATTTTTTGAATTTTTCGAGTTAGGGTTATTGTTCATGCAACTGCTTCAACCCAAAAAATTTTATATTTTTATTAAATTCTATTAATTATCTAGAGTAAACTTTATTAAGGAAATTTTGCAAAATTATGTATAGAATTTTAATTATGAATTTTTAAAGATTATGTATAATTATGTATTTTTAAAAAAATATTAGAAAATAGTGAATTATTTGATTTTAATTAAAATCGTTGTTAATTATGCTAGTCTAGGCTATTTTTGATTAACAAAAGTGTAAAAATAATTTATATAATTATTTCCCAATTTTTAATTATTTAGTAGTTATTTTGGGAAATTAAATGAAAAATAAATTTATTTATTATTTTTTGAGCCTAAATGAGTATTTGAGTATTTTTATGATAATAATAAGTGATTTTAATAATTATTTGCAATTTATGCTAATTTAATTGTAAATTGAGAATTTTATGCTATTAATGGATTTTATTAGCAAAACATTATTTAATAATTGCAATTTTATTATTTATTTGGAAAATGAATTTCTTTAATATTTTTATGATTTTGGTGAATAATTGGTATTTATATTATTTTATTAATAGTGGATTGTGTTGGTTCTCGGTTGAGCAATAATTGCAGTTTGGAAGCTCAACCTGAGAAGTTGAATTTTGTAAATATTTTAAAGTGTGTTTACGTGCATTATTGACTCTAATTTTGTAGAGAAATATCTGTTTTACAAAAGAGACTCTATTAAATTTTTGGTAGATTTCTCCTAAAATGTGACATTGGGGTCGGTCCTAAGTTTTGAGTTTTAGTCGAGTTATGTCCTACATGGAGTTGTTTTTTAGAAATTTTAAATGTATAAAATTAGGAATTTAATTATAATATTATTATTATTATTTTTTTCCTTAGCTACACTACGAGCTAGGCATACCGGACTAGGCTAGCCAAACTAGAATAGAGGAGTGCACTCGAACTGTGAGTTATTATTATATGTATGCATTGTATGTAGAGTATCACTGACATCCATATTTTGAATAAATAGGAATTTATTATTTATTATGTTATATAGCATTAAATGTTATTTATCATTATTTTTACCATATACATAAATGTGAATGTTAATTGTTATTAATGGATGCTACGTTATTTTAATACAAATTTTATTATTTTATTTATGATAAATGTTTTAGAGGATTGTCGTAAAATGTACTGTCTAATGAGTCACACTATGACTGTTGCACAATAGTACACTAGATGCTGAGCTATGAATTTTGATTGAATTGAGATATAGATCAATGGTTATTGAGAAATTGTGGATAAAAAGGGTGTGACTGTGGATCCTTGGTTGATCTGCAATGTGCTCAGGGCCAGTCATTATGGTAGTGGAATTGTAGATCATCAGTTAACCTTTTCGTGTACCCAAGGCCAATCCACTACCAAAGTTGGATAAGAAAATATTTTTGGAGTTAATAAGTCCGTTAGCTAGTGAGGTTTTGTGATCAAGATTGCAAAATATTTTAGGGTTATGCTCCAGTCCTCCACCTAAATATTACTGCATTTATTTATTAATCGAAAAATTTAATTTTAAGCATCTATATGAAATGCATGTATAAAAATAAAAAAATAGATAAATATTATTATACTGATGTTTCAATGTCTATATCTTTAGATTGCATGTATATATATAATAATAATTCATTTAGTGATGTTTGACCCCATTTAATTATTTTTCAGGATTTTTCTTATCAGACCTCCTATAGTAGTTCCATTCGCCGGACCCTTTTTTCTACGGCTGATGTATGTAAATTTTAAGTTAGTATTTTCTTATATTGTTAGACGCTGCAATAGTATTACATTTTTATTGTATTATCTAATTATCATTATTAGTGGTTATGTATTTTGAATATTGTAAAATATGTTTATTAAAATATTATTTATAAGAGATTAATCTCCATTATTAAAAGTTTTAATTATGAGGATATTTATAGTTATATTTTATTGTGATTTTTTTGGCTTGCTACGGATACTAGATTCTCACAAATTATTGTTCCCTAATGCTGGTTATGACTTCAGGGTTTGAGTCATGACATGAACAAGCTCGCGAATAGACTCATTTAAGATGTTCATGAATTGACTCATGAAGAAACATATAAATATATTCATTTATGATGTTCATGAACAATCTCGCAAATATGCTTATTTATGATGTTCGTGAATAAGCTCGTGAACATACTCGTTTATATAATTTTAATATCATTTAATTGTAATGTATATTAATTAATAATAATTTTAAGTAAATCTTATTAAAAATTAGTAATTATAATAAAAATTACATATTTATAATATAAATTAACATTAATATCAAGGATTAGTATTAAACAAGTTACATAATTTTAATTCAAGAAGATCAACAACCCCAAACATATCATCTTAACTCAGTTTCTTACAGCAAACTTACACTAATAATCATTATTTACTTGGCCTGTTTTCAAAAGAAACCATGCCAAAATTTTTAAAATACGACTATAATGATCAATAGGGAGCTTCCAATCAACCTAACTTCAAAATGGTCAACATCCAGAAAAACAACGAAAAAATTTCAATGAACCGTAAGGAACATAAAAATTCCTAATTTCCAAAATATCAAACTAAACAAACATATAAAAATGAAATAGAAAAAAGTGCAGACCTTGAAGAATATCGGAAAAATCAATGCATCAAGTAACTTTTCTCGATCCTTTTTGTTGAAAAAATCATGAAGAAACAACAAAAAAAGAGAGCAAGCATTTATGAACACATGCTCTTCAATACCAAATGACAAAGAACAATTTCTCCTAAAAAATGAAAAAATAAACCCGAAACCGCCCAAAATAGAATTAGACGAATCAATTCGACGATAAATGAAAATGGACATTACTTAACAACCAAATGAGAGGATTGAGCAAAAAGAGAAAGCAGGTAAATGGAGCTGGTGGTGAAGAAGAGAAAGCTAGGGCAAAGACAAAATTAGAAGGGAGGCGGTGAAGAAGAAGGTAGGACTGTAGGAGACTGCTGCTGGGAACAAATAAAGAGAAATATGTAGAGCAGGGTTTCAAATGCAAAGGGGATAGGAAATGTTGAATTTGTTTGTAAAACGGGGGAATTTTCAAAGGGGAATGAAGGCATTCATGTAAAACAAAATAAATGATGCTAAGGCTAGTTAGAATGGCGCCGTTTTCAGCCGGAATGCAAGGAAGTAGCAAATGACGTCGTTTTTAGAGAGAGCGACAATTCTAAGGAAAAACTAAAAACACGGTGGCATTTTTGCAAAAAGAATTATAATTAGTGGGCACAATAAGCACTGTAGATAGTAGAATATTGAAATTAGAGTTTCAAGTTTATATATATAAATAGAATAGATTAAGTTGATATAATTTAGATTATTAAATATGGTAAAAAACTATGTAGTTCTAACTTGAAACAACGTTCCCATAAAGCAACAAAATTACATCGTTTTGTATTGACATGAAACAACGTGCCATAAAACAACAAAATTACATCGTTTTATATTAAAACGACGTAGTTTAACATTAAAAACTAAAAAACCCTAAAGGTCAAAAAACCTGGGACACTTTCATCATTCCCCCCAAAAAGCTACAGTCCACACACATCAATGCCGCCGCCCTGCGCCTCTGCCTACATCGATTCGCCCTGCACTCCCCGCCGGTTCCGATCACGACCTCATTTAACCTCGCCGTTCGATTCGATATTGACCGCATGTGACCTCGCTGTTTACCTCCGCCATTAGTTTTTTTTTTTGGGTTGAATCTGCCCTATCGATTCCGTTTAGTTCTCCATCTGCATGTAACCTCAGTCCGTTCTCTCTCGCCAGTCGCCACCACAGCCACCTGTTCTCCGCTATCAATTCGATTTCGTTCATCAACAGCTGTATAAAACGAATGGCAGCCGTGTCTCTTCCTCAACAGCCGCCGTTTCTCTTCTTCTGATATCTAAATTGTTTTTTTTTTTTTATAGAGTTTTCTTTATCTGATCTTCATTGCATCAGTTCTTTAACAAAGGGTGAGTGTACATTCTGCACTGTTGCTTTGATTTTCGTTGCTTCTGTACATATTGTTCTGCCATTTCGATCTTCGTTGCTGTGATTTTTTTTTCCTTTTTTAATGCATGTTTAATTTCATAACCGCCATCTTATTTTCTGTCTGTGAAGGGTGTTGCTTCCGGAATTGTTGTCTGTGAAGGGTGTTGCTTCCGGAATTGTTGTCTGTGAAGGGTGTTCTTTTCTACGTTCCTTCTGTTCAAGCAAAACGAGCTCTTGACGAGTTCACAAACGAGCAATCGAACAAGCCACCGAACGAGCAATATCGAACACAAACGAGCTTTGCTCGCGAACAAGCTCGAGTTCGACTGGAGCCGAGCTTGAACACCATTTGTCCCATTTTACCCGAGTTCGAGCCGAGCTCGAACAAGGTTCATTTTGGCCGAGCCAAGCTCGAGCATGCTCAGCTCGACTCGAATACACCTTCGCAGCACGACACTGCCGTTTTGTATGCGAGAGGGTTTTGTCTAAAACCTAAGAAACAAACCCACCTGAACAATCACTAAACTTCCCAGCGCCTCCTTCAACGCTAAAGACCGACGGTCATTGGCGGCGATTTCACAGCCTTCCTCTCACTCTCACACACACTTCGCATCTGATTTGATTTCCCTCCACTATTTTGACTGGGGGAGTTTCCTTTGTCTACTGTTGGCATTAGGGTAAGTGAGTGCAGTAGAAGAGAGGAAGTGATTAGAATTTATAAAACAAAGGAAAAATGGAAGGGAGATTAGCGAATACATGGAAAATGACAGTAAATGAGAAGAAATTCATAGAGGAGGCTTTGGCTTCTGAATTGAGAATTGACGGCCGTAATCCGTATGAGTATCGTAAATTAACCATCAAGTTTGGCAGGCAAGTTTTCTTCGAGTATCCTTAGCTTTTATATGGGAATCAACAATGTTAGTTTAGTGGTAGCAGAGTTAAGTGTAATGCTACTACTGTTCTTTTTTGGTTGAGCTTGTGTTCTTATATAAATTTATAGCACTCATTTGCAATTGAATTGTTGGGACAGGGACAAGGACCTGGGCTGCATTCTTATATTTGATATATTTGGTTTCTCATTCATATTCTTTATGTTGTTATTTTTTTATTTACTTGAACTTTTTTGTGTTAAATTGTGGTTTTGCAGGGAAGATGGGTCATCAGAGGTGCAGCTAGGCCAGACTCATGTAATGGGTTTTGTGACAAGTCAGCTTGTTCAACCTTATCGAGATCGAACAAATGAAGGGACGCTTTCAATATTTACAGAGTTTTCCCCTATGGCTGATCCTTCATTTGAGCCAGGTCGTCCAGGAGAATCTGCAGTGGAGTTGGGCCGTATAATTGATCGTGGTCTGAGGTGATTACTCTTAAAACTTTTGATTTTTGTGTACATGGGTGTGCTTGTTTGTATCAGCAATTTTCATGCTTTTAATTAATGATGCCGATGCGTAATTTTCTCTTTGTCAAAGTATTATTATTATTATTGTTGTTGTTGTTTGCGTTGTTGTTGTTGTTTTCTTCTTTGGAAGAAAACTTTGAGAGGAAGCTCTATATCAAATATTGATTCAACTATTTATTTTAACTTGCAGGGAGAGTAGGGCAGTGGATATGGAATCACTCTGTGTTCTTGCTGGAAAGTTAGTATGGGCCATCCGAATTGACCTTCACATCCTAGATAATGGGGGGTAAGATATAATTTATCATCCCCCGTATACTTTTTTTTTTCTGTCATGTTGTTAATATTCTTTTTGATTTCATACAATTTATTCTTCAGCTAATGCTAAATAACCTACTAATTATCATTTTTTTTAATTTACTTGCTTTTTGTGGACATAGAAATCTTGTTGATGCTGCCAATATTGCTGCTTTAGCTTCTCTCTTGACATTTCGAAGACCAGAATGCACTTTAGGCGGAGAGGACGGTCAACAAGTGATAGTTCATCCACCTGAGGTTTGCTCATTTTATGTATTCTCAATGCTGTTAGATAAAGGGAAAAAAGCTAAAAATCTGAGCCCGGGGATGCATAGTCTTTGGTCCTTGTGTTGAAGTCCTTTACATCTGAGATCTTCCATAACTGAAAATTTCTGCTTCCCTTTTCCTTTTCCTTCCTTTTTGGACATCTACATAGGTTTTTGCTTTAAAAACTTAAAAAATACCACTGAAGAGTATTTTGTCTTTGGTGAATTATATTGCGCTTATGATGTGCCTTATTAAACTTTATTTTGACTGTCATTACCTCAACTTTTTCTTGCATAATAGTGTACAACAAAACAAGTATTCCCTAAATCTGAGGAGTTACTTGTAACAATTTTTAATGCCTTCTTCTTTCCTACCTGTTTTAATGTGACTGGCAATAGGAGGCCTATGTTATGGTCTTCAAAAGAGTTTCTGGGGCAAGACTTAGATATTTGATATTTTTCTTTTTGTGTCTATTGTCTTTTCTAAATGCACTAAAGATGTCTTATACAGCATTTGAACTTAGCTTCCATGTAGGCAATTGTATTGGCCCTTAAGCAAACAGCCATGTTTAATCATTTTAATTTTTTGTCACCATTGCTGAATGCAATTTAATAAGTGGTAACTTAGCAGGATCTAAATGGGAGTTGTTGCCCCATTCAAGATATCATTAGTGCATCATTGGAATTAGATTTCTGCACTTTGGAGTTCTAGCATCAATGATCTTTGCTGTAATTATATGAACTAGTCATAGTTGTCAAATCAAGATTTGGGTTGAGCAGCAAAATCCTCATTTTCAGAATTGAGAATGGAATTGTTGGAAGATTTAGTTCAAATCCCTAATGTCAATTAAAAAGAAAATATATATATGTATAAAATAAATAAGATATACTTAAAAATAGTGCTACAATGTTACTTTAGTAAACAAAAATCAAAATACTGTGAAGTTTGGAACTTCAGATATAAATTGTAAAGTGAAACTAAAAAAAAAAAAACAAATATTGGTTCATATATTTGTTTCTACCTTTTAAATTATAATAAATTTTGAAGTATACAACCTGTGTAGTCCAGAAAGTAGGCAGGATGTGTAGTCTTAAAAGGATTATAATATTGTGATTAGAACAACTAAAATGAAAAACAAAAACTGGCTGTGTACAGGAGTTTTATAAAATGATATTAATCTTTATTGCTGTTGGCAGCTGTCAAGAATTTGCCTTTTCTTTTTTATAATTCAGAAATTTCAGCATTTCATTAGCGGGCACATAGATACAATTACATGTTTAGGGAACACTCAAGAACCACAGAAGTTATCTGCATTTTGACTTTTTTCAAATAACATAAGACAATCATTTTTATTAGCATAGATTTTTTTCATTCCTCAAGTTCTAACAGCAAATCTTTTATGCTACGTCTTGTTATCTTTGTTGCTGGTACATTTCTTTGTTTTTAACTGCTTACCAATTTTAGGATGTACAATATCTATTCAGTTTTTTAGTGTTGTTTTTTTGGCAGGTGAAAGAACCTCTTCCTTTGATAGTACATCATCTTCCTATAGCAGTAACTTTTGCATTTTTCAGCAATGAGCACACCATGGTTGGTAAATTTAGACTTAGAAGTTCTATCTCATGCTATCCTTGGTGCATGTTAATTTGGAGTTCAAGTTACTATTTCACCATTTAATTTAATGTAAATACATGCCACATAGGTGGTAGATCCGACCCATAATGAGGAGGCTGTTATGAGGGGAAGAATGACTGTTACAGCAAATGCAAATGGTGATATTTGTTCTCTTCAGAAAGCTGGAGGAGAGGGTGTAACACAGAGTGTTATAATGCATTGTTTACGGCTTGCATCTAGGAATGCTGAGTCCATAACAAAGAAAATAAAAGATGCAGTGAGTTTCTTTGTCACAAAATCCTCTTGGAAGTTCCAAATTGCATTCACTTCATGCAAAATACTTAATTGTAGGACTTTTCACTTTCATTCTCTAAAGACTTCATTTTTTTTTTTTGAGGCTATAAGAAAATGGTCTTTGAAGATTGTGCAAAAGGCTTTTGTTTGATGATCTGTGATCCAGATTACATAATATATTTTTAGTCTCAAGTTTTGGCGTAGTGCATTCTTTTGGTTTCATTTCAAGAGGTGAAACATTGTGTTCTTTTGAGGGCCAACTAAAATCAGTAGGGACTAGTGGAACATTGCGGTTTAGGTTTTCATTTTTTTGCTCAAGAATTATCATGACTTTCATAAAGCTGCTAATGCTACTAGATCATTCTATATAGTTTTATAATGTTCTTTGATTTTCCAATAGCCTATGGGGAAGACACTTCTTGTGTTTTGAATAAGTTTATTATTGCTCCATATTCATTGTGTTACAGGCTATAAAAGGTGCATCAAATTGTTTGCACACTTGCAAAATTTAAGAAAATGAGAGTATTTTATTGCAAAATTTAGGAAAATGAGAGTAGTTTATTGCAGTCATCAATATGGAGCTTATCCAAGTCAATTTTATGTAACTTCCATTTTTTCATAAACATGGGATAAGTTACCTTATTTGTAGTTGATGGTTACCCAAGTCTTTTTTGTGTTTATAGCAACTTTTGTAAAAAATCATTGAAAAGCAAGTAGAAAATTAAGAAAAAGGTTTTTGAGTTTTTTTCTTTTTAAAATGAATGAATCAAAGGGTTCTCTTTGACGAGTCCTTAACCAGAGGTGAAAGAGTTCTCTCTTAATGAGCCCTTATTATCTTGTAATTTTGAGTGGAATAAACCCAAAGAGCCTGGGACCATAACACTTTGGTTCTATCATTGGCCATATTGCAAGAACACAACAATTTGTGTGGGAAACTGTGTTCTTGCACCAGTACCTTGTATGGCAAATGAATCAATGAAATGAACTGTTGATCAAAATTTTCTTGTTTATTTGTTTGACCAGCCACTTTTGGTTGATAATTTTTATTCATGGTTTAGCAAACTTATTTGGATTGATTTGCAATTGTTCATAAGTTTCATATGCAGGTATAGAGAAGTAATCTTACTGTATTTGTACTTGCTTTGCTCTTTTAAGCTTCAATCCTGCTTTATTTAGCTGTCAACTTTCTGTATGAAATGGAATAGTACTACTCTTCTTTTGCTAAATTCAGTTGCTCTTTTAGCATGATATGGTCAGTATTTTCTTTTTTCTTTTTCTCGCTCGCGCTCTATCCAATCTTTTTTGTAATATGATTTTGTGCAGGTTGAAGCATACAATACTGAGAGAGCATTACGCAAGATCAAGCGCCACTCTACTTCTGTTTCTGTCAATGTTGGCGAGTTGTCAAGGCACCAGATGGAGAGATTGAAGCTACCATCTGAGAGTAGCAGCATCAGTCAAAGTAATACTGACATTAATGATGGGCTCAGGTCATCTGAACAAGGTGGAACTAGTTTTAGAGAGGGCACTTCTGCAAATTTCTTGGGAGGACCCTCATGTTGGTATGGTGTAAGCTTTTTCTAAGGACTTATAAATATTTTTTTTTACATTGCTGACAACCCATTGTAGAAGGGAAAGAAATACTTTAATTCGTCTTTAGTGTGATCAATATTGAATCTAAGTCATGAAGATCTTATGCCTATTCTTCTCCATTAAGTAATGATTTTTTTCATAGACATCTTTTGTTAAGTTTCCTATCTTAGGAGGGAGTTGGGGCTTGGGAAAGATTGAGGGAGAGGGAGGGAGGTTTAGTGGAAGGCAATTTTGATCTTACTGTATTACACCCGGTCATTTTGTTTAATTATTTTTATCTATTGCATCTATTCTAAATTCTAATAGATTCAACTGTTCCTTGAAAAGATATCAAGTATATTAAACTCAACTCAACTAAGCCCAAGTTAGTTAGGGTCGGCTTTATGGATTTTTTTCCCTCCACTCCAAATGATGCTGGGCTACCTCTTCAGAAAGATGGAGAGCTTCTAAATCCTCTTGAACTGCTCTTCTCTATGTTAATTTAGGTGTATCCTTCCTCTCTTCTCATAGTTGGGCTTCATGTACTCTACCTTTTTAACTTGGGGGCATCAGTTGCCTTAATATCAAATACACTACATGTCACATGTACGGATTATGTTGGTTGGATTTGTTTTTATGTATGAAGGAAACCAGAACTGAATCCTGAATCTTATTTTTTTCTTCCCTTGAATTGAAATGTGTTTTTCTATTTGATAAATCAAACAAATTGTCTAATTCAGTTTGTTATGGTCTAGTTTGATGAGAACTCTAGCACACAGCTCTAATCATTTTATGATGATAGTGTTGCTTAAGAACTTGGTTATTATCAAATTGAGATGAGCTTGTCTTGACAATTGGAAGTAAAACTTCGTGAATAATTTCATATGGTCCATTCCAACAGCAGAACATGAGCCTGGTAGATTTACTGGTAAATTCTTTGAAGAGGAAAAGAACTTGCATTTAGCTGTTACATAATATGCTCAATTTTTTATTTTTTTTTTCTGTGGGGTGCCGTAGACTTGCACAATGATGCATATAAGGAATGAGTATGGTGATTTGCTTGCTGAATAGTGGAGTGAGTATGGAACTTGCGTCCTTGAAACCTGCAATTATCATCATATGTTTTGCCTATTGCATTTTTTTTTTCATATGTTTGCTTAATCATCATATGTTTTAATTGTCATCATTTCATTTGAATCGTTGGAAGCATTTTGTGTCATATGTTTTGCTTAATGAATTTTTTCTCTCAGGGATCCTTACTCAAAGGGTGTTGATTCAGATCTCCTAAAAGCTTCTCTAGCCTCACGTGGTATGCAACCTGTGCAATTTGCTTCAGAGTTACAAGAAATAACCTTCTTTAGTTTAATGTCTGTTATAATTTTTATCAAGGTTGTAAAACCTGAAACAGACTGGTTGGACAAGAAACCCAGGAACCATAAGCTCCATTTTGGGTTGAACTTACCTTTATTTAATAAACCCTCTTGCAACTGTTTGAATCAGCCAGGTAACCTGCAAACTGGTTAAACTGTCTCAGTTCAACTGAAACAGCATGTTGGTTTAAGCTGCCATGTCAACTTAATTAAAAGCTAAATGACTATTTTTTCTCTTTTGTTTTTTTTGGCGAAAAAATGGTGGTTTGATTTTTCAGTTTCTGGGTTTGCTTCACAAACATTATTCCCACCTAACTAGGCTGCCACCTCATCAATTTTTTGAATTTGCATGGCCTAAATATGTAAAATCATTATCTTAAATGTAACTGACTCCTCAAAACATAATTTATATAAAAATATATTTTTTTATTTAAAAATCAGGTTGATCCCTGGTTGGACCTCCAAGTATCGATCCTTTTATTTAGCCATGTTTGAAATAAAAACCTTGGTTTATATTGGTTACTGTTGCTATTTATTTTTTGAAGCAGAACTTGGCATCAAACTTAGCTTAACTTGGACCTTAAAATGGGGATCCTGTTTCTTTAGTTGGGAATGGTTAGTGGTAAATAACTCGCTAATTCTCTGAAGGGCAGTGATACATTTCAGAGGATAGGAAGACTGTAGTTGAGTTTCTTGCTGCATTTTTCTAAAGATAGTGTGTTTTTGTTTTACTCCATTTGGAATGTTCCAGATGGTGCCTTGTATACTGAGAGCATCTAGCTTTCACTGTGCTGCCTATTGCTAGAGTTTGAGATCACTTTGTGTGACATGATGTCAGGTGCATGCCTACACCTAGTGGAACCATAAAAAGAAAAGTGAATTTAGCCAATTCTGTGGAGGAATAACCTGTTTTGCTGTCCTTTTTTGGGGGGTCTATGAAACATAGCTTATTTTTGGTTGGGCATTTTTCATTTATAGTAGTCAGATCTGATGTTTCAGTGCATGGCCTGATCAACTTCCGAATCCAGCTTCTCATTTGCGTAATTTTGGCTAATATTGTTTGTTAGAAGACTGACATTAATCTATATGTTACTTACATGAGTTTCAGCACCCAATAAACAAAAAGAGGTTGAGCCAAAGAGCACTCAAGCTGAGGAAGAGAAAGCACCTGAAGATGCAAAACCAGCTATTGTAGTTGCTGATGCATCTGAAATGGAGCTTCATATGAGTGGTGTGAAGACTTTGAAAGATGCTGTAAAGCCAAAGAACAAGAGAAGAAAAAGGACATCTTCCAGCATGAATGCTAGTTAGATGTTTCTGACCCAAAAGTATTCTTATGTTAATGTGAGTTAAACTAAATCTTTCTAGGCTCTTTATTCTAATTTTTTTTCCCTCACCAATTTCTATGTCCGAAGGAATCATGTTGTTTGACCCTCAGTTGAATGGTTAGGAAATGATTATTAAGTATTGGCTCACTTTGTCTTTGTACAAAAGAGAGCGGGAAAACTACGTAGAAATGTGGCACTTTTCTTTTCAATGATAGAAGAGAAGATAATTAGCCCTACTTTTTTGTTTGAACTATTTTGCTCACCACTGGGCTACTTTCCGTTCTATTTTATTGAAGTAGTTTTTTAATTTTCTTTTTAGTTAACAAGTTGGAGAACGTTTGATCCGATGTAGATCCTTGAGGCATGAGTTCATTCAAGGCCATCTGGCATGCTGAAGGGTAAATTGTGTTGAAAACTTTATTCTGTACCTAACGGTGGATAATGAAGAGGAATCCTTTGCATCCAGACTTAAGTTCAATGAAACAAGTAAAGAGACTTAATTCTTCAGAGACAAGATTTGTTGCCATTGCCTGCCTACTAAAGGAGTGAGTTATGAAATGTTGGCCGAATGGACATAACTGCTTTTGGCGTTGCACTGCTCAAGTTCTATTGCTTTTTATTATTATTATTATTATTTAAAAAAAATTTAGATTGACTAGTATATTACGGATGCTCACTTATGTTTTTCTCAAGTCTCCATTCTCCCAAGGGTAGGAACTGACTCAATCTCAATCATTCTTTTTTTCTTCCCTGCAGACTCTTAGTTTTTGTCAATGTATATGAATGCTGAAATTTTGTTACTTAAGTAAGAGAAAAAGAAACATCAAAGGTTTTGTATGATGTTCAAGTTGTGATTGCTCTTTGTCTTCTATAAGCTGTTGAGACTACATTAAAGATTTCCTTCTTTCTGTCTGCCAAAGTTTTTTTTGTTTTAATCCACATGGGAAGAGTGAAGCTGTGAAGGCAGCCATTCTTTACTAAGAGATGCTGTGAAAAATGGTGAGATTTTCAGTTTCATTAGGGTTAAACTATTTGTTGGGTGCTTTTATGCGAGAAGGGAATTATTAGTTCCCAATTTGAAAGCTGAATGGCCTAAACTTGAGAATAATTTATAAGATTAAGGGATGGCTTCTATATCATAGCTATGGCTATTGAAGGTGCGAGCATAGAGGTTCTGGAGTCAAGGTGCGAGGTGCTAGTGTGCACCCAGGTGCGAGGAGGAAAAAGGACCTGATTTACTGGAAATGGAAGGATCAGGAGCTTGTGAGGGTAGGGAGGTTGCTTAAGAATTGCTAACTAAAGTTGCATTCTTTTGTTGCTAATTGAATTTGCTTTCTTTTGTTGCATATATGATACAACATGCGGAGTAAAAATGGATGTCTTGATTTAACATTTGTCAAGTGGCAGTTTCGACTGGGGACTCTTTGGTCCTATAAATGGTAGTCACTTTAAAAAAAAAAAAAAAAAGGCATATTTTACCAAAATTTTGTTTTCAAGTTAAAAGTACCTGCCATGGTTGCCTGGTGATTTGTATGATATTGACTAGTGTTTCTTCTTAAGATAGTGCACCCTGATGTGTGCGATCTTTCTATTCATGTCCAGCACGAAAGTTCCACTAGGAATCTTAAGAAGCGAGCATTTCATGAAAGGTTCTTTTCATATCCAGATGTTTGGTCAACTAAGATCTCTCATTTCAATCAATCTACATGTATGATCTTGTTAATATGCTGTAGAAAAAATTTAATTCAATTTACAAATAATGATACTATTGGTTGTGCACAATGATAAAAAACGTCTTCACTTCGATGTTTATCCATTTTAAAATCAAAATAATAGGCTAGAATTAAAATGAAAAACATTAAAGATTTATATTTATGCTTCTATGTTTAAATGCTTATGGTGTATATAAATTATAGTCGTTCCCATATCACACGGGCTTCTATGCCAATTTTTTTTGAACAAATGTTGGGGGAGGGGGAGGGGGGATTCAAACCCCTCCCCTTTAGTGTCTTACTCCCAAGGTCTCTTGACCATTCCATCCCTAGGCGGGTAGGCGGCTTCTATGCCATTTAATTGACTAGATGTCATGGAGTGCAATATATGCTTTAGCTCTTACTCAGCATTTGGTCAGTATGGACAATTTTCTATAGATTAATGAGTAGAAAAGTGGAACTTTCTTGTTCCTAAAGGGCATATATATTAAAAAAAGCTTTTTCTATAATCCTAGCTTTATAGGTCTTTACCTTTCCATTTGATCTAATCTTTCTCTTAAAGATCCATTTACATCCAATGGGTATAATACCTTCAAGAGGATTAACTAGTGTCCAGACTTGGTTTGCATACATGGAATCCATTTCAGCTTTCATAGCTTCAATCCATCTTAAAGAATCTTTATCACATAAAGCTTCTTCATATGTAGTAGGATCATTAATGTGAATGGTCTATTTATAAACACGCAACTCTTGCACATTAAGAAAAAGATCATATCTCTCCGGAGGATAAGATACCCTACTAAACCTTCTAGGAGTCGGTATGATAACATTATCAATTAGAATAGGCTCTTCGGGTTGATCAATCTCCATTTGATCAGTTTGTTGGGTTTCTTTAGATGATTCCTTATCTAACATTATCTTCCTTCCTTTACCACCTTCCTTAAGAAACTCTTTCTCAAGGAAAATAACATTTCTGCTTATAACAACAACTTGTTTAGTAGGAAGATAAAAACAATACCCTAAACTTTCTTTAGGATATCCAACAAACCTTCCTTTAATCAATCTCACATTCAATTTGTCTGAGTTTAGCCTTTTGATAAAAACAAGACATCCTTAAATCTTAACATGTTTAAGACTTAGTGCTTTACTGTGCCATATCTCATATGGTGTAGTAGAATGGATTTAGATGGAACAAGTTAAGGATGTAGTAGGTGGTTTGGAGTGTATAACCCCAAAGTGAAATAGGATGATCTGTATAGCTCATCATAGAATGTACCATATCTAATAAAGTACGATTTTGCCTCTTATACTCACAATTCAATTAAGGTGTTCCAAGTGGTGTGAGTTACAATATAATGCCATGTTCCTTTAGGAAGTCAATAAACTCGGTATTTAAGTATTCACCTCCTTAATATGATCTTAGAGTTTTAATACTTTTCCCACTTTGGTTTTCTATTTAGGTTTTGAATTCTTTAAACTTTTCAAAGGATTCATTTTTGTTCTTCATAAGAAATAAGTGCCCAAACTTTGATAGATCATCTATAAAGGTTATAAAGCAGTAGAAACCACCTTTAGCCATTTCAGAAAATGGTCCACATACATCACTTTATATGATTTCCAACATATCCTTAGCTTATGCCATTTGTCTAACAAATGGTGATATAGTCATTTTTCCTTGAAGACAAGCCTCATAAGTAAAATCAGATGCAAATTTAAGATTGCTTAAGATTTCCATCCTTTCTATATTTGTGATCTTATCCTCCGTAATGTGACATAATCTCAAGTGCCATAAATATTTGGAATTAGAGGCATTTTTAATTAGCATTGCATGTTCATTACTCATATAAACTTGAGGCTCATTGTTATTGGACATATTATCAATATAATATAAACCATGAATTAAATAACCCATGCTTATTATTTCACTTCCAAAGTAAATATTACATACATCTCTTTTAAAATGAAACTCATAACCTTTTCTAGTCAAACTAGAAATAGAGACTATGTTTTTATAGGCATTAGGTACATATAATACATCATCCAACAATAAACTATGATTATAAAGATCAATAAAAGTAGATCCTATAGCCTTGGCTGTAATACTTGCTCCATTGCCAAGCTTTAAGGTTACTTCATTAGGCCTCAACCTCCTTTCATTTGCTAGATCCTGCATGAATGAACAAATGTGAGAACTAGCACCGGTATCTAATACCCATGCATTTGATGAGCTCTTAGAACATTTAAAAGTATATAAATTAAATAAAGTTTTACCTTTCCTTATTTTCTCTTTCCTTTTGTCTTGAGGGACTTAAGGAACTTAAGACAAATCCTTTTCCAATGTCCTTCACCTTAGGAATGGAGACACTTTCCTTTACCTGGTCTTCCCTCATATGTACCTTACCCTTATTCTTGGTTATGCCACCTACAGGCTTGACAATACTTGTCTTGCCTTTTTTTTTTCTTATTGCCTTTCTTCTTAGTCTTAATATAAGATGCAATAAGAGCAACCTCTTTCCCTTTGCTTCCTTGGATAGCCTTTTGGGTTGTTACAAGCATTTTTAAAAGCTTTGCAAGAGTGCACTCTATTTTGTTTATATGGAAATTTGCAATTGTTTACCTAAAAGATTTAGGAAAGGATTAGAGGATCAAATCTATTTGGAGATGGAAGTCCATTGTAAATTCTAGACTTTTTAGTTCCTCTATTGATCTAATCATGGAGTTTACATGGACTCCCACATCCTCGCCTTCCTTCATCTTAGCACGAAAAAGCCACTTTGATATCTCATATCTAACTGTCCGACTTTGTTCACCAAAAAACTCTTATAGGTGAAGTAGGATTTCTTTTGCATTTGTATACTTCTTATATTGTTGATGGATTTTGGTATTCATAGAAGCCCACATTATGCATCATTCTTGCAAATCATTATCTTTCCATTTATCTAGAGTATTATGCTCCTCTTGGGAAGCATTTATGGGAAGAGGATCGGGCGGTCATTGATTTAATGCATATAGAATATTTTTAGAAGCTAAAATAACTTTTAAATTCCTTAGCTAATCAATAATGTTAAGGCCTGTGAGACTATGCTGGTCGAGTATAATTGATAGTGGGTTTTGATGATCTCATATTATCAATATATCTACAAAAGTAATAAATTAATTAGTTCTATGACATTGTTATATTACCATTAGATTTGGTCTTTAATCTTAATGGCCTCCCACTAATTTGGCGAATCTTATACTTCCAAGTAGGAAACAAAAATCCCTTGTTGGATGGATCTTTTAGTAGGTGATGGAATTCTTTAATGGTTCACTAATATCCCTCAAGTACATATTACCATTCTTGGAATATTAGTTCTCATTAAGTGGACAACTCTTGTCAATCACATTTCATATGATATTCCATTAATCTGGCTCCTAATGTTACGAGCCTTAAGTACACATTGTCGTTCTTGGCCTTTAGCATTAATTAGGTCTATACCATTGGATAAATGAAATGACAAACTTGAACACTACATACCTTAGGTATGCCTATTTGCCATTCTTGGCATATAGTGTTTTTATACATTCATAACATCTTATGCTTAACAATAACACTACATGAATCTTTTGAACCTTAAGTACACCCTTATGTGTCCATAGTCAATGCACATAATCCTAAAACCATACAAGTTATTGCTCTAATGGAGAGCCAAGACTTAAATTTTTTTTAGGATGTTGTAGACGGTGGGGTTTAGCGCACGCATAAGATTTTAGCAACTGCGATAATGTTTGAGATTAGGGCTCTAGAGAACACACTAATCATTATCACAAAGACATGGCGTGGAGATGAGGAGTCGCCACCTAGGGTAATAATTAGGACAAATCGAAAAATGGTGGTACTCGATTCCTTAAAAGAAAGCCAGCACTATAACTAGGAGATTCTGGATATGAAATACTAACTTCTTTCAGTCTCGTGTTCTTTTAGAATTACTTTATGAATTACTATCTTAATCTCTATTTACATGCAGTTTCATATAAACCCTTATTAAAACAATAAACTCCAAACAAACTAGTCATGAAATATACAAGTAAACAATGCATTCATTCAAATCACAATCTCTAGGTTAATCTAATCTACATTGATTTTAATTAAATGAGCTAAAACTACATGTTTTAATTTATAAGTGAGCCTAAAGCCTAATGGGCCTAATTCTTATTTAATTTTAATTAAGTGAACCTAAGTCTATTTATTTTAATTCTAAAATGTTTCTAAATCTACAAATTATGAAGTATTTAAATTAATGAGCCTAATTCTACATATTTTATTTCTAAAGTGATATTAAGTCTACAAATTATGGAAAATGCTTAAATTAAATAGGCTAAGTTTAAATTAATTAAATTAAGTGGGCCTATGTCTAAATTAACTAAATGAGCCTAAATTATCTTTAACATAAATCTAATTAATTATGAGCCTAATATACATTTTATTAATTAAACTTAAAACCTAAATTTATTTAAAGGGCTAAAGCCTAATATGAGCTTAAGGCCCAAAACACATAAACATAATCAAACAAGCCATTAATTAATCAACAAGTAACCCTAATTCTAACCACTTAAATCTAATTCAATTTTAATTAAACAAATCATAATTATTTGTATAGCCATTAATTTTAATTAATCACTCAATAAAATCCTAATTTTACTAACCAATTAATTAAAATAAAACACCCAATTGCACACATATGATTTCATTATTTCCATTATTGGGGCTATTACAATGAACTACTAAGAATAATAAGAAAAGAAGAAGAATTAATACAATCCAAAAAATAAATATAAACAAGACAATAATAAACAATTAAATAAATAAAACCTAAAAACTATATTTAGCTACAAGGTTTCATCCATGGTATTCCATGGACCTCTATGGATTTTGTTTACTAAATAAGATCATCATGTAATCCCCTCCATAATCACCATCACAAAGGGTAAAACAATGATTAGTGAATAAAATTACAATAAAAATTGAATAAAATTGAAATTCAATAAAATCAAAATAATAGAAAAAAAAAAGAAAAATAAAAGAAGGTAGGAAGAAGATAATATTTATGGATACATAATAAATTTCCCCTTAGATTAGTAAGATTACCATTGTTATTTTAGTAGGCCTTCAAAAACTTATTCTTCTTCTTCTAAAAAATCTCCTGCTCCTTACTTGCCAAACGAATAAATCATAAAGAATTTTTTGTGTATTGCCTAAAAAAAAGTCTAGAGAGCTTCCAAGAAAAGAGAGAGGTCTAAAAGTTAAGTCTAGGTAAAACGAGAGGTCCAAAAGTCAAGTCTAGGTAAAAAGAGAGGTCCCCTTTCAAGAGCCTAAACTCTCCTTTTTATAGGAAAAACCAAAAAACCCTAGGTCTTATATGTATGAAGAGTTCCAATTTTAAAAGGACTTTAGTTCCTGAAAATTTAGATAAATCCTAAAATAAATTTAAGAAAAATTTTTAGCTAATCAAAATTCAGGAAAAATATTTTTATTTTTTGTAAAAATAAAAAAAACAAACAAAAAAGGAATAATTCCAACCGGAATTGTATAATTTCGATCAGAATTACAGAATTCTAGTCAAAATTACAAAATTCCAGTTAGAATTATAGAATTTCGATCCATTTTTTTTTTGTGAACTTTTAATTACAAAAAGACCCCTAAAAGAATTTAAAAATTTCAATTAGGTCCTAAAAAAATATTACAATTAAATCTTTAAAAAACTAATTAAACTCTTTTTGAAAATGCATTTAAACCTTTGAGATTTCAAACTTCAAGTATTAAAGACCTACTTTTAACATTTTCATCATTAGAATCCTTTGTTGTATTCATAGTTCATCATCCCAAAATTGGGTGCTTACACATGTGTTAAGTGCAAAAAGGAGCTCTGATGCCATTGTTAGAAATTAGTTGTGCTACTTAGGCATCAAGACTTGTGTGGTGAGCACAAACCTAAGTAGAGAAAATTTTAAAAAAGTTTACTCAACATAACTCTTTATCAAATAAAGAATTCCAATCCCAGTTTACATTTAAACACATAGCTAAATATCAAAAACAACATGTAAACAACAACCTAGGAATTCTAAGTTTGAGAATACTTATAAATTCCTTAGTTTGGTGTAGACCACAAGTATTCTACAAGCTTTGGACACTTTAGTTCAACTCTTGAATCAATTGTTTAGCCTCATAAGTGTAAGGCCTCTAGCTTGAAACACCAAAGTTTTTCCAATCACCTTCTTGCCTTAATTAAGCTTAGTAGCAAGTACCCTCTCCAAGTGACCCTTGTAAATTTGCATTAATTTAATTCACTTGTAAGAACTTAGAGTTTATTTTGTGTATATGTTGCTTTTCCTTTTGGTATATATTCTTAAAAAAATCTCTACACTTTTTTTTAAAAAAATAAGAAATTACATTAATCTCATTAATGCAATTCTCATTCATATGTATATCCTTAGAACTCTTCTTAAGATATGTGTGTGTATATATATATAAGTTAATATATTAAAATATAAATTTTAATATAAGTTAAGACACGAAGTATATAAATTGATAAACTAATTATTATTACTAACTACATCATTAGCAAGACACCTAGCATGCCACCTTGCATGGTAGTGTTCAATTTGTTCAAGTATCTCATTAGTGTCCAAACAATGATGTAGAGATTTAATCACATCTCATGCATTAAGTCCACATTCATTCTCCATACTAATTAATACAACTTAATCTTTATCTTAACCAAAATCAACAATGTACACATAATTATTAATTAAATTATTAATAATTTAATATCTTATATTAAATTTAATACTTCAATTAATAACATATATTATTATTAATTTAATATTTTAATTAATATCTCATATTAATTAAATATAAATTAATAATTAAACACTTATTGGAATTAGATTTCATGATATGCTAGAATCATTGCTTAAAACATAAATCCAATTCCATTAATTTCAATTAATTGATTAAACTCTTTAATCAATAATTAGATTAATATAAATGGTGGTTTGGCAAAACTCTTTTAAGTGTGAGTTACTAGGTTTATGTCTAATTGGCAATGAGACTATAATATCAACACTTGATATTATTTGAAACTCTTTCAAGTCTAAATGTGAAAATCCTTATCATGCACTTTTAGTTCTTATAAATTGTGAGTGACCCTTAGCATCAATATCACAACTACCGAAGTAGATATAAATACATATATTGATTCACATGAACCTTATGGTCGTAATTACCATGCACTAAAATCCCTTTAGTAGAAGATCCTGATATAGCCTAGAGTCAAGGTTTAATCGAACTTTAAAAGTTTTATCATATGACCTCATCTCAAGTATTAATTCTTGATAAAACATAACTAATACTAGAAACACTTTCTAATACTAAAAATCTTTTAGACTGTGTTATGTTTGTCCTGGCCAAGAACTTATTCATCAAGAAAAAATTTAGATAATATAGGATCCTTCCCAATTCACTCCAAATAATTAATCCATTCTTGATTAAAAACTTATCCCTACATTTAACTGAATAGGGCCACCACACGCCATATACCCATGTATGAATAGCATAAGTATATAAGTGTTAACAAACTCTAACCACTTAAATGTGGATGACCATGTTACCTTAGGTCAAAGGACTATATGCACTATTATAACATAGATTGTGATTGTTGTTTATAAGTGAATGTCCTTGCAATCACAAATCTAACATTATTGTTCAATCCACCCATCATATAAGTATCCACATGTCTATTCTAATATCTCATATCAATTAGCATGAATCTCCCACTATTAGCATTATATAGTAATGAAGGAAAATAGATAGAGGTGATAGTCTAATTAATATTACCTAATTATTAATTATTTGACTTTGAATAATTTATAACATATGTGTAGTAACTAATATTATCAAGTCTTGATAATAAATTTATTTAACATATTGCTAAAGGGTAAATATTCAAATAAATAAACTCTTTATTTAAATGAATATTTTATTGCCATAGGGATAAGTTACAATGTCATTATTTATTACAAGAATGGCATTAGGGCACAACTACTCTAACACTACCCAATAATGACTCTGATATTATGTCCACTGATTTCATTTTAAGAATCTGATATCTTCCAACACATAACTTTCTTTGCTTAATAACGTCACCAATCATAACATCTTTAACTGTGTGGTGTTCTAGTACAATCTTTTCAACATGGAGTGCCTTGCAGATGCATCAATTAAGCAAGAAATTGTGCATGCAATTCATAACTTCTACTGGTCATCATTTAGAGCACACCTAGAAGCTGCTGCTGCTTCTTCTTCTTCTTTTTCTTTTTTTCTGCACTGCTAATATAGCAATAATTCTCTTTCCTTTCTTGAGAAGATACAATACTAAGAACAACATAAGTCTTTAGCTCTCTCCTAGAATCTGCCTTCCATTTAAGCAAAGAATCAGCACACTTCAACCCAATTCTCTCATAATGAGAAGGAACCTCAATGTGCAAAGATTTAACATCTTTAAAATGCTTTAAAACTTGAATAGTTAAATAATAATATGATGGTCTATCAATGGTTGATTTGGGAGGAGCTATAATATGGTGAAAGAATTAGAGGGGTCTTGTACAAAATTTATTAAAAAGAATTTTAAAAAGATTTTTTGACAATTTAAGGCTTGATTTTGAGATGGGTTTAGGAGTAGTGATGGAAAGGAAGACATTATCAATTTGGAAAATAGGAAAATAAAAGCGCTTGGAGACTAAGAGGCATTGAGTGAGAGCTTTAGAATCAGAGAGTTTGCTAAAGATGAGGAGGAGAAGATGGCCTGATAGAAGATCAAAGAAATCTTCTTCTTCTTCTAGCTTTGAAGAAGGAGAATTCATTGGATTTTAGGTTGATGGGATTTTTTAAATTATGTTTATTGAATTGGAGACTAGAAATTTGGATGGCTTTTGTAGGAGAAAAATCAAAGAAGAAAAAGCACATAGTGATGGTTGCACAGGTTTGACTAAAGTGGAGATATCCACTTTCAAGCTATGGCATGTGGGCATGCTTAAAGTGAAGCCTAAGTTTCTAACATACCTTTTGAATTTTGCCCAATAAATGGGTCAAAAAAACATTTTTTTAACCTAGAAATGTAAGATTAATTAGATTCCATGCTTTATAATTTTTTTACCAAATTAAAGTAGATTATAAATAGATATAAACATTAGACAAAAGAGTCTAACAGATAGAGGAAACCAACACAAAAGAAAATTAGTAAGTATAAAAGGCCAAAACCTTATTTAAGTCTAGCATAAAATGAAAGGCCTAAATTTAAACAAAGCCCAAGACCTAAATTTAGATAATTCCCAAACAGTAGAGTTGAAAGAGGTGAAGAAATAACCATCCTGTGATGTTGATAGAGGAGTGGTGCCCTTCTTGAAATCGATCATGCTTAAGCTGTGGGTATCACATAATAAACCAAATGATTCTGTTCAAACCCCCCAGTAACAAGCAAATTAGATAGATTGAGATCAATTTTTGGAGTAACCTAGATAACCTTTAATGGTGCATAGAGGAGGCAAGATTTAAAATCATTTAAAGAAGAGGATCACCTACAGTATTAGAAAAATAGTAGAGGCTATTAAGAGAAAACAAAGTATTTCTAGAGGTAGCTTTCATCGGTCCCACCAATTGAGGGACAACTAAGCCGAAGATGTCATTGGCTTTTGGATGAACCTCACACTACGTGTGAGAGGAAGCGCTAACATACATAACATATGGTATCTGGAAATGCTCGGCTCGATTAGACTCCATGCAGATGTCCATGGAGTGAACATATGAACAACCTGTGTGGATGATGAAAACATTTTCCCAAGCTATAAGTGGGGGTAATTGATGCTAGATAGCATAATAAAGATGAAATTAACTTTGAAACATAATGAGGTAGTCATGGTGTAGGATGAAGAGTGTAATAAAACCTAAATAAAACCAGAGATGGCACTAAAATTAGCCAAAAATGGCATAAGCGATAGACTCTATTATAGAGCACTAGACTCTTCTAGAGAGCACTTAAACCTTTGTTTAAATATTTTTACATAAAAATTCAATGGAATTTTAAAACACTTTCCACACTTTTGATTTAAAAAAGCCTATCTCCTTCCTTTCATAAATATATCTAGAAAATCTATCTTATGTTGGCATGTAAAGTCTTTTTTTTTTCTTTGGGAAAAGGAAAAAGAGAAAAGAGGCAAGTGGCAAACTTAAAAAAAGTCATCAATATTTATATTACTAAAAATTTATAATGAATTATTTAAATTTTACTTCCATAATTATGAATTATATTTATATTTTATTCAATAATTTTTATTACTTAATTTTTACACTTAAACATTTAAATTTTCAATTAATTTATATTTAATTTGATTTATATATATATATATATATATATATATATATATATATATATATATATATATATATATATATATATATATATATATATATATATATATATATATATATATATATATATATATATATATATATTCACTATAAAAAATCTATTTACACATATATAATATAAAATAGGCTAGTTATTATCAAATGAATTTATTTATTTATTTTTGGAGAAGAGAAAAAAAAATGCTTTGGCCTTGCCAATGCACAAGAAGCAAATGTGAGAAAACTCTTTTTTTTTTTTTTTTTAATGAGAGTTGTTGCACATGCATTGGCCTTTCCAATGAATGAGAAGTAAATACAACAAAAATTTTCTATGAGAGTTGTTGTGCATGCATTGGCAAGTGCATTGGCCTTGCCAATGCATGAGAAGCAAATGTGAGAAAACATTTTTACAAAAGTTGGTGCGCGTGTGTTGGCAAGAAGCAAATGCAAGAAAAAAGTTTTTCTATAAGGGTTGTTGTGCATGTGTTGGCCTTGCCAACGCATAAGAAGGAAATGCAAAGAAAATCTTTATGGGGACTACCATATGCGTGTTAGTTAAGTCAATGCTTACCAACACACAGGGGGAAAATGTAAAGAAAATTTTTATGGGGTTGTGTAGTTTCTTTTAAAATTATGGTGCATGTAAAATTAGGATGTTGTGATACAACTTAGTTTTTAGACCGTGATGTATGTGATTTTTGTTTGTGCTTTGGGTGGTTAACCTTTGTTGATGAGAAGTACGTATCAGAAACTTCGAGCGATCCTTACTACGGTAATCCCATCTCAATGAGGTCTTTATTATTTCCTCGATATTTGATTAATAACTCTTTGCCAAAGACATTTCTGGTTACTAAGTGGAGAGTGAGCAATCCAAATGATTAGAAAAGGATTCTCTAAAGTGAGATCCATAGGAATTATGATGAACAAAGCAACTTTTGTTACCAAAACATTCTCATTAGAAGTAAATTCTTGATTATACTACTTACTTTTGCATGTCATTTTCTCTTTTAAGGAATTCCCTACCTTTCTAATATTATTCAACATGAATGCTATTAAAGATTATTTAAGATAATCTTACTCCTTTTGGGAAGCATTGGAGTAATTGCCTTTCTACATTGGTTTCCCCTTTTTAGCTATTCCTCGCCTTTCTCATATTACTCAACGTGAATTTTGCTAAGGGATCCTTTGGATACTCTTACTCAATTTGAGCATTAGAGTAAATTGAGTATGATTTTTGCATTTCAATCAATTCAGAAATTTCCTATGGTAATCACAAGCTACTTGAGAGTCTCAATCTCTTACGATTCTCCTTTTAGTGGATTCTTTATCTTTCATAAGGTTATCAAGCATTAAGTTGGTTAAAATTTAGGAGTCCTGGCTTGGATTGTTAATTAAAGTTGAAAAATTTTAAAAGTTTTGTTAGGTGTAGACAACAATCGTTGTCAAGGTTGACTAGTCTATTTCTGCTACATGCCCCTTTTTTAGTGTAGGTTCACCTCCAAAGGCACCAAAAAATAATTTTTGAATGAAAATACAAGTATGAATGCATGGATGCATTTGAAAATTTTAAAGTAGAGTGGTACAAAGAACTTCCCTAAGGTTTCTATATTTTTTTAGACATGTCCAAGTTTTTACTGTAGGCTTCTAGCACCTTGCGCATGTCACAAGTTGACTTTGGGGACTCTAGAATGCTTTTAGTTCTTCATTGAGGACCTAAAGAGGTCATCAAGGTGCATTTTGGGGGCTTTAGAGATTTACGGTGGGGTACGTGGGCTTGGCCCACGTACATGGCTTGTCTACCCATTGTATGGTTATTAAGTTACTTACATGGGCTATTGGTCCACGTGCATGGGTTGTTGACCCACGTGCATGAGTCATTGCTGGACTCACATCCCTAAGGTTATAAAAGTTTCATTCTCTACTTTTTTTTTTCATTCTTCATGGCTTTTTCTCTCTTTTAAATTAGGGATTCTTTGGACTTAGCCTTTTCTTATTCTCATTTCATATACTTATACAAGGGGATTTGGGCAGTGTTGATCCTGAGGAGGTTTTGGGTCTTGATGCTAATCATGAGGATCCAGGTGATGATCCAGTAGATTTATGGGCTCTCGATGTCATTCGTAGGAAGCCAATGCTAGTTCTTCATAAGTGGCATGAGATTATCAAAGGTTAGGCCATCCCATTTGTCTATAATTTACAAGGGCATGTATGGATGCTTCATTGCCAGCAAGTTAGTATTCGAGAATTTCTTTTTATGAGGATTTTTCCTATAAAATAAGATAAAATATATTATTGTGTAACTTTTATTAATATTTTTTAGAATTTTTATGCATGGTACTTCCCTTATTAGGATGAATGTAGATTCAATCTCTTAGGAAATGTTATAGCTAGGAACCAACTTTAGGAATTTTCTCTCTCAGTTATGTGATGGTCTTCAAAATTTTCCTATAAACAAGTGGAGAAGCAAATAGTTAAGATTTTTTTATTACCAATGAGACCTTTAGTCAAGATTTTCATTATTTTTGTTGACTTCCCTCTTATTTGGGGCATGGGGCTTTCCTCAAATTACCTATAAGTAAGAGATAAAGAAATTGTTAAAGCATGCTATTTCTCTCCAAAATGATATTTTTAGTTAGGAATTTATATTTTACTGACTTCTGTATGATTAGGCTATGGTGACATCGTCAATGATGCTTGCTATTTTTACTAGGGTGAAGGAGTTTTATTGAAGCCTATTTAGGGAGGTATGAGATCAACTATGTGGCCTTAGCTTTAATGGTTTATTAGAAGGCCCGAGGGTATTGAAGAGCCACCAGGTGGCTATGACTGCTTTGATTAAGAGTTGATAAGATTGTACATACATTTTTCACTTTTGATTTAGGGAGATGACGATTATGCCCCTTGATTTTATGACAATTACTAGGTTCTCATTCTCTAAGAGATTGATTCCATTTGATATTCTTAAAAGTCCTATAGTACTATGCATCGAGCTCTTTGGTTATGATCTTATGCTTTGAGTTGGTTGGGGTGGTCTCATTCTATATGATTGCCTCATATAGGCTTATGAGGCAACAATGAGGGATGGGCTTATATGTATTAAGAGACGAGCTAGGTGCTTTATATTTTATCTAATGAGCACCATGGTGTTCCTAAACTGGAGCAGCTCTGGCAGTTCATGGCTACTTCCACTCCTACAGGATATTGATAACTTGTATGAGTATGATTGGGGTTCTCCTACTTATGGATACCTTTTGTAAGGCCTAAATAATACATGTAGGGATGGATCTCAAATTTACAGCATCCCCTTGGTGGTTAATGTGACTTACTGTTGATGCCTTGCTATTCCTTTCCTTTTTGAATGCTTTATTCATAACATATTCTCTTTTTTTTGTGTGCAAATTTGGGCCTTCAAGTTTTACATTATAATTCCCCCTAATATATTCATCGGGTTGCATGAGGAGTTCCTTCACTTCCCTATTTAGAATGCTCAAAGTTAGTAGGTCCTTTGCAGTCTTTAGAGAAGGTCCACACTGCTCTTGTAGAGTTGACATTTGACAAAGTTGGTTTCTGTTTTTAGCTTTCTTTTCTTTTGAGGCTTTATGTTTTATTTTTGATAGGTTGTTCTTATTAAAAATTAATTTTTGGTAGTAGTGGAATGACTTCCTTGTGGCGTTCTCATCAACAATGCATGGAGCTATTGAGATTTTTATCAAGAGGATCTTATTTGTGACTCCTCTTAATCATGTATTATACATGGGCAAGTGCATCATGGGTTGAACTAGTGGCCCTACTATTTGTCATATACCTCGCCCTCCTTCCTTTGACATGTTCTGGGGAAGGACATAGTGGGTCCCACCTTAGAGAGTGCACTGATTGGGTTAGAGGGTCGATATTACTTGTAGCTATTAGTGATATGCCCTAGGTCAATTATGTAATGCCCATATTTTGACATTTTCATATTTCTATTTTAATAATAAAGAGGCATTTTTTATTATTATTGGCTAATTCTAGTATTATCATTGATTAGTTAATTCTACTAAGATCAACGAGTATATGACTTGATAGTAAAAATCTTAGGTGATAATTGAATTCTAATATAAATATCCCTCGTCAATTATTGTTGTGGGAATAACAATGAATAAAGACTAGTATGAAGTTGACTGATGATTAAGTTTTATTGATCATATAAATGAGATGTTAAGTCAAACTCATAGGTATATATTTAGGGAAATGATGTACTGGATCGACCCACTATGAGAATACCACATGGATTATTGTCATATCATAGTAGTATTATTTAAGTCCTTTGACCTAAGATCACCATGGTTTCCTACATGATAAGTTATGTATTTTGACACATCCCTACACCATACTTTAACTAGATGGTAAACATATTGTGGTTGGATATAGAATGAGTTATGTGAGGAATGTGAGTGGTTAAGATGTAATTTGTACCTCAGTTATTTTGAGAAGATATTTGTTGGGCCCCTCGATGAGTTAGACTGAAGAGAAATGCATGGCCATGCTAGAATGATAACGAGTTATCAATGTCAGTCTACTTGGGATCAAGAAATAATATGATTAAACAATATAAGGATGACATAATCCATGCCTTATGTTCAATGAAGATATCATGTGACAAACAGACTAAAGTACATGCTGTGAGTTAGGTTATGTTGGATTATTGGCCTTCATATAACTTGGGTAGTCATAATGTCTTACTAGAGACCAATTATGACTTATAGGCTGAAATGGGAGTTTTAGGCCCACTGCCAACGTTGTGTGAACCTACAGGGTCACACACTTAGAACAAGCCCAACGTAAACTTAGGTTAATAAGCCTAATATATATATATATATATATATTATGTTTTTATTTATTTATTTCCTAATTTATTTAAGGTAAGAGTTATCTAAATAAATAGGAAAGGATTCTAACTTAGAATTAGAATAAAAAATAGAAAGAAAAGTTCAAACTTACTAAAACTATTTTGGCAAGTGGAGATGCATGAAACCCTAGAAAGGATGGCCATAAATACATCTCATCCTTTAGGGTTTAGTAAGAAGGTTAAGCCACCTTTTCTCCTTCTTCTTCCTACACTTCTTTTATGAAAAGAAAAGACATAGAGAGAAAACATGTTATAAGACAACAAAGGTTCTAGTAGGCCTACTTTGCTTTGGATCATCTTGTTTGTGTGGACATTATAGAGGATGTGATCTTTTGGTGACATTTTAATCCGATAAGAAGACATAAAAAGCTCGAGGTAGGGTGTCACTGGAGTGAACCCCCTCTCTTCCTTCCAATTATCTTGCCATTATATAATCTTGATGAGTGTTTATAAACCCTTTCAATTAATTTAAGTTAAATTACATGAATCCATATTATGGTTTTGTGGTGAAAAGTTTTGTTTTTAGTTATGACGCTACTTAAATGGTTCCTAAAGTTACCACAGTGCCTCTGCTTCCTTTGCTTAGGGGGTATGACCTTCATGGTAGGGTGGTGACTCATATGGTCCCTACATCTCTTGATCTCATGGTCTTCATTCTTAAGAACACTACCCATATAATTTTGTATTTTATTTCTTTGATGTTCTTTTTGAGTTTGTTGTTTGCTGACTATCTTGTGTGCAAGTGCCTTAAGAAATGGCAAAGTACTGCTATAAGTGTGCCCCAAGTCTAATGAGTTTTCATGCTCATAATTCGGTATAGAGTTAGGTGAGTTTTTCCTTTACTTTTACATGTTAAAATACATAGTATACAATATGCTATGTAACATGCATATATTGATGCATGTATGTCACAATGCAGCATGAGCATGTAGGTATAATGCATCAGTAAGAGGAGACAATATGCTAGTAGGAGGAGGCGATGTGCCAACATGATGCCTCCTATTAGTGCCAAATTCAGTAGCTTTAGTCTAAGATCGAGGAGTTGAGGATCTATAGTGCTGAACCTAGTAGGAGAGCACCTCTAGATGATGATGATAAGAATAAGTCTTCATTTCCTCTGCCCCTTAACATTTTATATCAATTGTACTAATGATGCTTTAGATGTTTTGAGTTGATAATATTTTCATTGATTGTACATTTTAATGATATTGCTAGTTGTTTGACCCATTTTGATATTTTCAGATTCCTTTCAATTTTCTCCAATCTCTGTTGTTTTATTCATGTACTTACTATGTTGGTGCACTAATGAATGAAATGTAATTTTTCCCTTTGTGTGTGCTAGATATTAATTTTGACATTTACCTTTTTACACATGCGGTCTTTAACAATTTCTTCCCATTTGCACTAAATGACATTTGCCAAAGGCATGGATGCATATCATACATTTCAAAATGAAGATTCATATGTGTTAGTGATATGCACTAGGTCAATCATGTATGACCATGTTTGACTTATCATTTTATTAATAAAGAGGCATTTTTCATTATCATTTTGTCTTATGATAATTACTTGAATAGTTAATTCTTACAAATGTCATAAAGCATATGACTTGATAGTAAAACCCTTAGATTAAATATGAGTTCTATTCAAATTATCCCTAGTCATAACAATTTATTAAGATTAGTATAATGTTGATTGATGGTTATGTTTTACTAATCATGAATATGAGATATTAAGTCAACTCAAAGGTATTTATTTGAGAAATAAAGTGCTGGATTTACCCATCACAAGAATACTACATAGATAATTATCATAAGTAATTCTCATCATAGTAATATTGGTTAGTCCTCTGACCTTGAAATCACCATGGATTTCTATATAACTATTTTTTATTTTAACACAATTTTACATTATCTTTAACCAGATGATAAAATAGGTTGTTGGGTATGAAATGAGTTATATGAGGAATATAAGTAATTGAGAAGGAATTTGTCCCTCATTTAATCTAAGTAAGATATCTATAGGCCTCTTAACAAGATAGACTGAGGTAAATGCATGGCCATGCTAAAATAAATTGATAAAGAGTTATCATTCTTAGTCTACTTCAAATAAAAAAATAATATGATTGAATTCTATAAGGATGACATAATTTATGCCTTATATTCAATCAAGATATGATGTGATAAAGGCACTAAAATATTCACTATATATTAGGTTATGTTGGATTATTGACTTCACATGACTTGGGTAGTCATAATGTCTTGCTAGAGGCCATTTATGACTTGTAGGCCTAAATAGAGATTTAAGGCCCACTGTCAATGTCATGTGAACCTACAGGGTCACACACTTTGAACAAGCCCAAATAAACTTTCTAGAAATAAATAAATAAATATTTATTTATTAGTATATTTATTTAAGGTAAAGGTTATCTTAAATAAATAGAAAATTATTTATGATTTCATTTTGAATAAAATCATAATAAGAATAAGTGAGAAATTACCAAAAGGTCATTTAGTAAGTGAAACCCTAATTTAGAGGTCTATAAATATGTTATATTCTCTAGGGTTTCACTCACTCATTATTCTGCCACCAAATTTGTTTTCTCTCTTTTAGAAAACAAAAAAATAAAGTTCTTTTCATTCTTGATTTGTGATAAATCAAAAGAAGGTGCTAGCACACAAATGTTCATTTTTAATCAAGGGTTGTTCATGTAGACACTTGTGGAAGATAGATTTTTTTAGAGACGTCTCAATCCGAACTGCCAAATTAAAAACTCGAGGTAAGGTGTCATAGGAGTGAACCTCCTCTCTCCCTTCCAGAAATCTTGCCCCTTTTGCATTTGTAGTAAGATTTTGAAAACCTCAGATTTAGTTAGTTGATTGAATTACTTGGATTCAAGTTCAGGTTTATGGTTAAAATTTAATTTTTCTACTGTGTATGGAATCACGAAACCCAACAACATGTTCTTAGTTAGCCTCTTAGTTTTTTTAACTGAGTACTTTTTCTTTTTCATTTTATCATTTTTTATTATTTATTTTTATCATTTTTCCAAGGGTAACATCTTTTAAGATATAAAATATGTAAGATTCTGTGTTTGTGCCTATATTAAATGGTTAAGTGTTAATGAAATTAATGTCAAAGATGCTCATGTAAGGTTTGATGAAATGTACATTATTATTAAGATACGCATCATAAAAATAAGTAAAGTCAAACACTGTTGCATTAAATTTAGAGTTCAGTAAACCAAAAGACTCAAATAGATGGACAATAAAGACACCATTAGAGATAGACCTATTATCGGATAGGATATTATCTATGTTGGATTTAGTGAGGCAGCAATGCAACTAGTAGTTTTGTCTTGAAGTCAAACTTTCCAAAGGGTTGTTTCAACTAGTCCTAAACTTCTTTCTTCTTTTTTAGTTCTTCTTTATTTTCATCTTCAGACTTAGAAATATATTCATAGATAGAAGGATTTTTTTTATCACCACTTGAGTCATATATAAGATTTGGCAAGTTTTCTTTTAGTGCAGCTAAGAGTTCTTTTTCTCCCCTTTCTAATTTTTCTATTTCTCTCTTAGGAATGTCTTGGATAAAGATTTCCATAAAGGAATCAAGGAGTTTTGAAGAGATGACATAGGATGTAGATGGTGGCATGTTTTGGTAGTTGGGTAAGGGGTTGGTTTTAACATTGGGTTATTTTTCTAGATCTTCATTCTTGCTAGAATCTATCAGGTCTTGGATTTTATCCTTTAGGATATAGTAGTTATCAGTTGAGTGGCCAGACATCTAGTGGAAGTGACAAGAAGAGGTCATATTTGCCGTGAGGAGGTAAAGGGTTAGGTAAATGTTTGGGCTTAAGAGGTTTAAGGAGGCCTTTTTGTTAGAGTCTTTAAAAGATTTTAGATAAAGGCAAGTTAAAGTTTGAATATTTTTGGTTTCTTAAGGCTTTCACATTTAGGAATATTTTAATTAGGCAAGTATTTTGGTTGGGCTAAGTTGGTTTTTTGTACGATTTTTTTGGTTGAAAGGCCTCTTCATCCTTAATTTGATGCCTGCTTGATGAAGTGCCCTAAAAGTGGAAGTGGATGAATAGCATCTGCCTGTGAAAATAGAGGAGTGCTCCTTTGATTAACTTCTCTATTTTTTCATCTTTCAGAGGTTTGTCTTTTATCAAAGTGGCTTTCCCTCTCCATCAGGCAATATAGTCTAAAAAGCTTTCATTATTTTTCTACTTAGTGGTTTTCGGATCATGTCTTATGACATCTAATTGGGTGTTGTACTCATACTGCTTGATAAACTTCTGAGTTAGGAGCATTTAATCATTCTTGATTTCATCTTCCATATCAAAGCACTATGCTCTTGGCCCCTTTTCAAGTGAAGTGAAGAAAAACTTCATGATTTATTATTGGGTGAGCTTTGTTGAATCCATGAAGGTTGCATACTATCTTAAGTGGACTTGGGGATCTCCAGTATCATTAAACTTGGTGAAGTTTGGAAGCTTGAAAACTTTAGATAGAGGCTTATCTTTGAATAGTGAGAGGTTAGTGTAGTCTCCACTCTTTATAATACTTTTCTCCTTAAGTGAGAACTCGAGTTGGGCCATCCTTTTAGCCAATATCTTAATCTCCTTTGTTGACTCATATTTAGTTTAATTGACTATTTTAGTAGGTGGCAATGGAGAAATTCCCCTTATTACCTAATAATACTCATCCACTTCAGCAAATAGACTTAGAGTATGCATTGCACCTTTTCCTTTATCGATTTTTGCATTAATTGACCAATAAGCTTCCCTATAATCTCCTTTTTCATGGTTCATCTATTCCATTATAGCCTTTATCTCTTTCTTTAAGAAGTAAAGAATCATCACTCATAATCTTTTTGAGGGCATCCCTTAACTGATCTTTAGTATTATGATCCATCTCTTAAACTAATTTAAATATATGAATACTAGGACTAAAGCTGATGCACTTGGCAGCCTTAAGCTTATGAGACTTCTAGGAGTTATTTTTCTACACACATATAATGGTTAGGATGGAGAAGAGATGATGCATGAGTACATGACATGATATATTCTACAAAATATGTGGGTTAGCATGTATGCATGGCGTGATATTTATAACTTTACTAGTGATGGTATGAAAATTGGTTGTAAAGAAATTATGGGTTAGTTCATGATAAAATACTCATTGCAAGATGTATGTATGTATACATGGGAAAAGAAAAGAAAAGAAAAGAAAATGAACAAACATGGTTAGTGTAAAACCTATAAAATGAACAAACCAAACACAAGCAGTCGCTCTTTCTAACCTTATCGTGCCATATAGTAAAAGATTCCTATCCTAGGTGGATTTCAAATTATAGCCATTAGTGGACTATGGTTCCACTCTCAAACTAGGTGTCATATCTCAAATTTGACTATCCCTAAAAAGGTCAAATGATGAAATGAGTCTTTGCAACCTTAAAGACTAGAGTCTACTTCTTTATAACACCTTTGAAGTGTGCAACCTTAAAACCCTAACCGATCCCACCAGTGTGTGAAATTGATAACCAAGCCATTAAGTTTAACTTTGATCTTATAAAATATGAATTATTAGAATAACAATAGGCTTATTTTGAGAATCTTCCCTCAGAACACACAACTTATTAAGCTGGTGTTTATTTCATCAAACTAGGACCTAACTTCATAAAAAATGGAAATCAATTTTAATAAAACAAACTTTGAAAACACATCCTAAAGGCTCCAAAACCTTTAGAAGTGGTCCTGAAATAGTCCAAAATAACTCAAGGATTAGCGCACATAGTCTAGAAGTGCACATATAGGTACAAAAACTCCTAGGTGTCATGGGCTAAAATTGAAGCTAATTCAAACAAAATGGACTTCGGGAACACATCCAGAAGACTCCAAAACCTTTGGAAGTGGTCCCAAAATAGTCTAAAATAACTAAAGAATAAGTGTGCATCATTTAGAAGTGTGTGTATACACACCTAGGTGTCACATACTAAAATAGAGGTCAAATTAGATAAAATAGACTTTGAAAATGCATTCGAAAGGCCTAAAAACCTTAGAACCAACCTCAAAATAGCCCAAAAAAGTCCCAAATTATATGGGTAATGTGTAAAAGTGTGGGCAATAGCACATGAGCATGCATGGCCACATGCTAGCACGTGATCACATGCTAGCACGTGATCACATGCTAGCACGTGATCACATGCCAAATGCGCAGTCACGACACTTCGCCTGGCCATACACTTTGTCCTAAGGACATATGCATGAACATGCTTATACCCCCATCTTCCTCATATTTTTCACTATAAATAGTTGTCTCCACACCCTATTATGAGGGGGAGCAAGATAAAACACACACACACTCAAAAATTTATTTGCTCAAAGGCATTGGAAACCCACTTCTAGATAGTTTTAGCTCTCCCATTGTGTTTTTCTTAGGTTATTAGGTCTTGCTTCCACCAAACCTAGCCTTATCTTTGTCAAAGCACGCTTTGAAGGTCTACAAACTAACATCATTTTGAACCTGTTGATGAAGAAAGCTTGAAGTCAAATTTAAGGATGACACAATCATTTTAGTATTTTATTTTATTGTAATACATTTTACTTTATTATCATCAACATTTGTGAATATTATTGTGCTTGCATGATGAGACTGGTAATTTGCATGCTATATGAATAATTTATGCTTTATGTTGCTCATCTTATATCATCTTTTTTCTTCCTTTAGTTTTGAAATGTGAAATCACATCGTAAATATCAATAATGTCAAAAGTTCATATTTTAGACTAGAGTCATCATGTTCACAATCCAGTGATGTCACTGTGCATTCCTTATATTGTCATCACATATCATCATAGCATAAATAATCATTACAAATATGCATGATTGTGTACATTTTGCCTACTCTTTCAAGTGAATAAGTGTCCATTGCTTATCTCGTCATTCATGTGATCAAGCAAATTATGTGCATAATTGTGTTAACCTTGCAGGTTCATTATATCTAAGCTAGCTTTAGTTTTCCACAATCCTTTTTTCTTTTATGTGTATTTTATTAGGAAATTGATGTAATAATGATATTTCAACTTAATTACCTTCTATTATCTGATGTATTGTGTGAATGCTATATAAACTGTCACTGCTGAAATTAGGGTGTTACGATAGTTAAACATTGAATTTCGTATAATGAGAAATAGTCAAAAAGTAGATGCGATCCCCTAAACCTAGAAAACTCTACTTGAGGCAATACTTTTTGAGTGACTCAATGTTGTCCCTTTTCCTTTTCCTAATTTTCTAAAATCAGGTGGCAACTCCACAAATTAAAAAAAGCATCTAGTCCCTCCCGAGACCAATCATTTGTCCTTATTTGGTAAAGTTGCCATGTCCTTTGAAAACCAACTGATCACTCATAGTGGTGACTCCACATGGTACTTCTAATTAAGAGAGATCAACTCAAAAATGATTATTTCTCATTATATAATACTCAATTGAAGCCCCTCACCACTACATTTGCACTACACATCACATGTACACCACTGGTCCTTAAAACCTTGCTAATATTAAATGAAATTGCCACCATGATTCCACTCGAGTCACGAGATGACAAATATAGGTATTATCACCTTTAGTCTTTACTCATGCATTTCACCAGACTCATCTGACTAGAATCTGTAACCCAAGTCCTAAAAGGGGGTGATCGAGTTATTAAAAGAATGTTATACTCATTGATCGGAGTCCATAAACCTAGTCATATGGGGGCATTCTCGCTAAAGGAACCCTTAGCCTTTCACCTTGACTTAGCTTATATAGATAAGCCAGTAGGAAAATCCATTAAGAGTCCACCAAGTTATGCATGCTATCCTTGTCCTAACACTATTGGTTTGACCTAATATTCATATATGACATGACTCTCCTAATATCTATCATTGAATTACATCATAATGTTAGTTTTCATAGGATGTTTATGCTCATATCCACATGATTCTCATATACTTTGTGTGAGCCTAAAGCATGAGGGATGATAAGAATCATGTACCTCAACTTGAATAGTCTATGCAAACTAATAAATAATGACATCCCTCGATGACAAAACCTATGAGATGTCATCCATTTATTCTTATAAGATTAAATGAATGGTTTAGGAATTCAACTAGATTATGAACCTTTATGTCAAAAAAAATCAAAATGTAAACTATTGAATAATACTTTCATAACTCCCAGCAAACATATTAAATATCGATATAGGGCAAGAACTTGGGCTCTTTTTGATTGACCTTGGCCCTATGCATATGGGTGCATATAGGCTTTGGACATCATTTGGAGCTTGATAATTGAGCCCTACATTTATATCTCAAGTACATTTTAGTATTGTTCCTTTATTTACCCTTTGGTTTTAATCTACATAAATAAAAAAAGCATAGTTCTGAGAGTGGAACCATAGTCCCCCAATGATTATAGGTTCAAAACCCACCTATGAAAGAAATTGAATGACCTTATAGAGAAATAAGTTTGGAAGTGAGAGAGTGCTTGTGATTAATTTATTCACTGTATAGGAAATACTAACCAACTTTCTAAGATTAATCATGCATACATTATGTACATATGGATAACACGTATTAACAACTATTTCTTGCAGCAATGATCATCATTCATTATAGGACTATTCATCCACTCTATGCATACATGCTCACCCTTTTCTTTTGTAGGCACACACCATGCATCATTCATTTAGCTAACCTTGATAAATGTACATGAGTACAACATTCAAACATAAGTGACCAAGAAGATACCTCTTTTCAGTAATTCAAAGACAGACTAAAAGAGTGGATCCAAAAATTGCTCACTAATGGTACCATAGAAAAAATCCTTTAAGCCCAAATCAAGGCTAGAAATGCCCAAGATAGGATTAATACAGCATTGAATGGAGCTTCCACTTCTGTTCACCTAGGTAGATAAAGCAAAGGGAATTTCCTACACTCCAATTCAAGTTGATGATGACAATGACTACTACTGGGATCTTAAAAAGGCACTAAAAGCTATAAAAATTATTGACATAATAAAGCCTAAATCGGCAAAGGAGGTTAAATTATTGTCTAACAGAATGGCTTAGTTGGAATTTGCCATTAAAGAAAAAGGAACCTATGGCTCCAAAGCTTCACTGACCTAGAATTTTTCAAAGATGAACCACTCCCAGATGATTTTAGACTACCAAACTTTGCTAAATTCAATGGAATAAGGGACCCAGGTCCATCTTAGGCAATATGTTACCTTTATGGCTGCTATGACGCTTATAGAATCCCAGATTTTTCCATTCTTCTTCACATCACTAGAAGAAGGACCAAGAGCATGGTTCTTTGACTTTGAGGATGAAATTACAAGTGATTGGCTATTGTTAACTCAGAAGTTCATCAAGCAATATGAATGCAACACTCAGCTAGACATCACTTACAAAGATCTTGAGACCATGAGATAAAAACCTAGTGAAGCTTTCTTTGATTATGTTATAAGATGGTAGGGAAAAGTAGTCAAAATATGAAATCATCCTCCTAAAGATGAATAAATAGGGCTGATAATTAAAGGGGCATTACTATATTGCAGAAAATAGATGATCTTTGCTCATTACCCTATCTTTAGAGCTCTCAATTAGGTTGGAATCATAATTAAAGATGAGGAACCTCAGTAAGCTAGAAACACTTTTCACTGTAATACCCAATCAGACATCCAAAACACGTTTACCTAAGCCATAAAAATAAACCTAATCCAACCCAACACTCATAGTTCACTAACTGTTAATGCCATTAGACCACTGAGAAAGTTCCCAAGCTTCAACCTCTCACTATCCAAACTATTCTAGAGACTTTAATAAAAGAACCTCTTATAGCCTCAAGAGCCCAAGCCTCTTCCAAACATATTACCCCCTTATATTGACTAAACCTATTATGCCATTTTCACCAAATACCTGGTCACACCACTAATACATGTAAAACCCTCCAGAATTTAATCCAATACCTCATTAACTCTTGAAAATTTGATGAACCAGAAAAATAATCCAATATTAAGACCAATCCTCTCCCAAACTATCGAAACATGTCTCCACCAACATGATTTCCTCTAATCTACTAGAAAACCTTATCGAACAATCAATCTAGGCCATCCAAGAAACCTAAGAAAAACTCTGGAGCCTTATTCTTGAACCTCATGACTCTAGCAAAGATGAACAATGTCCTTCTACATTTGAATACATTCTGATGCCCTAAAAATTTTCCCCCCACTTGATAATGCAAAAAAGAGCCAAGAATATAGCTCTTCCTATGAATGGTGAAGTGATTGATTACCCCTACTCAAAAGAAGCAAATAAAAGTAATGGCCATGGAGTATGAGATTTACTGGGTCAACTAGATAGGAATTTTAACTATAAAGTCAAGCACATAGCACCCTTACTACCCACACTCACTTAGAAGACACAGTACCCTCAGAATGGGGAGAAGAATTTGATAACTAAAATGGGGTGGATAGTACTATTTAGCCTCCGAATACGTAAGTTATGGGGATCGATATATGGTATGACTCTAATGATTCTGAAATCATTATCTAGGACTAGAATAATAGTACAAAATTAGATAAGCAAGCAGCTAAAAAGCCCTTACTAATAATCAACCATATAACTCGTAGGGGGTTAGTATATCAACCCCTTGAGAAGGAGAAACATCCCCCTAAAGGAAAAGAAGTAATAAGTGATCAAGCCCTAGTGAAACAGGAAGACACTATCCTCAAACAACTTAAGAAGACTTAGGTGCAAGCTAGTATCTGGGACTTACTCATGGTCTTCAAAAAGTATAGAGACGCCATAGTCTAAGCACTAGATGAGGTAAAGATCGCCACTAATGTCTCGCCCTATGAGATGATAACCTCTTTGATGAAAGCTCCCTCTAATGCAATCACCTTTTCATATGAAGATTTACCCCTTAAGGGAAGGGTGCACAACCGCTCTCTCTAATACAAGCAATTGTCAGGTCTAAGAAGACTCTATGTGTTATGGTGGATGTCAGATTGCTACTAAAATTCTCCCCTAAGGTTGCTACATAAGTTTGGAATAAATACTAAAAACCTGGAAGATTCCAACATGGTTATACGAGTCTATGATGATTCAAAAAAGCTAGTCATCAGGACTTTCAAAGAAGTAGTTATAGTTGGTGATATAGAATCAGTAATAGAATTACCATCTTGGACATCCCTCCAACATTTTCCTTACTACTAGGAAGACCTTAGTTCCACCCACTAAAGGGGCATACCCTCCACTTTGCATCAGAAGATCAAGTTTCCTCTAAAATGGAAAGGTCGTTACTATCCCTACTGAAACAAATAACATTATTGTCTATCTGAACGTGGTCCTACTAGGATTTCATGTTTCAATAATCAGTGATGGTTATGCTGATCCCAAAGTTGCTGCCATGATGAAGAAGATGTAATATCTACCTAGAATAGGATTAAGAGGAAGGAACATTGGGGTCACAAAATTCCCCAACTTTTAAGGATAGAGGACATTAGGGCTAAGAAGTCAATTTATTTTGTGGTTGAAAGCTCAACCTGAGTCTACCAAGGATAAGTTAAGAAATGGGTAAGCAATAGGATCAAGAAGCCAAGGTTTGAGATCTTCAATGACACCCTTAGGGGAAAGCACCTACTAGATATGGTCATTAAGACTGACATCAATGAGCTGATGAAAAATTTGGAGCTAGAATTTGAGAGTGAGACTGTCAATTATGCTTAAGCTATTGCGATCCTCGAGTCAAACATCGATTACATCCTATTTGAAGACATTGATGATTGTGATCTCTGTACTTTCTTTTTAATTGAAATTGATGATGTAATGAACTTTAAAGTTAATGCAATTAAAGAAGATTTTTCTTGTTTGATGTCTTTCCTAATGGTAGCATGCATTGCATTGATAAAAACATTAACATATTTGACATTCATTCCATATACACTAAATCATTTAACATTGGCATATAATTTGAACCACATATTTTGTATATTTTAAAAGATGTTACCCCTGAAAAAAGGAGAGAAATTGAAAAAATATTCAGAAGTATTTGCCTAGATGTACGACAATATGCCTGGTATTGATAAAGACATTGCTCAACACTTCATCTTTTCCAAAGATGGGTACAAACTAGTAGAGCAGAAATTAAGAAGACTTAGACTAGAATGGGCCTAACTAGTGAAAGAAGACATCAAGAAGCATATTAAAGCAAAATTTTTAGAGGTAGTAGACTATCCAGAATGGTTAGCAAATGTGGTGCTAGTACCAAAGGAAAATATAAGGGTTAGAATCTACATCGACTATAAAGATTTAAACAAGGCCTACTTGAAAGATGATTTCCCACTACCTCACATTAACATACCGGTTAATAGTGCTACCCTATGTGTATTGTACTCCTTCATGGATGGATTTTCTAGACACAATTGTATCTTAATGGCCATCATCGACAAAGTAAAGACAACTTTCATAATAGAATGGGGCACTTATTATTACAGAGTAGTGCCCTTCGGTTTAAAGAATGCAGGAGCAACTTACTAGAGAATGAAAGCTACAATGTTCCATGACATGATATGCAAAGAAGTGGAACTGTATGTCGATGATATGATAGTCAAGTCAGAAACTAGGGAGGAACACCTGTCTGATCTTAAAAACTTCCTTAAAAGAGTCAAAAAGTATAGCCTTAGGCTTAATATAAAGAAATGCATATTCGAGGTCACTTTAGGAAAGATGTTGAGGTAGATTGTCAGTCAGAATGGGATTGAAATGGATTCAGACAAAGTAAAAGCAGTTAGAAAGATGCCCATGCCAAAAGCAGAAAAAGAAATTAGAGGATTTCTAAGGAAACTATAATTAATCAACAGATTCATTACCAAGTTGATAGCTATATGTAAACCAATCTTAAAGTTACTTAGAAAAGATCAGCCAATTGAGTGGAACAAGCAGTGTCAATTAGCATTTGACAAGATTAGAAACTACCTAGCTAACCCACTGGTTTTGAAACCACCTAAAATAGGGATACCTTTAACTTTACATCTAGCCATTAAAGTAAATGCAATTAGTGCAATATTAGCCCAAGAGGGAGAAACAAAAGTAGAACACGCAGTCTACTACTTAAGCAAGAAGATGATACCGTATTAGGAAAAGTATAGCCAAGTCAAGCAGATATGTCTAGTAATGGTATGGGCAATGAAGAAACTCAGACATTACTTTTAGTCCTATAGAATTTAGGCCATATCTAAAATGGATCCAATGAAGTACCTCTACAAAGCTCCCTCTCTGGTGGGAAAATTTGCTAAGTGGTTCACGCTATTAATAGAATTTGATGTGTAATACCTGACTAAAAAGGCTGTAAAGGGAAAAAAAGTGGCTGAATATCTAGCTCTTAACCTCATTATAGAGTCAGAAGAAATCTAACTAGACTTCTTAGACAACTTTAGTTCAGCCATCGAGATTCAAGGATGGCAGATGTATTTTGACAGAGCAGTTAATCTATTTTGTGTGGGAGTCGATGTCATATTACAATCTCAACAAGGTGAAGTGGTACCAATTGCTAAAAAAAATTGAGTTCAGAGTCATAAATAACAAAGCAGAATATGAGGCATGCACACTTGAAATAGAAACATTGATAGCCCTAGATGTTACACAAGTCAAAATCTTCGGAGATACTATGCTAGTAATCAATCATGCCATAGAGGAGTGGGAAATGAAAGAGCAACACTTAAAACCTTACTTGGATCACTTAAAGTTGCTCATTATGTCCTTCCAAAAATGTAGATTCATTCATCTCTCAAGGAACCACAATCAGATGGTAGATGCACTTACTTCCCTAGCATTAGTGTGGGAAGGACCATCCAAATCACCCATGAAGCCTTTAATCCTACTCAGATCAGGATAACCCTATTACAAGATATACAGAATAGTAAAGATAGAAATAGCTAAAAAACCTTGGTTCTACAACATCCAGAGATATATGAAGAAATAAGCCTATCCTGATCAAGTAAGTGAAAAAGATAAGGTAGTCATATGACGATTAACATCAAAATTCATATCACATAAGGGTGTGTTATATAGAAGAACTTCATATGGGTTATAACTCCGATGTCTAGATAAAACTAACATTGCAAGAGCAATAGAAGAGGTACACAAAGGTGTTTATGGTCCACACATCAATGGAGCAATCCTAGTTAAGAAGCTAATCAGACAAGGGTTCTTTTAGATTACAATGATGGAAGATCATACCAAATTTATGAGGGAATGCCACAAGTATCAAATCCATGGGAATGTTAGTCACCTTCCCTTAACAGAGTTACATTACATCTCCTCTCTATAGCCTTTCTCAGCATAGGGACTAGACATAATTGGGGAAATCCACTTGACAACCTCAAACAGACATATGTTCATCTTAGTGGCAGTGGATTACTTCATAAAGTGGGCCAAAGTAGAATCATTCACAAGGATAGAAGCCAAGTAAATGGCTAAGTTCATCAAAAGAAATATGTTCTATTGATATAGGATCCCCCATCACATTATCTCTAACAATAATGTTCATTTCTAAGGGCAAGTTAGAGAACTACTAAGGAGTTATAAGGTGGAACATCACAAATCTTCTCCTTATTAACTATAAGCAAATGGGGCTATCGAAGTCATAAACAAGAACATCAAAAAGATTTTTTCAAAGATGACTCAGATTTACCGAGACTAGGAAAATAGATTGCCATATGCCTTATAGGGGTATTGAACAATAGTCAGAGCTTCAACTGGAGTGACTCCTTTCTCACAAGTATATGGATCATAAGTCAAACATAAATCAAGTCTCATTAGGTAGCATTCAAATCTGAATTGTTAGAAGTACAATGGGCCCAACAAAGGCATGATAATCTTACCCTTTTAGACAGTTGAAGGCTCAAGGCTCTATACCACACACAATTGTATTAGGCTCAGCTAGCTAAAACCTTCAACAGAAAGGAGAAATACAAGAGTGTGAAAGTAGGAGACTGAGTGTTAAAGCAAGTAAGACAAAACATTTCAGACCCTAGAGAGAAATTCAAACTAAACTAGGAAGGTCCATACTTGGTTAAACATATTTTATCAAAAGGAACAATCAAGTTGATGGATTCTAAAGGTAGTGAATTCTTTGAACCTATCAATATAGACCACCTGAAAAAGTACTACATCTAGGGCAAAAGAAAAACCTACTAAGTTTAAAACCTAAAAAAGGTTACTTATGCAAAAATTAAGGACTTCCCGCTAGGTTGAAAACCCTGCATGGGCAGCCTATTTAAAAATTAGGGAAAGAGAGAGAATACTTAACTAGAAAACCTGAGAAGGCTAGTTAGGGACAGGGGTAACCTTAACTTTAAAATTTGTATGAATGATTGCCAATTTATGTGAAATGTCTTTGAAAAAGTGCAATGCATTTTTAACATTATGATTTGCATCAAACATGCTTTGCATTTCCTTTCACTATATGACCATAGTGCTTACTATCTTCTTAAGATTAGCCACCACCATAGAAGCCTTAAAGAAGAAGAAGAAGAAAAAAAAAAGCCCAGCTAGGTGTGAAGAGCTCTAAAAGGAGACACCTTAAGAAAAATAGGGAAGAAAAAAAAGAAAATTAGCTAAGTACGAAAAACTCCAAAAGGAGACACCTTAGGTAAAAGAGAAAAAAATAAAAGAGGCTGACAATAGTAATGGAAAACATCACTAGGCATAACAATGACATACAACAAGACGCATATACACTTTAGTCATTATCATACATGTATCGCACAACACATATGGGATAAATGCCCAGATACAATACCTAGGGTCCATGACCTCAGGAAAATAATACAACAAAGCAACCATAAGCCAAAAAGCCCTACACCTAGCTTCTAAAATAACTACATCAACTATGGCTACCATTAGAAGCAAGCATTAATCCTGCTCAAGCATCCCTTTCATTCGATCTAGGCTTCTCATTATTCATCACGAAGGATGCTAGCCATGACTCCAACTCACCAATATAATCACGATATGTCATGTGCTTCCACTCCCACTCACAGTTAGCATGGAGGTGTTTAGCATGCATTACATGAAAATTGCATATCATACACATATGCATAAATAAATAGGTACAATAAAGAAGACATACCCTTTGATTGCTCGTAAACTCCATAAAGTGCTAGTTTGCACTCTTTGCAATAGAATACAAGTATTGGCCAAATGAGATAGGGATCTATAACAAAACAAGCAAATAAGTCAAGCACTAGTCATAAAATAGGCAAAATAAAGGTAAAATAAAGCACAAAGATGGGAAGCGTCAGGAGGGATAACATATGACTGAGGAAAGCTAGGATGAGGCAAATCAAGATACACTCCTCCACCAAAGATGTCAATCCCATATAAAACCAAGATGACCTAATTGCTAAGTCCCTAAGAATGGCACCGCCAGAAGCCATATTGCTAGTATGGGTAGTTGCCTTAGTACAAAATGTGCCCCTAGCCTCCTCAAAATGGGTTCCTGATCATATAAGTTTGTTACATACTAGTACAAAATAAGAATAAAATCCTATCAAATTAGAGGAAGCAACTCTCAATGATTCCCAACCCTTGAATTCAAAGAACAAGCCCCATCTACATGAGGAGGTGGAGGTGGAGGAAAGGTGCCACTAGCCACAGCATCAATCAACTGCGAGATCAACACATCGATGTAAATAGATCCTAAACCCTCTAGAAGACTCTTAGAAGGATGTCTTATCATGGCAGTAGTGAACTCATTTGCACTAAGCTCATACCTCTAAAACATGTCACTAGGAGGAGGAACATGGACTCTCCTTGCAAATGGACCATCCCACCAATGATGGACTCACTCACTTAGATACCACACCTTGCCAGTAAGGCTAAGGAGCAGCACTAGTCTCTCTATTAACTGCCATACTGTCACCATCTCTGTTGACCTATTCAACCTCCTTACCCACCAACGAAGGAGAATTTGCTTAAAAATAAAAAGTGAATAAAGAATCTCCAAAAAATGAAACAACCAACACGGTAGGAATCAAGCATACTTGTCCAAGGGATAACCTACCCATATAGTCCTGGGCCTTTACTTGAACCTTAATCAAATTAGTGGTCTTCCTAATCTAGTTGGAATAATAATGAGAACCATCCTTAAAGAGATGCTCGATGATCGGATGAGGAAGAACCTAAACTCATAATCCTAGATTTGTCAAATCAGAACTTAAAAAGTTAGGAAAAAAATAAGCAAAAGACAAAGAGCAAAAGGATAGATACAAAAACTCTTACTCACATCCAGCACAAATAAGCATTTGCAAATCCTCAAGCCACCTTTGCATGTTGCATCCAAACCTAAGTACATGTAGGAAAAAGTAGTAGTACCCTAGTAGTACCTTAATAAGCTGTCTAGGTCTCTCAGGGAAAGCAATAACTGTAGATTGCCCATACCTAAAGGATTTGGGAAGATGACAACACTCAATAAGTAGAACAATAAGCAATGAGCTAGCTGCTTCATTGAAACAAGATTAGCATCATAAATTATCCACACAATAGAGACAAACTCAGTGTAATGAGTGAGGTACAGACAACCAGACTTCATATAGGTAGGCATCCTAAGGAACTCTATGGTAAGGCCCCTCCTCGCCACCACAGAAGAACACTCCTCCTCATTAAAGGGAATAGGCTCCCTAGAAAAGCTTAGGCCCGTGATAGTGGTAAAGTCTAAAGGAATGATGGACATTTCTCTAATGAGCAAGTGAAAAGTATGCATCATGTCGATCCATCGCTTAATCAATGCATACATAGCAATTTAACTTAATGCATATGAGTCATAAGAAAGCACAGTAATAATCCCATCAAAACCCTTTCCTATAACCATCTACTTCACACATAGTGGAAGACCTTGATAGTATGTGCTGAACCTATTGAAGCTGCCAAGCAACACAGTAATAGACCTATAAGGCTATAAATATTAGGTACACTATCAAGAATCTACACAATTAATAAATGATGACACATATTTTTTTCTTTGTAATTTAATAGGATTAATATAATAATTAGAGTAAAAAAGAAGCATTACAGCAAGCACTAGTAGACAATTATAATTAAAAATAAAGCAAGAGCTATTAGGTTATCGACACTCACAATAAAACTATAGATTAACAATTGTAGCAAGAGTTACAGAACTACAATTATGAAAACCTTATTTGAAAAATATAATAAATACAGAAAAAGCTAACAAACAACAAGGCAACCTAAATAGCTCAATAACTTTAAGAAAGAAGTGTACAAAGGAGGACATACTTAGTGATGATGATGAACCTAATCGTGAGTCTCCAGATTATGAACCACAGGGATTGAATCTCCTTAAGAAAGCTTAGACGGGTGAGAATCTTAAACACCATTAGTAATGGTCCCCACAATGGAAGTCCTAGCTCTAATAGCCTCTATGAATCCACCCTTGACATCCAAAAAGATATCCTCCAAACCCTAAGGAATATTGGGGAACTCCATCTTATACAGAGAAAAATAAAAACTCAAAAGAAAATATAGAGCAGAAGACACTGAAACTCGAAGAGGGTTAAAAAAAGATGAAAAACACTCAGAGAAGACTGAAAGAAGCTTCCCCAAACCTAAAAAATGAGCATCTTAAATAGACTAGAGATGGGAAGGCATGTGCCAATGTGCCAGGTGTATGATCACACACTTAATGCCTAACCACATGCTCTACATGTGTAGCCACACACACTTCCCCCCTCCACGCACTCCCGTACAGTTATATGCTCACCCCAAAACTTTGCACACTCATTTCTCTGGTCCTAAACCTCCATTTAAGCATACGACATGCACCAAAATCACATAAAAGTACATCGATGTGGACTACATCTATCTAAAGACATCGCATGTAGCCTCACCATTTTTGAGAACTCAACACCTCCTGAAAGAAGAAAAATATGAAAGAATCACTGAAAGGATATCCTAATTAAATTATTAAAATGACATATGCAACATGAAAAGTTATGGCATTATCATTACTGCATCATCATTGACCAAAAAGAGAAGAACTGGAAACTGAAAAAATTGAAAGTTATCATCACAAATCAAGATCGAGAAGCACCAAAAACCAAGCAAAAGAGGTAGAAAGAACAAATTACATCAATTGGAACAATCACAATAATCTATTCGCTGACACTCAAAGAGGTTATAGTGGTAGTACCTATCTGTTTACTTGACACTCGAAGAGGTTATTGTGGTAGTATCTATTTGTTTGCTTGACACTGTAAGCGGTTATAGTGGCAATATTTGTTTGCCTAAAACTGAAAGAGTTTATAGTGGTAGTATTTATTTACCTAACACCCTAAGAGGTTATAGTGGCAATATCTGCTTACTTGACACTGAAAGAGGTTATAGTGGTAGTATTTATTCGCCTAACACCCGAAGAGGTTATAGTGTCAATATTATCTATTTGCTTGACACCCGAAAAGGTTATAGTGGCAGTATCTATCTATTTGCTGACACCTAAAGAGGTTGTAGTAGCAGTACCTATCTATTTGGTAGACACTCAAAGAGGTTATAGCGGTAGTATCTACCTTTTCACCTGACATTGGAAGAGGTTATAATGGTAGTACATATATGTTCAGTTAACACCCGAAGAGGTTATAATGGAAATACCTATCTGTTCGCCTAACACCCTAAGAGGTTATGATGGCATTACCTATATATTTGCTTAACACTCAAAGAGGTTATAGTGGCATTATCTATCTATTTGCTTAACACCTAAAGAGGTTATAGTGATAGTATATATTTATTCACTTAACACCCAAAAAGGTTATAGTGGTAGTACCTATTCACCTATAATGGTAGTATCTATTTATTTGCCTACTTTGGGAGTATCTACTCACCTAGATTGATAGTATCTATTCACCTAGAGTGGTAGTATCCATTGACCTATAGTGGTAGTTTCCATTCAACTATAGTGGCAGTATTTATTCACCTATAGTGTTAGTATCTATTCGTCTATAGTAGCAGTATCTATTCGCCTATAATGGCAATATCTTAGTGGTAGTATCTATTCACTTATAGTAGAAGTATCTATTCACCTATGGTGGTAGTATTCATTCACCTATAGTGGCAATATCTATTTGCCTGATACCCAAAGAGGTTATAGTGGTAGTATCCTAACAATCAAATCACGACAACATAATACTCATGTAAGTATCTCTCTCTTAAATTTTTTTTTTGCATCTTTGCATTTGCTTCACATGTATTGACACTAGAGTTAGGTGGCTGTGTAACACATGTGAAGCAGGGGGTAGTTGTCATACCTTAAATTTGATTGTCCTGAAAAGGTCCAATGATGAAATGAATCTTTGAAAAGACTAGAGTCTACTCATTCATAACACCTTTGAAGTGTGCAACCCTAAAACCCTAATTGATCCTACTAGTGTGCAAAATCGATCGTCGAGCCATTAAGTTGCACTTTGATCTTCTAAAATATGAATTATCAAAACAATAAGAGATTTTTTTTAAGAATCTTCTTTCAAAACATGTAGCTTGTTAAACCAGTGTTTATTTCATCAAACCGGGACCCAACTTAATGAAAAAAAATGATTTTGATAAAATGGACTTTAAAAACACATCTTGAAGGCTCTAAAACCTTCAAAAGTGATCCTAGAATAGTCCAAAATAACCTGAGGATAAGCATGCATTGCCTAGAAGTGCGCATGTAGACACCCAATTTCGGGATGATGAGTTATGGATGTGATAAAAGACTCTAATGATGAAAATGTCATGAATAGGTTTTCAATACTTGAACTTTAAAACTTCAAAGGTCTTATTGCATTTTTTAAAGAAAGAATTTAATGTTTTCACGGACTAAATTGCAATGCTTTTTAAGGACCTAATTGCAAAACTTAAATTCTCTTAGGGACCTTTTTGTAATTAAAATTTAAGAAAAGAGGTTGGAAAAAAGGTGTTTTGGCTCCTGAGAGAAAGGGGGGAGAAAAAAAAGAAAAATGAAAAAAGAAAGAAAAAAAGGGACAAAAAAAGAGAAAAAAGAACAAGAGTATATGCTTTCTCAACAAAAATTCCTTTTTGCTTAATTAGTTAATTGAAGATCTTTGGAGGATTTTTGAAGAACAAGATTTGATGACCTACCAAGAATGGTGATTTTACAAAATCTGATCTTTTATTTAATTGTTTTTACTAGGATTTTTTTAGAAGGAATAATTAATTTGTTGTTTGATCTTTTATTTAATTGTTTCAGTATGTTTTATTTATTTTTGGACTTGTTTATTTATTTTTGTGTAATTTGGGCGCTAGGCCTATAATAGGCTTTAACCCATTTAAATTTAGTTTTTTTTTTAAAGTTTAATTAATAAAAATGCATTTTAGGTCCATAATTAATTAGATTTAGGGTAGAGATAACTTAGGCCCATTTAATAAATTAGACATAGACCCACTTAATTTAATTTAATTAATTTAGACTTAGCCCATTTAATTTAAGCCTTTTTCATAACTTGCAGATTTAAGGTCACCTTAGAATTAAAATATTTAGAATTAGGCCGAATAATTTAAATACCTCCATAATTTGTAGATTTAGGCCCATTTTTTGAATTAAAATAAATAGACTTATAATCATTTAATTAAAATTAAAAGGAATTAGTCTTTAGGCTTACTTATCAAAACATGTAAACTTAGCTCATTTAATTAAAATCCATGTATATTATAATAACTTAAAGATTATATGTTTGAATGAATGTGATGAGTGTGAAAAATGTATTATTTTAAGTAGTCTTTGTATTAGGATTAGATGCAATTTCAGTTAAGTTTGTGTTTTTTTTTATTTATTTTTTATTTAGTTGAGTACTTAATGCATGTCTTATGAGTTTATTTATTTTTATGTATTAGTTGGTTTATTTTTGGTTGATTTTTATGTATTTAGAGAAGTCAAAGAACAATAAAGGAAGGTTACATGGGAGCCGTGGGCACTTGAAGTGGGCCCAAAAAGCAATGGAGGTCAATATGCTAAAATGTTGAAGAAGTGAGGTGCATAGCCATGCGCAAAATGCACACGGCCGTGCGACTTGGTGATTAGGAAATTCAGAGTCAAATTTAATTGCTGACTCATGAGGGATAAGATGGAGATTTCATATGGCTGTAACCCTAGGGCTGGTAATTAGGGTTTTATAAGAGGGTAGCCATAGAAAATAAGGGAGAGGAGATTTCATCACTTTTTGATATACATTTTCTTAGAGTGGTTTTAGAGAGAACAAGGATTTTTCTTGCTTAGATTCGTTTTGGAGATTTGAGAATAAGAATTGAAGAAAATTAAGCTTCCTATTGAACATGGGTTTCTTCTATTCAATTGTGTTTATTCATTCTTAATTTTGATTTAATGATGATGATGTCTATTTTATTTTATTCTTCTTTTTTGTCTCTTACAATTAACATAAGTAGCTAAATTCTTAGTTAAGGTTCTTGTTGTAATTCAACCATGGGCTAATCATAATTAAACCTAAGCCATTAATCTAGATCCTTTGGTTGTTGTTGAACTTAATGTCTTTTTAGGATTGATCACCCTTTAATTGAATATACACAATAAAACTTGATCGAGAGATGGGTTGTATTAGATTTTAAAAATAACCTGTTAGATTTTTTTTTAGTTGAGAAACACCTAAGCTACTAATATTGATTAAGGGTTGGTGCTTAAACTAGGTTAACTAAACACTTAGTAGGCTAGAGCTTTAAATCTAAGAATGTCAATTTACTTAGTTAATCATAGGGTTGTCTTAGGAGGAAAGCCTATGATTCTTGAGAAACCCTCAAATTGAATTAAGGTTAGGTATGGCTTAGCAGTTAATTGATCTTAAATAAAGGTTGAATTGGTAATAAGAACCCTAGCTCTCTAAAGTGATTGTTATTTCATTGTGATTTTTTATGTTTTGTCTTAATTTAATTTTTAGTTTAATTTAAAATACCCTTTTTCGTTGTTTAAATAAACAAACACAACTAATATCACTGTAGTCAATCTATAATGTTTATGGGATCGATATTTAATTACTAGTTGTATGAATCCATACAATTGCAAAAACCCCATCAAGTTTTTGGCACCATTGCCAGGGATTTCCAAATTGATATTGTTGAGAATTTTATGTTTTTTAATTTAGACGTTATTTTTTTACTTTTGTTTTTTTTTTTTGGTTTTACAAGAACTCTTATTATTGCATGCACATAACGCATGGCGCAAGCAAACAAAGAGCCTAGTTAATACCACTTGATAGGATGAATAGAGGAGAAGATGAAAGAAACCCGCCTCTGGGGGTAGGGAAGCACATAATGGATAAGATGGCCAAAATGGGCAGGTTGCCCACCGAATTATGAGGGACTTTGTGAGTCCCAATGCCCAAGGTGACCAAACTCTGATTGTGAGGCCAACGGTTACTGCAAACAACTTTGAAATCAAACCCGCGATGATCCAAATGATTCAAAACAGTGGCTTACCACATGAGGATCCAATTGGTCACATGACAAGATTTTTGGAGTATTGTTCAAACTTCAAGATGAATGGAGTACAACCAGAAGTAACTAGGCTCATCCTTTTTTCCATTTTCATTAATGGATAAAGCAAAAAGATGGTTCATTAGTTTGGCACCTAACTCCATAAACACATGGCAAGAGCTTTATACAGCCTTTTTCAATAAGTACTTTCCACCAACTAAAGTACTCAAAATCAGAAATGAAATCAACTCTTTCTATCAAAGAGATGATGAAAGTTTTTATGAGTGCTGGGATAGATTCAAGGATCTTCAGCGATAATGTCCACCACAGCTGATTCCTTAATGGGATTTGGCACAATATTTTTATAAGGGTGTCAATCCTGCAATGAGAGCAAACATAGATGCATCAGCAGGAGGAACTATTATGTCTAAGACACCAAAAGATGCCTTGGTTTGAAGAAATGGCTAATACCCAAAGCCTCTAGTCTAGTGAAAGAGCTATTCCAAAGAGAGGGGGAGTAATTGAAGTTGACAGTTTGACAATGTTAAATGCAAAGATGGTTACTTTATCTAAAAGAATGGATAAAATGAATATCAATGCCATATATAACTTGTCTTCCTCTTATGAATTATGTCAAGGTGGTCATCCAACTATAGAGTGTTAAATGATGCAAAGCTTGTCCATGGAGAATGAAAACTTTGTGAACAACTTTAAAGGACAGTAGAACCAAGTGCATGGCAACACCTATAATCCAAGTTGGAGAAATCATCCTAATTTCTCTTGGAGCAATCAAAAGAACAACCAGTGGAGGCTACAAGCACCACTTGGTTTTGTAGGGCATAATGTGCAACACTAACAACCAAATTACCATTAAGAAAAAAATTCATCTTCTGGGAGTTCTCTGGAGAGCAAGTTGGAGAAGTTCAAGGATGTGGTGTCCATAAAAATGAATCAACAAGATGAAGCTACAAAGAGGTTGGAAGGCAAATTTGAGCAAATGTATCAAGACACTCAGCTGATGTTCAAGAACAAATCTTCCTATATTCATAATTTAGAGTTGTAAATGGGGCAGTTGGCAAATTCTTTATCAATGAGGAATCAAGGTTCTTTACCAAGCAACATCGAGAAGAATCCAAAAGAACAGTTGAAGGCTATCACCTTGAGAAGTGGAACAGAGATCCAAATCCTAAAAGCAACAATAAAATATGAGAAGAAAAAGAAAAAGGAAGAGGAGAAAGAGTAAGAGGATGAATGGGTTAAAGTGCAAACAGAGGAGAAGCTGTAAGGTGATAATAAAAATAAGGAACGAGTAGTAGAGAAACCTACACCACCACTAGTGAAACCTTACAAGCCTCCAGCTCCATACCCTTAAAGATTGAAGAAATAGGAGCACGATCAACAATTTGCTAAATTTTTAGAGAGGTTTAAAGCACTCCACATCAACATGCCTCTGGTGGAATGTCTTTCACAAATGCCTAAGTATGCTAAATTGCTCAAGGAAGTAATTTCCAAAAAAAAGAAGTTACAAGAATGTGAGACCATCACACTCATAAAAGAGTGTAGCGCTATCATCTCGAAGAAACTTCTTTAAAAGGGAAGCATCCAGGGAGTCTCACTATTCCTTATTCTGTGGGAAATTTAAATTTTCAAAGACCTTTATGTGATTCTGGAGCTTTAATTAATGTTATGCCTTTGTCTGTTTACAGGAAATTGGGATTAGGAGAAGCAAAACCTATAAGCATTCGATTGCGACTTGTAGATAAGACAATGAAGGAACTAGAAGGGATAGTCGAGGATGTATTACTAAGGGCTAGAAAATTTATTTTTCCAGTGGATTTTATAGTCCTTGACTTTGAAGAAGATGAGGAGGTTCCACTAATCTTTGGTATGCCATTCCTTTACACTGCTAAAGCAATAATTAACGTCTATAATGAAACTCTCATATTAAGAGTGGGGGATGAGAGCTATAAGTTTAATATCTATGAAACTATGAAATATCCCTATGATGAAGATTTTTGCATACGAGTTGAAGTCATTGATGAATGTGTGGATGAAGTCCAATGATGGAGGTTGGCATGGTCTTTAGAAGTTGAGAATATTGAGAAGTGCTTACAGGTATAATCTTCTTAAGAAGAAGTGACTCTTAACTACCCACACCAACTACACATACAACTACCAAACACTGAACCCACACCACCCTTAATCATAAAACTACCAAAACTAGACTTGAAGTCGTTACCTCAAAATTTAAGGTACACTTTTCTTGGTGACGACCAAACTTGACCTGTGATTATATCTTCTAAACTTAGCAAGGAGCAAGAGGATTTTTTGGTGAACATGCTAAAGAGAAAAATAAAGGCAATCAGTTGGTAGATTTCAAATATAAGAGGTATAAGTCCCTTTTATTGCATGCATAAGATTTTGATGGAGGATGGACACAAGCAAACCATTGAAAGACAGAGGAGGCTTAACCCAAACATGCAAGAGGTGGTGAAGAAAGAAGTGGTCAAACTACTTGATGCAGGAATTATTTATCCAATCTCTGACAGTTCTTGGGTTAGCCCAATTCAATGTGTGCCAAAGAAGGGGGGAATAATAATTGTGCAAAATATGGAAGGAGAGTTCATTCCTATAAGAGTTATGAATAGATGGAGAGTGTGCATTGATTACAAGAAATTGAATTCATCCACAAGGAAAGACTATTTCCCATTACCCTTTATTGATTAAATGTTGGAGCGGATAGTAGGATATGCTTTTCACTTGTTCCTGGATGGTTACTCATGCTATAATCAAATTGCAATAGCTCCAGAAGATCAAGAGAAGAGCACCTTTACATGCCCTTATGGCACATTTGCATGTAGGAGGATGCCATTTGGGTTATGTAATGCTCCTACAACTTTTCAAAGATGTATGATGGCTATATTTGTAGATTTAGTAAAGGAGATCATGGATGTTTTCATAAATGATTTTTCTGTCTATGGAAACTCATTTGAAGGATGTCTGAGCAATTTGGAGCAAGTTCTAACACGTTGTGAGGAAAAAAATTTGGTGCTGAATTGGGAAAAGTGCCATTTCAAGGTACATGAAGGTATTGTACTTGGACACAAGATTTCAGCTTAAGGCATTCAGGTTGATAAAGCAAAGGTGGAGGCAATTGAGAAGTTGCAGTACCCCATAAATGTTAAAGGAGTTAAGAGTTTTCTTGGTCATGTAGGCTTCTATAGGCAATTTATCAAGGATTTCTCAAAAATCTCAAAACCCCTTTGTAAGTTACTTGAAAAAGATTCACCTTTTGATGTTACTGATGATTACAAATTGGCTTTTGAAAGGTTAAAACAAGCACTTGTTTATGCTCCTATAGTGATGGCACTAGATTGGAGTCTACCATTCGAGCTGATGTGTGACGTCAGTGATCATGCAATAGGAGTCATCCTTGGCCAAATAAAGGAGAATAGGTTGCATGTGATTTATTATGTGAGCTGAACATTGACAAATACTCAGTTGAATTATGCTACTATAGAAAAGGAGATGCTGGCTATTATATTTGCTTTTAACAAGTTCATATCGTACCTCCTTAGATCTAAGGCAATTGTATACACAGATCATGCAGCATTGAAGTATTTAATGAACAAAAAGGATTCGAAACCAAGGCTCATGAGATGGGTACCTCTGTTGTAAGAGTTTGATATTGAGATAAGAGATAAGAAAGGAGCTAAAAATGTAGTAGCTGATCATCTTTCAAGGCTGGAGTTGGAACAAGAGGAAAGTGATAAGCAAGAGCCTATCAAGGAGATGTTCCCTGATGAAATGCTTTTCACTATAGGATTTATGGATGCTCCCTTGGTTTGCTGGTGTAGCAAATTTTTTGTCAGTGGGTGAAATTCCAAAAGAGTTCACTCCTCAGCAAAAGAAAAAGTTGATTCGTGATGCTAAGTTCTACATTTAGGATGAGCCCTTTTTGTGGAAACTATACAATGATGGCATGATAAAGAGATGTGTAACAAATGAGGAAGTAGGAGAAATCTTACAATACTGTCATGGGTAGGGTCAATGGTGGACATTATAGACAATAAAGAACAATTACTAAGGTTCTTGAAATAGGGTTTTGTTGGCTATCAATTTTTCAAAATGCTAGAGTTTTATGATGCATTGTGATGCATGCCAAAGGAGTGGAAACATTTTAAAGAAGGAAGAAATGCTCCAATCTAGAATTGTAGAGGTGGAAATTTTTTATGTTTGGGGCATTGATTTCATGGGACCATTTCTGGTGTCAGATGGTAATAGGTATATTCCTGTTTATGTGGATTATGTTTCCAAGTGGGTGGAAGCTCAGGCGTGCACAGTCAATGATGCAAGGGTTGTTTGTAAGTTCTTTAAGAAGCTATTCTCTCGATTTGGAATGCCTTGAGCCATCAAAAGTGATGGGGGGAACACACTTTTACAATAATAATATGGAAGCTTTATTAGCTCGCTATAGTGTGAAGCACAAGGTAGCTACACCTTATCACCCGCAAACCAGTGGCCAAGTTAAGGTGAGTAATACGGAGTTGAAGAAGATTTTGGAGAGAATAGTAAGTAAGTCAAGGAAAGAATGGGCAAGGAAGCTTGATGATGCTTTGTGGGCATATAGAATAGCTTACAAAACACCTCTTGGGATGTCTCCCTTCATGGTGGTTTATGGTAAAGCATGTCATCTTCCCATTGAGATTGAACACAAGGCCTACCGGTCGGTTTAAAGCCTTGAATTTTGACTTCAAGAAGGCAGCTGAGAAAAGAATGTTACAATTGAATGAACTTGAAGAGATAAGAGAAGCTGCTTATGAAAATTCAAGGACTTATAAAGAACGTACTAAGAGATGGCATGATGCAAGAGTAAGAATCAAGGAGTTTAAGGAAGGTGATCAAGTTTTATTGTTCAACTCACGGCTCAGATTATTTCCTAAAAAGTTAAAAAGTAGACAAGACCGCATACAGTGACTCATTCATATCCTCATAAAGCTATGGAATTGAGCAACACAAGAAGAGACACATTCAAAGTGAATGGAAAAAAGTTAAAGCTATACCATGGAAGCACATTTGAGGAGTTCCATCAAGTTTCATACTTAAAGGAATCAACTGGATGATCAATTTGATGGTCTAGCTCATGGACCACTAAAAGAGAGCTTCTTAGGGGCTCAACCAAGACTATTTGTATTTGTATTTTTGTATTTTTTATTGTTTGGTTATTTCTTTTATGTTTTTGCAAGTTTATTCTATTTTTTTATGATTGTTTCTTATGCATTTTAGGGAATTAAAGAAAGGTTGGAGCTCTAGAAGAGGTCTTGTGAGTTAAATGTTTAGAGTAATGTTGTTTTGAGTGACTTGAAATTCAAATTTGTGATGCATTGCTTGTCTATGTGTGTTGAATTTTTGATTTAGTGAATTTTCTAAAGTATACATGTATAGGTTGCACAGTTGTGCTAAAAATGCACATGGCCCGTGCGTCTTGTGTTGCCACTTTTAGATCATCAGGTCACACAACCATACGAAAAATGCACACGACTGTGCGCCTTATGACACCAAAACTTGATAAACGGTTGTGCACATTTTGTGCATGGCTGTGCGATGAGACAAACCCATTTTTTTTTTAAAAAAAGACATGAAATTTTTTTTTAAGTGGATTTTTCCACTTCTTAACACTCCACAATTCCCCAAAACCCTAAGGACTCTAATTTTGACCACTTTTCACTTCCCAAACCCTAAAAAACCTAACCCTTCACCACCTTTTTCAATTTCTCATTAAATTTAACCTAATTCCCCATCATCCCAATCTCTATATAAACACTCACCTCCTCTCTACAAAATCATTCTCTACACCATTCTCCACTCTACATATTCTCTCAATTCTTTTTAAGGAAGTCTCATGGAGAAAGATTAAAGGAGGAAGGGCATAGCAAGGAAGAAAACTAATCCTACCAAAAGAGCAAGACAAGGTGGAACTTCCAATAATCTAGGTGGTGCTAAAAGAGGAGCAAATGGTAAAACCTTTCCCTACTCAAATTCAATTTAGGCATAGTGAGCATAGGAATAAGTTTCAAGCAGAAGATTGTGCCAAATAGATATTTGAGTGCCACATCCTTGATTGAAATTGGGTATTAGACAAGATTAATTTGTATGTTCATAGGATGGCGTGGAATGATTTTATTTTGATGCAGAATCCTTCTTATGCCATCCCGACTTGTGAATTTCTCTCTTCTTTTGAGTTTAATGATCATACCCCTTATGCTTTCTTTTCATTTTGGGGAATGAGGAGCATACTTTAGGCTTATTTGAACTCAATGATGTATTCCATTTTCCCAAAAATCAGGATGCAGAGAATTAACTGGGGAAAGGGGAGTTTTCTATGAGGCTCGATCAGTAAAAGAATCAAGGATTTGATTGCCCGCACTCAAGTACCTTTATATGCTCATGGCACATTCTTTGTTTCCAAGGAAAGAGGGTGACATTGTGATTACCACCACTGAGCTAAACATTTTATATTGTATGGTGAATGATAGAAACCTTGATGTCTGTCATGATTTAGCTGGGAAATTAAAAGATGTTGCTATAAAAGCAACTGGGGCTATTACAGGTGAGAGGACTAGTAATAGCTATGTCCAAGTAGTTAAACTTTGACATAGAGAACATGCTTTTTAAAAAGGTCCTGGGTCATCATTTCATTGACACTGGCATGATGGAATCCATGGGAATGGTTAGAGTCAACCATATTGGGAGAGCTTTTCTTATCCTGCCTGCACCTATAGAGCAAGATGAAGAGGAAGAGGAAGATGTTCCTCTGACTAATGTGATAGAAAGGTTGGATAGCTTGGAGTTGCAAATTGGAGTCATAAATTCCAACATAGGTGAGCTGAATTCTGAAGTGGTAGGCATGGGTCATACTTCTAGGCAAATGAATCGCACATTGCAGATGATTAACCATAACCTTAACGCCTATTTCAGCTCTCAGAATTTTATCCCGCCACCATTCTTGTATAATGAAGATATGGCAGCACAAGAGTACTCCTCTAAGGCTGAAGGGGAGGAAAGAAGACTTTGTTTTGAATGGTGTTTAGGTCTAGCTTGAACAATGTTTACTTTATGTGTTTTCAATCCTTTTAATTATGATGTTTTATGGAACATTATATGTTATATTTCATGCTTTGAATTAAAGTATGTTTTTGTCTAAGTTATTTTTGTTAAGGATTTTTGTTTTAGGAATGTTACTTTTTCTTATTTTCCACTCATTTTTTCTTCCAATTGTGTAATAAATATGTGAGGCTTGTCCTACCAATATGATGCCAAAGAAAAAAAAATTTGATCTATGCTAGCAGGTAGCACAATTGTGCGCATTTTCCACACAGCCATACGACCTGATGCACAGGACAATTCAAATTCCTCAAATTTTTGCTATTATAAACATTTCAATGAGGACATTCCACATCTTAAATATGGGGGAGGAATTAAAATTTTTTTATTTTGCGAGCTTGTTAGTTTTGATTTTATTATTTTTATGTTGTTTCCTTGTTCCATTGGGAGTTTAGTTGATTTTAGTTTCTTAAGTGAGCTAAACTTCCCAAATTAATGAGTGAGCAATTTTTATTTTATTGGAGTGTTGATTTTATTTCCTTTGTATATACAGTTAGAATTAATCTCTTTTACTTTTTGATTAGGGTTAGGATTCTTTGTTTCTCATAACTCTTTTTCTTATTTAAACTTTGCTAACTTTTTTTTTATTCTTGTTAATTCCATTCTCTTTTATTATTTTCTTTTAGTACTAACATTGTTGTTATGGCTAGAACAAAGACACAATTTCAAGGAAAGAAGCTTAGTGATGGCAAGGGCAAGCCTAAGGACATGAGGGATGATTATGAAGCCTAAGGGAAAGCCTAAGTATTTTGCCATTTATTCTGAAGAGGAAGGGAAGAGATTCAGCTCCTTAGTCAAAAAAAATTTCAGCAAGCCAAAATACTTTGATGATGAGGTACTATTGAATATGGGAATTAAGGGAACCATAGATGTTTTTTGCAATAAATTGGGGTGATTAAATTGGTTACAGCCCAATATGATGTATTCTTTGAACTCACAATAGAATTTTACACTACATTTAAGATTCTAGATGCACCTTTAGGGATCTTTTCATGTAGGTTCTTTAGGAAATAATACTTATTTGACTATGAAATGATGTCTCAAATCTTTGGTTTTCCTCAAGGAGGTGTTCGTCAACCTCCTATGGATTATAATATGAGTAGTTTTTAGCATGAAATCACTAGAGGTGATAAAGTTTATGAGAGTTAAATAATGACTAGTGGTTTAATCAAAGATCACTCATATTTAATCATGCATAAATTCATGGCATATACAATCTTTGAAAGAAAATATAGTACTAGGGTTTCTCTTGATGAACTATTCATGTTATGGTACTTGAAGACTAACACAAAAGTATGTAGTACATACTTTTTTTGTGTTCTATTTGGCGTGTTGTTCAGGCTAGAAAGGCGTTGATCTCATTGGGGCATATTGTCACTAGATTAGCATTGTATTTTGCTCTATTTAAATTTGAACATAAATTGGAGCCTTTAGAAGCCGAGTCCCTTGATGAAGATTACCTAGTGTGAGATGAAATTATCACCAAATTCAATGAGATTCATGATGTAATGGGTAGAAGATGCTACATGATCCACCAAATGGTAATGCAACATGGTGAAATACCTTTACTTACTAATGCATCTAAAAAAGGAGATAATGGGAGTGAAGCTCAATCAAGGAAGCAAGCGAACATCGAAAAATGGAGTGATGGTATCATGGAAAAAATCAAAGAGCGGATGGATATCTCTGACAATAGGATTGGGAATATGGTTATGGATTTGTCTAACCAAATAGAGAAGTTCGAGAGGCGATGTGAATCCAGAGCTAAGAGGTTGCAACTTCAAATTGATGAAATCTTTCCCATCCTTCGTCAAAGCAAAAGATCTAAAGCTATAAATGAAGCTGCAAAGTGCATCATGGCCACACCATATATTCCCCCTCCAGTTTCACTAGAATAAAGGGAGTATACTATTCTTTAGTTTTCATTTATTTTATTTTTTTTCATGACTGTATGCTTGTGTGTTTATTTTACTTTAAGAGTCTACATACTTTTTTTTAACCCTTTTGTGTGTTTATGCCTTGCCCTTACACTTGAATTTTTTCAACATATATACCTTTAGAGCCTTATTAATTAATATTAGTTTTCCTAAAGAAATACCTTAATCTTCCTTTAATGGATCATTTTAAATTTTTTAAATTAGAAGAGTAACTTGTGGTTAGGAATTTTTAAATTTTAATGAACATTAATGCTTACTTTTTTATTGAACAAGTGAATCTAGATGATTGATATTTAAGAAAAGTGTTTGTGAGTAGGAATTTGAGGCTACTCTATAGTGGTTATGTAAAAAAAAATCATTTAAATGCTCCTTCTACTTCGATGCTCTTTAAGAGTAAGAGTATCCAAAGGACCCATTTTGGAGGTTTCCATACCGAGTAACATAAGAAAGGTGGGGGATGCTAAGATTGGGAAGACATTAATTGATTAACTTTTTAGCCTCCTTATTGTTGGCACGATTCCTACTTATTTCTATTTTTCTTAAGTGTCAATTGTTTGCTTTCATATTTTCACTAGAAAAGTATGTTCTTCACAAGATAACAATATATTCTTAACCTCAGTTGCTATTTTAAATTTTGAGCTTTTAAAATTTTTATTAAAGGAAGATTATGGTAGTTAGTTAAGTTAAAGCTAGTTAATGAGTACGATTCTTTAGGTAGATATATGTTTTCAGGTTTTGCTTAAGGACAAGCAAATATTCAAGTGTGGGGGAATTTGATGAGTGTGAAAAATGCATTATTTTAAGTAGTCTTTGTGTTAGGATTAGATGCAATTTCAGTTAAGTTTGTGTTTCTTTTATTCAGCTTTTATTTAGTTGAGTACTTAATGCATGTCTTATGTGTTTATTTATTTTTACGTATTAGTTAGTTTATTTTTGGTTGATTTTTATGTATTTAAGGAGGTCAAAGAACATTAGAGGAAGGTTACATGGGAGTCGTGGGCACTTAAAATGGGCCTAAAAAGAAATGGAGGTCAATATGCTAAAATGTTGAATAAGTGAGGTGCACGGCCATGCGCAAAATGCACATGGTCGTGCGACCTAGTGATTAGGAAATTCAGAGTCAAACTTAATTGCTGACTTATGAGGGATAAGATGGAGATTTCGCATGGTTGTAACCCTAGGGCTAGTAATTAGAGTTTTATAAGAGGGTAGCCACCAGAAATAAAGGAGAGGATATTTCATCAATTTTTTATATACATTTTCTTATAGCAGTTTTGGAGAGAACAAGGAATTTTCTTGCTTATGTTAGTTTTGGAGATTTAAGAATAAGAATTGAAGAACATTAAGCTTCCTATTGAACAGGGGGTTTCTTCTATTCAATTGTGTTTATTCGTTCTTAATTTTGATTTAATGATGATGATGCCTATTTTCTTTTATTCTTCTTCTTTGTCTCTTACAATTAACATGAGTAGCTAAATTCTTAGTTAGGATTCTTGTTGCAATTCAACCGTGGGCTAATCACAATTAAACCTAAGCCATTAATCTAGATCCTTTGGTTGTTGTTGAACTTAATGTCTTTTTAGGATTGATCACCCTTTGATTGAATATACACAATAAAAATTAATCGAGAGATGGGTTGTATTAGATTTAAACAATAACCTGTTAGATGCTTTCTTAGTTGAGAAACAGTTAAGCAACTAATATTGATTAAGGGTTGGTGCTTAAACCGGGTTAACCAAACACTTAGTAGGTGAGAGCTTTAAATCTAAGAACATCAATTTACTTGGTTAATCATAGGGTTGTCTTAAGAGGAAAGCCTATGATTCTTGTGAAACCCTCAAATTAGATTAAGGTTAGGTATGGCTTAGCAGTTAATTGATCTTAAATAAAGGCTGAATTAGTAATAAGAACCCTAGCTCTCTAAAGTGATTGTTATTTTATTGTGATTTTTTGTGTTTTGTCTTAGTTTAATTCAAAATACCCTTTTTCATTATTTAAACAAACAAACATAACTAGTATCACTGTAGTCAATCTACAATCTCTGTGGGATCAATATTTAATTACTACTTGTACGAATCCGTATACTTGCAAAAACCTATCAGAATGCATTATTTACTTATATTTTTCATGACTAGTTTTCCTTAGAGTTAATTGCTAGAATAATGGTTATATGAAATTGCATGTAAATAGAGGATAATATAATAATTCATAAAGTAATTCTAAAAGAACATGAGACTGAAAAAATTGGTATTCTGTACATAGAATCTCTTAGTTATGGTGATAGCTTTCTTTTAGGGAATCGAGTACCACCTTTTCAATTTGTCCCAGTTATTACCCTGGGTGCCAACTCCTCATTTCCATGCCATGTCTTTATGATAGTGGTTAGTGTGTTCTTGAGAGCCCTGAGCTTAAATAGTGTTATAGTTACTAAAATCTTGGATGCGCACTAAACCCCTTCATCTATAGTGGTGACTCCACTAGGGATAAGAGACACTGATTCTACTTGTGTTCTTTAGAATTATTTTATTAATTATTATTTTATTCTTGCATTCATTCTGCATGTCCCTATTAATCGATGGCATCAGTTTATGGTTCCATGATTCCACTAGCTTAATGGGATTGTAAATTGGCTAACCATCACTCTTAGCTTTAACTCAGTTCAAGAGAGATTGCTGAGCTCATCTGACCAGAGTCTATAACCCAAGTCCTAAAGGGGGGGGGGGAGTCTTCTCTTGAGTTTACAAAGAATGTCGGGCCCCTCTGACCTTGGCTTGTGACTCAAGTCTTAAAGGAGGGCATCTTGCTAAGGGAACCTTTACCTTTTTACTGAACCCTAACCACATATAATGGCATAGTTATTTCCCCTAGGATTTACCTAAATTGCTTGTGAATGTTGCCATGAAGTATTTTTATCTATAAAGGCCCAAGCCCATACTTTAGAATCTCATTTGGGTTAATAAAGAGTGGGCTAATCTTTTATAACTAGAAATATCATTTCTATATTTTACTGCTTTAAGTGAGATTTGGCATGCACGTCGGTCCTTAATATCCCCTGTTGATATTAAGACCAAGATAAAAAATCCCAGGAAAAGAGGCTCGCCATTGAATACATGTGTGGGAGGAATAAGGTTGGAAGGATGTATGTACACTTAACTTGACTTGCTACTTGTTACATAGCACATGCATCATGCATATCATGCATCATACTAACATTTTATCTTTTAGCCATTATAGATTCATCCTGGTCTTCCTGTGTTGGTAGTCAAAAGTGTGGCAGACTAGTGAGAACTAATTCGAGTCCACAATCGATTGCGAAAGAGATCCTTAGTAGACTGGAAAGGAGTCCCATCAATCCACTCTACCTAGAATCTATACAACTGAAACAAGCCAAAGGAATGGAACAATAAAAAGGAGGAAACTGGAACCTAGAGGATGTTAAAGGACCATTGATTGATGACATGAGAGCGATGATGCAAGATGAGTTAAAACAGGCTTTGGCCAGATTGATGCCACCACTTGCTACTGCTGCACTTCCTATTATGGTCAATCCCATGTTGCAATCAATCCACCTACTATGGGTACACCACTTGCTAAAAATGAAAATGCTGGGGAAATGAAACTTGAGGTTGTTGAGAGTTATATGGTTGAAAAGGCAAAAAGGGAGTCACTTGAGCAAGTTCAAGAGCTAGAATCTAAGCAAATGAAAGCACTACCTTAGAAAATGTCCAACATGGAGGAATTGATGAGAGGACATGGAATTGGATACTCATTTGATTTTGATGATATGCTGTAATTCAAGGAGGATAAATTGCCTGATAAATTAAAGATGCCATAACTGTAGAAGTTTGATGGTACTGGGGACCCAAGGATTCACCTTAGTCAATACACAACTACCATAAGCACCACTAAGGCTCCTTTATCTGTGGTCACCAAGTTATTTGTACTATCATTGGAGGGTATGGCTATTAATTGGTATTATGGATTGGAGAATTCTATCCAAGATAACTGGAGAGAACTATGCATTGCTTTTCTATAGCAATATGACTACAACACTAAGCTCGAGGTGTACATCAGGGATCTAGAATTGACCAAGCAAAAGCCTAATGAATCATTCTCAGATTTTCTAACCAAGTTCATGAATAAGGCAATACTAATGAAGAATAAGTTGGCTAAGAAAGATCAGGTTAGGATAATAGTCTGAAACATGCTACCTAATCTAGTTGAGAGGATGCAGATGATGAACCCCAAAACATTTATAGATCTTTATGATGATGGGTTGCAAGCTGAGGAGATTGACAATGAGAAAAAGAGGATTGCTAAAAGCACTAGGGCAAGAAACTACTTAATTGGGGGCATACAACAAGGAAGCACTAGCCGGATTGTGGAAGTGCATGCTATTCAACAACCAAGGAGATTCTCTAAGTTTAACCAACCTTTGTCAAAAGTCTTAGAGTGCCTAATGCAAAAGGGTTTACTTTAACCTTTACCTAATCCAAACCCACTAAACCTAAATACTCTAGGCTATAACCTAAACAGGCACTAAAAATTCCATCAAAACCTCTAACACTCCACAAATAACTACATCTTCCTTAAACATGAAATTCAAAACCTTATAGACTTTAGAAAAATCATAAACCTTGAAATCCCAAGCATTAGAAATAATCCTTTCCTATATTACTGAAATGTACCACCCCAACTACCATGATGATTTACTCAGGAGTTAGTGAGGAAGAAGTGCTCAACTCTTTTAAGGATCTAGACCTTAAAACCTATAAGAAATCTCCTAATGCCCCAAAGATGTGGAAAGAATAGAAGACTTATTGGGTCAGCCTTCAGGCAAGTTCAACTATAAGGTGTTTTATACTAAACCACCTTCTTTTGATATATCCTTCGAGTTGATTGTGCCTACAGGATGGGGTGATGAGTTTGATGTTGATAAGCTACCAGACAAGGAAGAAACATGCACAGTGGAGGCATAGAAGGATGAAGTCATGGAGACAGTTAGCAAAAAGATGCAAGAATAGCTGTTATGTCAGCCACTTGAAGGACAACCACTATGAGACCCAACATCCTTAGCATCTATAATAGGAAATAAATTTTCTTATTGTCCTCTTTGAATAAAATCTTAGTTTCTTTTGAACTTGTTTTGTTTTAGTGATCGATGATATAAATTTTGGTCATGCTTACTTATGTAATGTACATCATAATGGTACTGTGCATTATGATATTGACCGTATCTGTATGTTTGACATAAATTCAATTCAATTAGATTCATTCAGTATGGGAACAAATGCAAATTCAAAAAACATTCATATGATACATGATGTAACTTCTGAAGATAGAATATTTAAGAGAAAATGAAAAGAAAGGTGAGAAAAAAAAAGGAAAAAAAAAAAAGAGAAAAAGAATAGTGAGGTAAAAATTAAAGAGAAAAATTAAAACTGGTTAATAATAGGAGTTGTATCATGTGATGTATTAAATGTTCTCATTTTTTCCTTAATGAATAATTAAAATTGAATTTGAAATTTTTGTTCAAATATTGCATATTCGTCTATATCATACTGCATAAGTATCTTAATGGAAAGACAATACGTAATGAAAGCTAAATCAGAGATATAAGATCACTATTTTAGTTATATTTCCTTTTTTTGCCACCGCTTTTATAATTTTCCTTGTAAGCCTAGTGTCCCCTTATACCCTGAGAATTTAGGTGGCACAATAACTTGCATTGCAAGTCTTGTCTCATAACTATCATCAATCATGGCATCAATATCAAGCTTTGCATTTTGCTTAAGAGTTCTTTAAGGAGCAAGTCCAGCTGATTTCAACATTGAGATCTCACTTCAGTCAATTTTCCTACTCCTCTACATCTTTAATGGATAGTAAATCAAAGGATCAACAATAGTAATGAATGAACTGGGTCTCTTGCACATGAAAATGAAAAAAAGAGACTATTGGAATAGCCTGAATGAATCCAAAATGAAGTTGGGGACAAAATGTAGCTCTGGAGGCAAATTACAAAATAGTAAGCCCGCATTCAAAGAGTGACGATGGATGCTGAAGTATAATAGCTAGTATAGGAGATCTTTAGGGCAAAAACAAGTATAAAAGCTAATACATTAATCATCATATAGCAAAAGAAATAGCAAAAAGAAAATTTAACAGTGCATCATAAGCTCCAATGTTGAGCCATGGACCCACTTGCCAGCATGGTCATCTATCTAACAAATTGTATTAAAGGCTCTGACATCAAAAGTACCAACAGTGAGGCATTCAATTCTCAAACCTACAGGCTATTGATGAGGCACCTCATTCTCACAGTCCAAGTTGTGAACATAGCTCTGTTTCAAACAGAAGACCTATTAGGATCATGCATGTCATGCATAACATGCATACACTTGCATACATTTATTATGAAATACTTGCTTTGTATAATAAAGTCCTTGAGCCCAGATTGTACAAATACTATGCTACTAACATTCATAATTAGTATTATAAAAGTGCAAAAAGGTAGTCAGAATGTGCATATGTAAAGCATCTGAAAGGAAAAGGGTAGCACTAACAAGGTGAACCTGATGCTTAATGGGACTTTAGACCTCAAGAGTCTAAAGGGCCTATCCAGTAAAGGAATATCACTAAAAATGATACTTGCAAAAGCATTATCCTAGTGACTCAAGAGGCTAGATAGGACGTTCAAGCACCTCAAATTCAACACCTATCTCTATAGTCTCTCATCTAGAGCATCATTTGGAATATCTCTCCATAACAGTCAGACCAGTTGGGTATGGAATATGGTAATGAGAAGGTTCAATATGTTAGCAATACATTCGTCGGCCCTATAAAAGGGAAGAATGCACTCAAAAGTTAAATGAATGCATTATGAAAATTATTTGATCAAGAAATAAGATCTTTAACTACTGAAATTTTTTGTATGAGATATCAATAAGAGAAATGAAGCCCTCTACTATAGCATTAAGGAGAATGGCAGAAATACAAATGCAGCCCAAAGCCATAACTTCAATGGTGGAGTATCATGACCTTATGATCAGAGACAAATCTAACGGGAAGAATGCAAAAAAAGAATAACACTACATTTTGACAAAATTTATTCACTTATGAATAGACCATACTAATTTATTATATTTTATGCAGGGAAGAAGAAAAGAGAATGAAGAAGGTGAAAAGAATTGATACGTCAACAAGAATGGGAAAGGTTACAAATACTAATCATTTATCAGAAGTATCATCTTACATGGCAAACACTCATCAAGATAATAAAGGGAAGTAACAGAACTCTATTTCCTTAGATTTTGTAATAAAGAACCATCTCAATCATAAAATTCACAAATTGAAAGTAAATTCATCCACTTCATGAGATCATGTGCGAAAAGCCTATCTCATGAATTTTAATTATAGTGGTTTTCTTTTATTAGCCTTGCTTGCAGAATTTAGATGAGTAGTTAACAGTTTTGTACTAAGATTTTATGAACTCTAATCAATCTAATGCTTGTTTTGCATCCAAACAAGATGGAAAAAATGCAAAAAAAAAATATGTGGACATAAAGCATAAATTGCTTGAATTTTAAAGTATCATTTTAGTCTTTTGAATAATAAATGTGCATATAATCTACTCCAACGCTCAGAAATGAGTATGAGTACAAATTCCTTAACGGTATCCATGTTGAGTAATACGAGAAAGGTAGGGGAACAGTAATATGAGAATAAAAAAAGAGCAAGCATAATTTACTCCAATGCATAGAAATAAGTAAGAGCATCAACATGAAACCTCTAGCAAAATCCAAGTTGAGTAATACAAGAAAGGCAAGGGAATACTAAAAGAGGACTATGCAAAAAATTGTTCTATTTCCTCTAATGCTATGTATGAGTATGAGTATCCAAAGGACCTTTCCAACGGTATCCATGCTGAGTAATATGAGAAAGGTAGGGGAATACTCAGATAAGGAAGGAAAGCACAAAAATAACTCAAAGGCTATTTTGATACTCATAATTTGATATGTTTATTCTCAAATTCCATGAGTTTTGTTTAGTAAATTCTCCCTAAAATTAAGTGTGAAAGTAAGCACTTCACTTGGTAAAAGATATGCTCTTAGCATAAGATGGTTAACAATGCCTCTGACCTTTGCAAATAGTGAATAAATGATAGTCATGAAAATAAAAAATAGTGAAATTCATTGAGTCCACGCTATCTAGTGAAAAGTGATGAATTTCTTACAAAATTTTCAAAACTATAAGGTACTTTTATGCATTCATCATTATTGAAACTAACTTTAACAAGTTTGTAGGAATTTGCAAATCTAGAAGAAAGTACACCCAATTGGTAGAGATGGTTAACATACCGAAATTGAAATAAGTTAGCACAAAAATCCTAATCAATAAGCATAACAAAATTCAAAGTCAGCACCAAGAATTGAAAGCATTTAACTCAAACAACGAAAAGATAAAATTCATGAGCAGTTATGGACTATAGCATTATCAAAGGTTAACAATGAAAGGATTGTAGTAAATTTATGAGCAATTATGGACTATAGCATCATCAAAGGCAATCAATGAAAGGATTACAGTCAATTTGTAAGCAACGAAAGGGTTGTAGCTAATCGCAAGTAGTTATGGACTGCAATATCATCGATGAGCAACAAAAGGGTTGTAGCTAATCATAAGCAATTATGGATTGCAACATCTAAGGTGAGCAATGAAAGGGTTATAGTTAATTAAAATCAACGAGCAGTTATAGAATATAGCATTATTAAAGGCAAACAATTAAAGAAATGTAGTCAATTTGTGAGCAATTACGGATTGTAACATCATTAGTGAGCAACGAAAGGGTTGTAGCAAATCGTGAGTGATTATGGATTACAGCATCATCAGTAAGCAACGAAAAGGCAGTAGTTAATCACGAGCAATTATGGATTACAGCATCATCAATGAGCAATGAAGGGGTTGTAGCTAATCTCGAGCAATTATGGATTGCAATATCATTAGTGAGCAATGAAAGGGTTGTAGCTAATCATGACCAATTATGGATTACAACATAATCGTATAAGAGAATCTAGACTATACAATCGACTGTAGTCAGCATTGTACGATTGAGCAAAATGCATTTTTAACATCATACGATGGAGTGTGATGTATTTTTTAAATCATCACTATATGACCGACTGTAGTAGGCATTGTATGACTGAGTACAATGTATTTTTCCAATCAGATTATATGACCAAGTATAATTAACATCATACAACTGAGTGTGATGTTTCTTCTCAATACAGACTATACGTCTGAGTGTAGTCGGCATTGTACGACCGAGTATAATGTATTTTTAATTAAGATTATATGACCGAGTACAATTGGCATCATACAACTGAGTATGATGTTTCTTTTCAATACAGACTATACATTCGAGTGTAGTCGGTGTTGTATAACTAAGTACAATGCATTTTCAGCATTATATGACTAAGTGTAATGTTCCTTTTCAATTTAAACTATACATTCGAGTATAGTCAACATTGTAAGACTGAGTCTAATAATTCCCTTTCACCTAAGATTATACAACTGAGTATAATCAACATCATACGACCAAGTATGATGTGCCATTTCAAGTCAATGTTGTACATTCAAGTATAGTAAATTCATAAGCAAAAGCTTCAAGGAGCGTAGGTAAGCCTCTTAACTTTCAATTTATAAATTAAGTGCTAGTTTGCTTTGCCATAATTTGTTAAGCAAATAGTGACAAAGGGGGCAACTGTAGACACCCAATTTTGGGATGATGAGTTATGGATGTGATAAAAGACTCTAATGATGAAAATGTCATGAATAGGTCTTTAATACTTGAACTTTGAAACTTCAGAGGTTTTATTGCATTTTTCAAAGAAAGAATTTAATGTTTTCATGGACTAAATTGCAATGCTTTTTAAGGACCTAATTGCAAAACTTAAATTCTTTTAGGGAATATTTTGTAATTAAAAGTTAATAAAAAGAGGTCAGAATTCTATAATTTCGATCGAAATTACACAATTTTGGTCGAAATTAGACCTTTTTCATCATTTTTTTGAATTTTCCAGAAAATAAAAATCCTTTTTTTGAGTCCTAGTTGGTATGAAATTCTCTTAAAATTATTTTTGATAATGTTTTTAAGGAAATATATGTCTTTTAGAAATCAATTTATACATAGGATTGAAGGATGTTTCACTATAAAAGGAGGTGTTTTGGCTCCTGAGAGAAAAAGAGGGGAGACAAAAAAAAGAAAAATGAAAAAAAGAAATAAAGGGATGGAAAAAGAGAAAAAAGAAAAAGAGTATTTGCTTTCTCTACAAAAATTCTTTTTTGCTTAATTGATTAATTAAAGATCTTTGATGGATTTTTGAAGAACAAAATTCAAAGACCTACCAAGAATGGTGATTTTCCAATGTGTGAGGAGCACTCTATTAAAATCATCCATAAGCATCATCTTCTTATTGTTTTATTTTATTTGATTTACTTCTTTTTTTTATTTTATTGATTTTTAAATTTATTTTATTATTGTTATAATTTATTCTCTAATCATATTTTTTGTTCTTTTCATGATGATTATGGAGGAAAATACATGATGATCATATTTGGAGGATGGAACCCATAGGAATTCCATGGAAAACCATGGATAAAACCTTATAGCTAGATTTAGTTTTTAGGTTTTTTATTATTTTGTATTTAATTTTTGTATTTATATTTTTTAGGGGTATTAATTATTTTTATTATTATTTTCTATAGATTATTTTAATAGCCTCAATAGTGAGAATAGTGGAATTATGTGTATGTGGTTGCTTATTTATTTTAATTAACTAGTTAGTAAAATTATGGTTTCAATTAGGAAATTAATTAAAATCAATGGTGGAAGTATATTAATTTTGGATTGCATGTTAATTAAAACTAGGTTTTTTTTAGAAGGAATAATTAATTGATTGTTTGATCTTTTATTTATTTATTTTGGTATGTTTTATTTGTTTTTGGGCTTATTTATTTATTTTTGTGTAATTTTGGGCCCTAGGCCCACAATAGGCTTTAACCCATTTAAATTCAGGTTTTTTTAAGTTTAATTAATAAAAATGTATTTTAGGCCCATAATTAATTAAATTTAGGGTAGAGATAACTTAGGCCTATTTAGTAAATTAGACATAGGCCAACTTAATTTAATTTAACTAATTTAGACTTAGCCTATTTAATTGAAGCCTTTCATAACTTGTAGATTTAAGGTCACCTTAGAATTAAAATATGTAGAATTAGGCCGACTAATTTAAATATCTCTATAATTTGTAGATTTAGGCTCATTTTTAGAATTAAAATAATAGACTTAGGATTATTTAATTAAAATAAAAAAGAATTAGTCTTTAGGCTCACTTAGCAAAACATGTAGACTTAGCTCATTTAATTAAAATCGATGTATATTAGAATAACTTAGGGATTATATGTTTGAATGAATGCATTATTTACGTGTATTTTTTATGACTAGTTTGCTTTGGAGTTAATTGTTAGAATAAGGGTTTATATGAAATTGCATGTAAATAAAGAATAATATAGGAATTCATAAAGTAATTCAATGAACATGAGACTAAAAGAAGTTAGTATTCTGTACCTAAAATCTCTTGATTGTGGTGTTAGCTTTCTTTTAGGGAATCTAGCACCACTTTTTCGATTTGTCCCGGTTATTATCCTGGGTGGCAACTCCTCATTTCCATGCCATGTCTTTATGACAGTGGTTAGTGTATTCTCTAGAGCCCTGAGCTTAAATAATGTCGTGGTTGCTAAAATCTTAGACGTGCACTAAACCCTACCGTCTACAATGCGTGTTGTTGTGAGCACTCCTAAGAGTCATACGATAAAATTGAAGCCAATTCAAATAAAAAATACTTTGAGAAAGCATATGAGATACTCCAAAACCTCCAAAAGTGGTCCTAGAATAGTCCCAAACAACTAGAGAATTAGCGCGTGTAGCTTATAAGTGTGCGTATACACCCCTAGGTGTGGCATGCTAAAGTTAAGGTTGAATTAGAAAAAATGAACTTTAGAAATACATCTATAAGGCCCAAAAACCCTAGGAACCAACCTCAAAATAGCCCCAAAAAGCCTCGAATTGAGTGCATAATGTGCAAAAGTGTGCTTTGCCATGCACTAGCTCATGACCATATGCTAAGTGCGTAGTCATGTGCATTTCACCTAGTCACATGCTTCATCCTAGGGATGTGCGCATGACCATACCTATATCCCCCTCTTCCTTACATTTTGCACTATAAATAGGCATCTCCACACCCCATTTTGGGGGGAGCAAGAGAAAGTACACACACACTATAAAATATGTTTGGTCGAAGGCATTAAAAACTAACTTCCAAATAGTTTTACCTCTCCCACTGCATTTTTCTTAGGTTATTAGGTCTCCCTTCCACCAAACCTATCCTCATCTTTGTCAAGCATGCTTTAAAGGTATATAAACTAGCATCATTCTACACATCATTTTGAACCTCTCAATGAGGAAAGCTTGACAATCCCTTGAAGCTAAAGCTTTAAAACTCATACAAGCTCAATCAAATCTAAGGACCACAATCATTTTAGCACATTTATTTTATCATATTGCATTTTACTTTATTGTCACCAGCATTTATGAATATTATTGTGCTTGCATTATGAGACTAACAATTTGCATGCTCATCTCATATCATCATTTTGCATCCTCTAGTTTTAAAATGTGAAATCACACCGTAAATATCAATAACATGAAAAGTTCATGTTCCGAACTAGATTCATTATGTTCACCGTCCAGTGATGTCACCATGCATCCCTTATATTGTCATCACATATCATCATAGCATAAATAATCATTGTAAACATGCATGATTGTGTACATTTTGCATACTCTTTAAAGTGATTAAGTGTCCATTGCTTATCTCATCATTCACATGATTGAACAAGCTACGTGCATAATTTTTTTAACCTTACAAGTTCATTATAGCTAAGCTAGATTTACTTTTCCATAATCCTTTTTTCTTTTATGTGTATTTTATTAGTAAAGTGATGTAATAATGATATTTTAGCTTAATTATCTTTCATTATGTGATGTATTGTGTCAATGGTATACAAACTGTCATTGCTAAAACTAGGGTATTACAGTAGCTATACATTGCATATCATATAATGAGAAATAGTCAAAATGTAGATGCAATCCCCTAAACCCAAAAAACTCTACTGGGGGTAATACTCGTTGAGTGACCCGATGTTGTCCTTTTTCCTTTTTCCAATTTTATAAAAATCAACTGACGACTCCACAAAATAAAAAAAAAAGCATCTCATCCCTCTTGAGACCAATCATTTGTCTCTATTTGTTAAAGTTTCCATGTCCCTCGAAAACTAATAGGTTGCTCACACTAGGTTCAACAGTTATTAGTACTAGTACTAATACTACTACCACCACCACCACCACTACTACTACTCTTTAACTATTAATATTATTATTGTTACTATTACTACTACTAACTACCTCTACTCTTGAATTATCATCATCATCATCTTATTACTACTACTACTAACTACCTCTATTATTTAATTATTATTATTGTTATTATCATACTACTACTCTCTAACTATTAATATTATTATTGTTACTACTACTACTACTACTAACTACCTCTACTCTTTAATCATCATCATCATCATCATACCATTACTATTATTATTTCTTTAATTTTTTATTAAATATTTTTTATTTTCTCTATAAATCAAATGGCAAGTTCAAGTAGAATAAGAAGAAGCACCGTCATCATATTATTATTATTATTACTATTACTATTACTATTACTATTACTATTACTATTATTATTTCTTTAATTTTTTATTTTCTCCATAAATCAAATGGCAAGTTCAAGTAGAAAAAGAAGAAGTGAATTTTAGAATCAACCATGTGTTGATTTAAAAAATATTATGGATCATTTAGAAGAAAATTTTGTGGACACTAAAGAAAATTTGGTGGAAGAAATTACCACCAATATTAATTCACAAGAACAACAACAAGTAGAACCCTGACAAATTAATACTGGAGGTCGAGGATGATAAGGATCCAATATTTTTCAAGTGCATTTCAAGAAAACTCAACAACCAAATGCAAATGACATTTATGAAGTAACTTGTAACTATTTCCCACAAAAAAAAAATGCATTCAAAGCTAGAGGTGGGTACAGAACATTGCAATGACATTTAAGTACTGAGCATCCAAACCAAATTGGAGTGGAAAAACAACAAACATAAATTTTCGGGTACATAAGTTCTTCTTCTACTCCATCTCAATTATTTAAATATATGAATGAAAATAATAAAGTTAAATTATCTAAAATGATTTATATGAAACATTTATCCTTTAATTTTGGTAAGAAAGTAGGATTTGTTAATTATTGCCAAAATTCATTAAATCCATATGCAAAACATTTACCTAAAAATACTTTAAATGTACTCTTTATAAATTATATTCAAAAGAAAAAAAGGAATTGCATAAATTATTTTTAAATTTGGATGTATGTGTACCGATATATGGAGTGATACTTGGCAAAAACACTAATATATGGGAATAACTTGCCATTGGATTGACCATGAATGGAAAATACAAAAAAGAATTATTACATTTTGACTTTTTGATGATCAGCATACCACCAAAAATATTTTTAGAATTATTCAAAATATTTTACAAGAATACAGTTTGGTAAAAAAAAATTTTGTAGGTTTTGAAATACGGCTACAAATACTACATCTATAGTTAAACTCAAAAATATTTGTCAACCAGATATTGGAGGAAAAATTTTTCATATTAAATGTGTTTCCTGTGTTTTAAATTCATTGGATGTATGTTTACAACTAATAAAAAAAAAAAGCAATTGCATTTTTGTGGACATATCCACAAGTAATGAATATATGGGCAAAATTTTGTAAAGAAAATGGAAAAAAATCAAAAAGATTTCCAAGAGATGTTCTGACTCATTGGAATTCAACATATGAATTATTAAATGAGTCTTTTTCATATAAAGAATTATTATGTGTGTTTTATCAATAATAATGTTTCACAAGTTAATTTATTTCCACAAAATTGGGAAGTTTGTCAAAAAAAATTAGATCTTTTAAAAGTTTTTAATGAGGCAACATACACATTAAGTGGAGTTTATTACCCAATATCTCATTTATTATTAATTCAATGTATTAATATTGTTGATGTTATGTAAGAGAATGAGACTGACTTCGTCTTAAGAGAATCGATATTATTAATGAAAAATAAATGGTTAAATTATTTTAAAATGATTCACTAATTAATGTTGTTCCATGTGTTTTTTATCCAAGAATTAAAATAGATGGTTTAGCCAATTATTTAAGTATGTATTATGGATGTTTAAATATTGATCAATTTGAAATTGTTAATATTATTAGCAATGTTATAAGGGTTTTAGGAGAACTATTTAATAAGTATAAAATGCAATATGGTGATGTTTCATCTTGTTCTCAACCTACATGTCAAGTTCAAAGTGTTGAAACTAGTAAACTTAGTATGTGGGATTGTATATTACTTGAACAACAGAGGATTAACCGGAACACCTGAACTTGACATTTATCTAATGACTTTTTTTCAATTTGGTGATAGCAAAACAAGTAAAGAATTTTCAGTTCCAGAATGGTGGAGTCGAAATCAAAATACATACCCAATATTAGACAAAATTGCTAAACAAATTTAGCTTGTCTTCTCTCAACAACTGCTATTGAGCAAGCTTTTAGTGCGAGAGGGAATATTTTGGATGAAACACGCTCAACCATGATTCCTGAATCACTTGAAGTTCAAACATGTGTTGATGATTGGACAAGAGCAGCTTTACGACATTAAGAAATTAAGAGGGATGATGACAACGATGAATTTGTAGAAATGACAACCACCAGAACCAAGGGAACTTCAACTTTCGGTATTGGTAGCAACTAAATTAATATGGTAAAGGGGTATCACATTTTTTTTTTCAAAGGTAAGAGAACTATGTTGGCTTTGATTCCTCTAAACCCAAAAAAAATATGTAGACAACTTAATTTTTGGTAAGAAACTTAAGTTTAAGCCCTTTAATTTTTTTTCTATTATCTTTATTGCTAATTTTAATTCATTTATTATTTAAAATTAATTCACTTCAATTTTAAGTTGTATTAGTGTCTTTTACTTAATTAAATTATTTTAAAATTATTACAATATTTTAAATTATTTAAATATAATTATAAAATTAAAAAATAAACAAAATTTAGAACCAGAATCGAAACTGACCGGTTCCAAACCGAATTTCGATTCAGAGCCGAAACTGAAATTGGAACCGGCCAGCTCCAAACTGGCCCTGAACTATCATATATACAGTTCAAGCTCGGTTCTATAAACCTTTGAACCAAAACTGTCTGGTTTCAAACCATGGTCACCCCTAATAAGAGATTTTTTCGTAATAGACCTAAAACCAAAAATATTATCAAAAGACATATTGACAAAAAATATTTTCAAAACTAACTTCCCTAATTTTTTTCTTTGAAATATGGACCACTCTCTTTTCATCCCTTATTTTTAGGGTATTGTTTTCTTTTTAAAAAATGTTTTTTATCAATATTTTTTCTACTATCTTCATTTTTTTCTTAATATTTTTTTGCCAAATGTTATAACCCAAATTTTTATAAATTATTAATTTAATTGTTGGGATTTGCGGTGTTAATAAATAGTTTATTAATTTTTTATATTATGATTATTTTGTAAAATTAAATTAAATTCTAGTGTTATTATTTATTTTATTATATTATGATATTAATATGAAATTGAAATTTAAAACTTAAATTTATTGTTATATATTATTTAATATTATGAAATAAATAAATAAATAAATAAATAAATAAATAAATATATATATATATATATATATATATATATATATACCTTTTTCAGGGTAAGAAGGGGTAGCAGTTCGCCCTGTCAATCCTCCAGGACCCAAATAACTCAGATCAAGAAATAGATGGAGCCGATCGCCTACGTGTTACCTTTACAAGTGCATGAAAAATGACATAAATGACATATTAATACATATTAATATAGAATATGTTATGTTAATATATTGTTAATATATATTAAATATTGATATTGAAATAATTAATTAAATTATTGATATTGAAATATATTAATTAAATAATAATTATATATTAAATATTAATCATAAATAATATATTATTTTTATTAAATATTATATTAATAATGTATAATTTATATATATATATATATATATATATATATATATATATATATATATATTCCACCTCTTTCCTTTTCTTTCCTCCCCTTTCCCTTCCTTTCCCTTTTTCTTCTTTTTCTTTGTGCAGAACGTAGAATCAGTCTCTCCCCACTGTGCGATGGAACTAGGCAGCACCACCATCACTGCCACTACCGTCGTTTCTCCTCTACTCATCACCATCACCTTTCTTTCTTCTCGTCGACGTCTTCTCTTCCTCTTCCTTCTTTTTCCTTTTCGGCACCATTACCTTCCAGAGGCCACCGATGACATTTCTGATGGTGGTTGAAGCTCGCATTAGTCTCATTTGAAAGCTGGTGTCATGGGTTTCATTTTCCCTAAGGTAATTTGCTCGATTAACTTTGAATTCAACTTCAATTTTGGATAATTGATTATAGGGTTATTAGCTTCATTTATTGATTTTGTGTTCAATTGGTTTGATTCATGTTAAGTTGACTTTAGGTTAGCCAAATTGAAGTTGTAAGCTTTTCAAAAATATATTTAAATTCAATTTTGGAGATAGATGTGATTTGGGCACTATTCCGAGCTTGGTTATTATTCACGGGTATTGTTCCTAAATTGGAAATGTGTTTTATTTTTAATAAATTCAACTAATGATTTTAAGCATATTTCATTAAGAAATTTTGTTGAAATTATGCACCGAATATTTATTATGAATTTTTGAATATTTATGTAAAAATAGGATTTTTGGAAAAGTTATTATAAATTAGTAAATTTTATATTTTAATTGAAATTATTGTTAATTATTATGTTTTGGATAATTTTTTAGTGTATTAAAATAATTTTACGAATTATTTACTATTTTTAGCTAATTAGTAATAATTTTTGAAAATATATTTGAATAATAATTTTACCTATTATTTTTGTAATTAAATGAATTTTTAGCTATTTTATTATATTCTTGGGCAATTTAAATAATTATTTGTAATTTATGCTACTTGATTTCAAATAATTGAAAAATGAATTTTTATTAATATTATTTAATTATATTTGAGATTTTATTATTTATTTTGAAAATAAATATCTTCAATGCTTTTATTATTTAAATAAATTGAATGGTGGTATTTTACGATTTTTATGAGTTTTGGTGAATTATTGGTACTTACTATTATCTTATTGATTTTGATTTTATTGGTTCTCGGTTGGGCAATAAATGTAGTTCGGGGGCCCAACCTAAGAAGTTGAGATTTTTGAGTATTTGAAGTGTGTTTGTGTGCAGGATCAACTCTATTTTTAGTAGAGAGATGTCCATTTTACAAAGAAACTCTGCCAAATTTTCGGTAGAATTCTTGTAAAATGTGACATCGGATTGGTCCTGAGTTTTAAATTTTATTGACTCGTGTCCTAAATTGAGTCGTTCTTTAGAAATTCTAAAAGTATAAAAATTAGGATTTCAATTATAATATTTTATTATTTTATTATTTTTCTTAATTACTCCGCATGCTAGGCCTATCAGACTAGGCCAACTGAGCCAGGGTCGAGGAGCACACTTAAATTGTGAGTTATTTTTCTATGTATACATTGTATGTAGATAGATATAGTCAGCATACATATACTTTTAATAAATATGAATTTAATTGTGCTTTATTTCATTAAATGATATTTATTATTGTTAATATTTATATATATATATTCTTTCATATATATAATTGAGAATATTTATTTGAATAATGTATCCTGTCATATTTTATTATGAATTTTCATTATATTATTGTGAAATAATATTTTAGATGATAATTGTAAAACGTGTCACCTAGCGGGTCACACTAAGACTGTTGCGTAACAATACGCTAGAATTAGACTTTGAACTTTGATTGATTTCAGATATGAAAATTATGATTGTTATGAATTATGGATAAGGGGTGTAACTATGGATCTTCGGTTTACTTGCAGGGTACTCAAGGCCAATTAGCACTAATAGTGGAACTACGGATCCTCAGTTGACCTTTTGTGTACTCGAGGCTAGTTCATTGTAAAAAATTGGATAAATATTATTTTGGAGATATGGAAAGCCTGTTGGCTAAGAAAATACAGTGATCGAGGTTGTAGAAATTTAGGGATTATGCTCTAATCCTCCATCCAAAATTCTTTTGCATTTATTATATATATATATATATATCATTGAGTGTCCATGTCTTTAAGTTGCGTGTATATATATATAATAATAATTCACTCAGTGAGGTCTTACCCCCTTAATATTTTTTTCAGGATCTTTTATTTCATACCTCCATATTAGACTTATTCGTTGGACTTTTTCCTCCTCAACTAACTTAAATAAATATTGAACCGTTACTTTTCTTGTATTTCAATAAACGCTGCATTAGTCGTGGTTCTTGTGTTAGTATTTGTACTATATTAGATAGTGATTATGTATTTGAATAATTATATAAAGATATTTTATTATGATATATTATGGATATTTTTTTTATATTAATTAAAATTTTAATTCAGAGGTATTTTTGTGATATGTTTGCATGAGTTTTTATTTTTAAGACTTACTATGGGTTCCGGATTCCTGAAAATTCTTGTTCCCTAACACCGGTCATAACTCTCTGATTAGGTCGTGACACTAAACTTTTTTTTTCTATTTTTAAGGTTCTATCTTCTCTTTTTTCTCAATATTATTTTTTCGCTCAATATTTTTTTTCCTTCTATCTTCATCTTTTTTTCTCAATTTTTTTGCTCAATTTTTTTTATTGTCTTCATCTTTTTTTCTCAATGTTTTTTATACTCAGCATTTTTTTTATTTTAAAGTACTGCGGTCATATTTTTTTCTTTTCAAAACTTTTTTAAGGTACTATCTTTTTTTTTTCTCAATATTATTTTTTTCAACATTTTTCATTTTTTTCTCAATGTTTTCTTTTCTCAACCTTGTTTTTTTGTCTTCATCTTCTTTTTTGTTTCTCAATGTTTTTTATGCTCAACATTTTTTCTATTTTTAAGGTACTATCAACATTTTATTTTTTTGCACAATATTTTTTTTTGAGGTATTGTCATCATTTTTTTCTCAATATTTTTTTCTCTTAATTTTTTTTTCAAATGAATGATTATGAACTAAACATCTTCAATTATTTTAAAAACAACCAATAAATATCTTCAACTGTTGTAACAATAGGAAATAAACAAAAATTTCCCCTTTTATATTCTTAAAGAATAAGAATTTTATTTATTTTTACTTTGATTTGTTTATTAAAATCTCTAACAAGTTTTTTTAAAAAAAAATTATCTTAAACTTATTAATCACCAACATGTAACATTGTGGATATGCAGTTTAATCGGCCCACAAAGAAAGACCGATGATGAAATAAAATGAGCATTAAATGCAATAATAGCCCAAAATTCTCTTGAGAATGGACCGAAAGCCCAAATTCCTTTGGAAGTGGACCATAGGCTCAAAACTGAAGCTCATTAAAGGAGTTGCCTTAGCCAAGGTTGATGAGGCAATGACTTTTCATAGAGGTGCCATCTTAGTGGTATTATTTTATTTTTAAAAAATAATCATTAATGGTAAGAGAAACACTCCTATTAAACCTCCTACACGTCCTAACGTTCTCCAGAAGTTAATAAAGGTGTTTCTTAGTAGAGGCAAGGTTAGAAAATCTTAAGGAGAATTAAATGTTAGTGGGGCCATTAAAAGGGAGAGAGGTTGTTGAGAGAAGGGGATTCTTCTTTTTCTGCACTTACTTAAAAAAGGATAGAACAAGGGAAGGTAGAAAAGGGAGCGTCCTGAAGAGAGGAGATGATAAGAAACCAAACAGAAGAAAAAAGAGGCATAAGGTCTATTCTTAAGGGAATAAGGGGAATTCTTTCATTTCAACAGTGCTCGAACGAAACTCAATTTCTGAGGGTTAAGCATTTTATAAATCAAATCAATATAAAGCAGTAAGGTCTTATTTCTTATGTAGATTTTGTAGTTTCACTTAATTTGGTTTGTTTACTAATATGAATTTATATATATAAGGTATTTATTTGATATCAGTTGTTACAAATTGTGTGTTTTTTAGTTCATTTCATAACCATTAGAACTTTGTATCTGATTTAGAAAAAGGAAAAAAAGATTCAGTTTGTTGCTATTTTGAATAAGAGATAAGGTGACGCTTTATTGAAGAGGCATCACCTCTATGATTTGAGGCGACGCCTAATCGGTCAGGTGTTGCCACATCCTTTTCTTCCTGTTTTTTTAATTTTAAGTTGTTGATTTAAAGTGTTTAATGATATTTATTTCTTGAGTTTTAAATGTCATGCTTTCATTTTTGTGCTATTATGTTCTATGATCCATTTAATTTGAAGGCATTTTGATTAAACGAGATCATTGACATTTTAGATTTCTTTTGCATACTTATGTTTATTTCAATATTAATTTTATAGTTATTTTTGTGCTATATTGTGAATGTTTGTTACTATTTTTGTATTTATTTTTATTCTTTTGACATTCATCAATTAATTTTGTTTTTCATTTCCTCAATTTTATCTTTTTAAGTTAATTAACTTGGTGATTTTCCTTTTGTGGGTTTTATTTGTGGAGCTAATCAATTTGTTTTTTTCAAGATAAATTAGGGTGATGTTTAATCACTAAATATTATTTCAATTATAGACTATTTAGGATTGATTATTTTATTTTATTATAAACTATTTAGGATTGATGATTTTATTTTATTTATTCTAGTTTTTATTTTATTTTATTTACATGATTAAGGGTTGTAATTATTTTCTCCTCCCTCCTTTCTTTTGTGTGCATTTTTATTTTATTTTAATATTTGTTTATTCATTTTTATTGTGTGTGAAAACAGGTTGTAATTCTTTTCTCGTCCCTTCATTTCTTTGCATGCGCACTTATTTAATTTTATTACTTTATTAGTTTTATTTTAATATTAGTTGTATGTGCATAATTTGTGATAAATATTGTGAATTGGACTAATGTTCACACTTAGACTTCATTGTAAAATCTGACAATTGATTGGTGGAAGTTGCATTTGCATGTAATTAAAAGTAATAAAACACAAAACACAAACAAAAGCTAACCGTACCGTAAGGTTAGGTGGACATTCCAAAAGTATATACCCATTTTCTGAACCCAATCTCTGAGGACGGCTGTTGGGTCCTTCCGTGTGATCCAATTGTTGTACAGTGTATCCTGTGTCTTATTCAGGTGGTGACTCTCATATCTGACTTGGACTATAAGCCCATTGTATATTTTCTAGTGGTGAGTCCACACAGTGTCGTGGTCTTTAAACACTTGGGTGCACGTTGAACCCTGTCACTTACAAAAATTAAATTGATATATATATATATATATATATATATATATATATATATATATATATATTACAATATAATTATATAATTTATTCATAAACATATATAATTATATATGTTTATAAATAATAAAATTTTAAAAAATAAAAAATATATATCTTAAAAGAAAAAAAAATCAATATATGAGTATACTTTTGATTATAAATTAAAAAGACAAAATAACATAAATATTTTATTTATTTATTTTAACATTGTAAATAAACAATTCATTTTTCCTAGTGGGCTTCAAGCTAATAGTTGAGAGTTGAGTATTATAATTGGTTTTTCCAAGTGGATAGCAAATTGGTGATGCAGACGGTGATGGCATTTGTATATGGTGTCACCTACGTTGGTGCGATAGATCAAATCAAGAGAAGGTTGAAACAAGGCGAGTTTAATGCAAATGATACAGAAGCCTTTGGTGCTTTGCTGCCAAGGTAGCTAAGGACAATTGACAATGGTTTGGTCTCACTGCATAAAGTCAGGCAAATGTCATTGATATTATTATTATTATTATTTCTCAATTTTTATTAAATTTTATCTATCATTCTAATTTTAAATTTAAATTTATTTCATTTTTAAAATTTTTTAAATTTAAATATATTTTATTTGAATTGTAAATTTTAAATTTAAATTTATTTTACTTTGGGAAAATCAAAAGTTGGAAAATAAAAATTTAAATAGGGGTAGAATATGCATTTAACCTTTTTTTTTTTTTTTTTGGACGATCTTTTAGCCTTTATGTAATGACAGACTGTCGACTTATTTGTATGACTAAAATTAGGAAGTAGTGTGGGTGTGAAATGCTTTGGATGAATGCAATTTGCTTAAATGGGCTTCTTTGTTGTTTTGGATTTGTTGGCAACTTGCTCAAAGGACAGACTGGTGGTGTCATTGGAGCTCGCGCAATGTGGATAAAAACAACGGCTTTGCAGGCTTAGGGCTATGTGGACAAAAATGGTGGGACCGTGTTGACTACAGCTTTATCTGCTTTTGGTTTTGGTTTTGCTTTTTTATTGTCCAGTAGATTTCTCCAGCATTTGTCAGAGCCACTTGAGGCCATAAATGAAAAAAAGTAAAACATGGAAAAAAGCTGAAGATGCAATTTTGAAAAACAAAATGTAGCAATGCCAAAAAAAAGAAGAAATTAATGGGTAATAAAATTAGTGATACTATTCCTAAAAATGATAAAAAAATACTATGTTTACTATAAAAATGTGAGTTTTATGTAAAATAGTAAACTTATAAAAAAAAAAAAAGCTAACAAGTATAATAAAAATAATAAAAATACAAATAAGATAGTAAAAAAATAAAAATGTTATTTTTACTATAAAAATGTTAACTTTATAATAAAAATAAAAATTAAAGAAAGCAACAAAATTAATAAAAACACAAGAATAATAATAAAAATTATAGCTTTATCATTAAAATTCTTTTTTTTCATACAAAAAAAATGATGTATAAATGATTAAAAAAATGGCAAAAATGAATTCAAACACTTCTTAAATCATCCGAACTACACATTTCATATATCTTATATCCAAACTTTAAAATTACCATAAGAATCATAACTTCATCACAAGATAATAAATAATAAAAATAAAATAAAATAAAATGCACAAATTACGAAAAATGTAAGAAGAGGATAGAAGAAGAAGAAAAATGATATATAATGCAAATTTTTGATTAAAAGTAGTAGAGAGATCCTCAGAGGGATCGGGTGATTACCTTTATAGCGTGCTTTGATAAAAAAGATGTTTGGTTTGCTAAATCAATCCTAAAAGAAATTATAAATGAGTTTTTTGTATTTAGGAAATTGGTCTCCACTTGCAAATGAAAAATTTTTTAGAAAGAGAAGGTTTCAAAATCATCATCGTATAGTAGCATTTTCTCTCTCTAAGAGAGTTTTTTGGAAAAAAAATTAAAAAAAAGTCCCCATAAAAGGTAAAAATTCAGGTTTTTATAAATTATGGGCTTCGACCCACACATGTGGCTCTAAGATCCACCCACGTGGGTCTACGACCAATGGAGGTGGGTTACGACCCACGCACGTGGGTCATCTGACCCAAGCACAGCAGATCGTGGGTCAGACAACCCATGGACATGAGTTATCAAACCACACTCGTGGGTCAAGCCAACTTGGGCTCTCGGACTCCATTTTCGCTTGTTTTTGACTATTTTTGGTCCATTTTGAATGTTTTAAGGCTTAAATGTACATTTTGGGTATTTTTATAGTATTTTTTTGGTTTTCCACTTCGTCTAAGCATGCTTAGGAAGACTTTGAAACAAGTTTCCCCTATCTCGCGACAGGATCCTTCATGATCGGATTTTTAGGAGACCACTAAAATTTGTATCAATATCCATTCTCTCTTTGGCAAGCTCAGCTTGGCCATCCCTTTGCCAAAACCACTCATAAAATTATTGCTACTCAGAATCTCTCCCTTTCCAAGCAATGTAATAATGGTAAATATAGCTCTTTTATACTTGGCAATTATAGTCGACCGTTTTTGCCATCAATTAAGCATTATAGCAACCAACCATTTGAGTTAATTTATTAAGATGTTTGGAGGCCTTCTCATACCTTGTCTAATCTTGGCTTTAAATGTTGTATTTTATTTATAAATGATTTTATAACATTCACTTTGATTTATGAAAAATAGAAGTGAATTTCATGACATATTCATAAATTTTAAAGTCTTTTTATTATTAATCTATGCTGATGATATAATCTTAACTAGCTCTTCTTCCACGTTACTCCATGATACTCTTTCAGCACTCAAAGTTGAGTTACTTATTAAAGATATTGGTCCTCTTTCTTGCTTCCTTGGTATTAAGGTCCAACGAAATCAATAAGGCCATACCATAAATTAGACTAAATATCTTTATACTCTCCTTAATGAGTCAAGTATTTAGGAAGAAAAAGGTTGTTTAACTCCAATGGCTACTTCACACTCTCTTAGTAAATTTGATGGTCATTCCTTACCTAAACTTGCTCTTTATCGACAACTGATTAGTGCTCTTCAGTAGACAAATTTAATAAGATAGGACATTGCCTTCTCTTTGAATAAACTTTGTCAATTCATGCATGCTCCCACTAATGTCTATTAGCAAGCTCTAAAATGCCTTCTTTATTATGTTAAATATACCATCACTTATTCACTGCTCTTTGATAAGCATTCCTCTTAATCCTTTAATTGTTTCACTAATAGTGATTGGGGTGGTTGCCCCGATGACACCCTTTCTATAACTAGCTATGCCAGCTACCTTGGTCATAACTTAATCCTTTAGTGTGCTAAAAAGCAACCCACTATTATTTATTCCTCCATAAAAAGCAAGTATAAGGCCATTACTAATACAAGTGCTAAATTAAATTGGATTTAAAATGTACTCTCTAAGTGCATACTCTTACTATCTAGCCTTATTGGTTTGTGATGTGATAACATTAACGCTATTCACATGTCTTCAAACCCCATTTTTCATGTGAAAGAGTCCTAGAGGGGGGGGGGGGTGAATAGGACTATTGAACAAAAATAGGAAATTAAAGGAATTCTTTGCAAGAATTGAGTAAGAGTTGAGAAGAAAGAATGAAGAACACAAATATTTAAGGAGTTCAGATTCAATAATAATCTTACATCTCCACTTAACTTATCCCCAAGTGAGAATTTTTTTAATCACCCACAATCTTATTCACAAGATTAAGAATACATAAGAGTTTTATGGCTCACTCTTACAACCTTACAACTTGAGTTTTCAAGGCTCACTCAAAAACCAAATTACAAGTGTTTTCAAGGCTCACACTAAAACTAATTTTCCAAGTGTTTTAATGGCTAAACACTTAAACAAATTCCTTTAGAATAGAATCTCACTTTCTATTTTCTAAACCTAGAAAATAGAAGAATAAGAATGTCTATTCTAATCACTCACTAACTCTCACAAGATTTATACACAAAGAAATATTTAAAGGAAAGTTTAAAAGCTTAATTGAATGTTTAAGAAAATGATGAATGATAAACAAGTTTTCTTAACCTTTCAATTGAATTCTAAGTTGTGTTTATATAGAAAAATACTTAAAAATATAGTTTTTGGATGTATCAATCATATCTCTAACATTTATAATTGATTTTGAATCAATTCTTGGACTTTTGGCAGCTCAAAGTATGCTCACGGGTAGCTCACCAGTGAACAGTGCTTGTGAGGAGCAAAAATATATCTATTGTATTCAAATTTTCCTGTTGGATGATGTTAAAGGTCTGCTCATGAGTAGGTCACGAGCACTCATGCTCGTGAGGGGGACTGCCATTTTTTTTGGCAAAAACATGCTTCAAAGACTCCATTCAAGGACAACTCATGACCACTTAAAAAGATGCTTATGAACGGGACTAAAGACGATCGATTAAGCCAAAACCTTTTTCATAAATGTTGTAGATAATTGTCTTAGCTTTCCATAAAACTTTGAATCACATCAATTGGACATCTGTGTCTCAAGATATTGCTAAAACACCAAGAGTTGTGCAAACTGAAATGCAAGTTGCATATGCTGACTTTGACTGAAGATTTGCATACCCAAATGAACTTGGATTTTGATAAGCAAGCTCAATTTATAAAGCTTAAGATGTCTACTTCAAAGGTGAAGAATCTCATTAAGAGCTCTAAATATTTCAAAAGTCTTCTTCAACCTCAGAAGTTCAATCAGCTCGAAAAGTTGCTATTCATCCAAAAGTGTATATGCTTGGTATATGTTTGGTATATAATTCCCTACATACTTAATTGAAATTATTAGTATAAAAATTATTTCTCAAAGTCCAAAATTAGGAGTTTTACCATACAAATGGTCAACAATCTTTGCCTTTTTAGCTTTGATAACCAATTTGAAAAGATGATAAATAATATATGTGTGTGTGTAAAATAAAATAAATAACATGTATAAGCATATTAAATAAAAATAGCTCCCCCTTTCAAATTAAATAGATGCAAAATGAGAAAATATTTTGCTACACCTTAACATATGCATAAATTCAATATTTATCATATACTAGAGCATATAAATAAATGAATTATCATAGCATGTATAAGGGTTTAACAAATATATTCCTTTAATAAATATATTTCTTTATTTCTCCTCCTTTTTGGACATGATAAGAAATATAAATAAATTTTAATATCCTTCTTGTCAAAAATAAAGACAACATAAAAAAAATATTAAGAACATGGCCTAATATAACAAATGATGATAACATGATTATAAAAAAAATGTTGGACAACATGAACGAAATAATTTCAAACATATATGGATGTAGTGTTACTATAATGCATCATAAAATAGTATATATGCTATATTGAAACATCACATGATTATAAAAGGTTTAGCTAAACAATTAATCATACATAATCATGTGGTACTTAGCATATCTTAAACACAATTATTTATCCCCTAAGCACATAGCTTCTTCTCCCCTTTTGTCAAAGATAAAAAGAAAAGAGTAAGAAATAAGGGGAAATAGAACTTAAGGAGCCAAAAATACTAGAGGGAATAAAAGATCAAGAACCAAAACAATGCAAGCAAAGATACTCAAAATCTTTATAAAATTCATGTCATTTTAAAAGATAAAAACCATTCCCAAGAAGAATTTATACATGAATATGAATTTTGCAAAAATAATTAAAAGTCATGCAAAAATAAAATATGGCATTAAAAAAATTTACAATGATGTGAAAAAGGTAAACCAACAGTTTAAGGCTTAGATACGAAAAATATACTAAAAAGAAAAAAAAATAGCCTTGTGGAGGAGGAGGAGGCCAAGAGCATTGTGTGTTATGATGGGCATACAATTGATGAATATCATATTCCATATGATCTATTCTTAGCTCAAAATGATCAAGTTTAGTATCTACTTGATCAAACCTTGTGTTGAAGTTTAACTCCACTATGGATAGGCAATCAAAGAAACCACTAACCCAAGTGGGCTCATCATCAACACTTTGAGAAGTGGAAGGTCTTTTTCCCCTTTTTCTTTGAGTAGGAGTATGCTCTTGAGGAATTTCTTCTTCAACAGGAAGAGTGCCTATATGCTCAATATCTTGTTTTTGCTCTTCATTAACATCTTAATCTTCTACTTCATCTTTCCAAAACCAAAAGTTTCTAACAAGTTTGAATTGCCTAGATTTTCTCAAGAGTTTATCATCAAGAAAAGATGGAGGAAATGAAGGAATGTTCCTCAAGTTAATCCCAAAGTAAAGAGCAATTTTACTGATAAATCTTCCTATACATAAGGCATCACTAACACTATCACTAGCTAACCAAAACCTCTATTGAAGTCATCTTTCGATTTCAACATCTATACCTTCAACAAGACATCTAAGAAGGAAAAGATCATCAAAGGAAATAATTTCATTACTCAAGCCTCTAGCATGAAAAGAGTAGGTAATAAACCTATGTATATACCAAAGAGATTTTAAAGCCAAATTAGATGCTTTAGTGTGTCCTGCTTCAAAAGTTTTCGCATGAGGTTTAGAATGTTAAGAAAAAAAAAAGATTAGGAAGCCAAGTCAAAATAGGAGAGGCTAAACCTCTTTGTTTAAAGTTAAAGATGTAATCAAAGGCTTGAGAAGTAAGGAATATATCTGTCCCATCCAATATAAATCTCATGCTATTCATAGGATTTTGCTCATTAAATTGATGAATTCTTAAACAATAGGAAGCAAAAAAATTCATGGACTAAGGTGGGATAGGTAGGAAAATCATTGAATGCAAAATCATATGAACCCACATTATCAAGTAAACTTCTAACCTTATTATAACAACCCATCTTTTCCAAAGTGGCTTGAGACATATACTTAGAGGAAATAATTTGCCTATCCTTGAAATGAGCAAGCCTTTCCCTAAATTGAATTGAAGTGTATGAGAGAGGAGGTTGCTTCTTAGGTTGATCTTTGATAGCTCTTCCAGAGAAAGAAGAAGCACCTTGAGCAAACTTAAACTTTGGAGCCATAACAAAGGTGAGAAATGATTGAAAATGAAGAGAGAGTATTTGAAAGAATTTTTTTTTGAAGAAGTTTATTTGAAAATGAAATTAATTGAAAGTGAAAGGAAGATGCTAAGGGGTATTTATATATAAAAAAAATTATAAAGAAGTTCAGAAAGTTAAAAAAAAAAAAAGGTCCTTGTTCTTTCAAATCTGTTGCAACAAAGTCAAAAAAAGGTGACAAATAGGTCCTTGACCATAAAATTAATTATAAAAATAAAATAAATGATAGTTAAAAACAAATATTTATGACCTATATAAACAAATCAAAGAGAAATTTTTGCAAATATGTAAATTACATATTTATAAGAAGAAGAAAAATTAAAATGAATTTAATATATAATAAAAAATTGGAAACAAAAAATAAACTAAAAATATACAAAGCATAAATTTAGGAATAATATCTAATACAAAAAATAAATGAGAAATTAAACATTAGAAACAGAATGATTACAAAATAATTCAATCATCAATTAAGCAAGTTATCAAAACAAGCTTGAACCATCAATCATACCAAGTTCGTGCTCAATAAAATTTAATCTTTCCTCATAAAGAGGCTTGGTAAAGATGTCTGCTAATTGATGATTGGTATCAACAAAATCAAGAAAAACATCTCCATTTTGCATATAATCATGCAATAAATGATGTCTAATATCAATATGCTTAGTTTTAGAATGTTGAATAGGATTTTTACTAAAGTTTATAGCACTTGTATTATCACACTTAATTGGAATGTGATTAATATCAATGCTATAGTCCAAAAGTTATTATTTTTTCCATAGAACTTGGGTGCAACAGCAATTAGTCGCCACATATTATGCTTTAGTGGTGGATAAGGCAATAGAAACTTGTTTCTTACTAAACTATTAAACTAAGCAATTTCCTAAAATTTGACAAGTTCTAAAAGTGCTTTTTCTATCTAGTAGGCTACCAAAAAAATCAGCATTAGAATAACTAATCAAGTCAAAGGAAGAACTCCTAGGATACCAAAGTCCTAAATGCATTGTACCACAAAGATATTTAAAAATTCTTTTGATAGCATTCAAATGAGACTTTCTAGGACTTAATTGAAATCTAGCACACAAGCAAGTAGCAAAAATAATATCGGGTCTATTAGCGATTAAATAAAGAAGGGATCTGATCATACCTCTAAATCACTTTTTATCAATCGGTTTACCATTCTCATCCTTATTGAGTTTGGCTGTGGTGCTCATTGGAGTTTTACTTGATTGAGCTCCATCCATTCCAAACTTCTTGAGAATGTCCCTTGCATATTTGGTTTGATTAATGAAAATCCCATATTTACATTGCTTGATTTGAAGTCAAAGAAAGAACTCGAGCTCTCCCATCATACTCATCTCAAATTCTCTTTGCATTAGCTTAGAAAATTCCTCACACAAGCAATGGTTAGTAGCACCAAAAATAATATCATCAACATAAATTTGAACAATTAATAAATCATGCTTGGATTTCTTTATGAAAAGAGTTGTGTCAACCTTTCCTTTAAAGAAACCTTTCTCTAGTAAAAAGCTACTCAATCTTTCATACCAAGCTCTTGGAGCTTGTTTCAATCCATACAATGCTTTTGATAATTTAAAAACATGATTTTGAGAGTCAAAATTTTCAAAACCCGGAGGTTGTTCAACATATGCCTCCTCTTCAATAAAACTATTTAAAAATGCACTTTTAACATCTATTTGATAAAGTTTAAAATCCATGTATGATGCAAATGCAAGTAACATCCTAATAGCTTCTAACCTTACAACAGGGGCAAAGGTTTCATCATAATTAATTCCTTCCTCTTGATTATAACCTTTAGCTACTAGTTTAGCTTTATTCCTAGTTATGACACCTTGTTCATTTATCTTATTTCTAAACAACCATTTGGTGCCAATAATAGGATGATGTTTAGGTCTAGGAACCAAGGTCCAAACCTTGTTTCTCTTAAATTAATTTAACTCTTCTTGCATAGCAAGGACCCAAAATTCATCACTCAAAGCATCATCAACATTTTTGGGTTCAATTTGAGAAATGAAAACTAAATTGACAATAGACTTGAGTTTAGATCTAGTGGTCACCCCTTTTGTAGTGTCACTTATAATGAGGTCTTGAGGGTAAGCTTTCTTGAATTGCCAATCCTTTGGAAGTTCATCCTTTAAAGTAGGTTGAGGTGTCTCCTCATTTTCCTTTTTGCTTGGATCTTCAAGTTCCAAAGGCTTATTAGCATTTTCTTCTTATGATTCCACAATCTCATTGTCACCTACAAGATCATCAACACTACAAACATCCTTTCTAGGATCAAGTGAGTTTGATTCATCAAATACCACATGTATTAACTCTTTAACTAATAGAGTTCTCTTATTAAAGACCCTATATTCTTTGCTAGAGATGGAATAGCCTAGGAAAATTCCTTCATCGGCTTTTGAATCAAATTTCCCAAGATTATCCTTGGTGTTCAATATAAAGCACTTGCATCCAAATAGTCTTAGATATAAGATTTTTGGGTTTTTTTATTGTTCCATAGCTCATTAAAATATTTTATTTAAAATTAGTCTTTTGAAAACTCGGTTTGAAATGTAATAAGATGTGTTAATGGCTTTTTTTTAAAAGTATAAAGGCAAATTATACTCATGAATCATTGTTCTAGCCATTTCCACAAGAGTTCTATTTTTCCTTTCAACTACCCCATTTTGTTGAGGAGTTCTAAGAGATGAAAATGTATGAGAAATACCATTTTCATTACAATAGTTTTTGAAAAATTCATTTTCAAATTCGGTTCCATGATCACTTCTAATGGATGAAATACAAAATCCTTTTTCTTTTTGAACTGTTTTTGAAAAATTTTTGAAAGCTTTAAATGCATCATTCTTATGAGCAAGAAAACACACCCAAGTGTATCTAGAGTAATCATAAACCAATACATAAGCATAGTGCATTCCACCGAGACTAGCAACTCTAGTTGGTCCAAACAAATCCATATGTATAAGTTTAAGTGGTCTAGAAGTGGACACCACATTTTTTAGCTTAAATAAAGACTTAGATTGTTTTCCCTTTTGATAAGCATCATAAGGTTTATCCTTAGTGAATTCAAGCTTAGGTAAACCAATCACAAGTTCATGTTTACAAAGATCATTCAAAAGCTCAAAATTTGCATGTCCTAACCTTTTATGCCATGTCCATGTGTCATGGGAAATTGACATTAATAATTTCATGTCTTTGTTATCAATTTTATTCAAATCAATAACATAAACATTATCTACTTTTTCACCATTAAAAATTACTTTGTCTTCATTAAGACTACTAACAAAGCAATTTTTAGGATGGAAAGTCACCTTATTTCCCATATCACATAATTGAGTTATACTTAGCAAATTATGTTTAAGACCACCAACAAACAACACATGATGTATAGATAAGGATTGAGGATTACCTATTTCTCCAATGCCAATAATTTTTCCTTTTGCATTGTCTTCGAATGTAACATGTCCTCCATCCTTAGCATCAAGTTTGGTGAATTGCTCTTTGTCTCCTATCATGTGCCTTGAACATCCACTATCGAGATACCACTTGCTTTTTGTTCTTGCAAATTTCAAGCACACTTACATAAAATATTTTAAATTTTCTTTTGAACCCAAACCTTTCTTGGTCTAGGTTGGTTAGTTTTAAGATAATCCAAAGGAAGCAAATTCATGTGTAGTTTTTTTTATAGAAGCACACATTATTGGTATGTCCTTTGATCATGCAATATGAACATACAATATTTTTAAATTTGTTTCTCCTAGAATGAAATGCTTTCCTAATGTGTGCAACATGCCTTTGGTGTTGTGTGTATCTCTTATTATTTTATGACATTGAGTGAGACATACATTGGTAATGGTGATGAATATTTTGATAAGTTTGTGCAATATTTTTATGTGCATTGTGTTATGCAACATGCCTATTATAATTATGTCTAGTGTACATATAAGCATGCTTAGGTTGAGGTGCTCTAGTTTGAGCCTTACCTCTTTATGTTAATGAAGGGTTAATCTTATAAGACTTTGCCTTGCTATTTAACACATGAGATTTTTTAGCTTTGAAAGCTTTAATCTCATTTGAGGTTGAAGGAGTAGAATCATGTGAAGCTTTAACAAAAGTAATATGTGATGAGGATGATGAAGACATTCCATTTTTATAACCAATTCGATGGGTATCTCCACGAAATTTTTGAGAGTCAAGAAGACTATCTAAAGTTTCTTTTCCTCTCTTAAATTTAGCAATGGAATTTTTTAATTCCAAGACTACCTTAGAAAGCTTATGATTTTCATCATTTGCTTTCTTAAGTTGATCTTCCAAAGAATTAGAAGATTTAGCATTACTAACTAGTTTTTCATTTGATGCAATAAGTTTAGCAAAATCAATTTTTAAACATTCAAAATCCTTATTTAAGCTAGCTAACTCATGTCTATATTGTTTCTTCTTAGATAATAAACTTTTGCATTAAACAAGTAATTTGCTCACAATAGAGCTCTCATCATCATCATCATGACAATATTCATCACAATCATCAAAGGAAGAATAAGAAGTGGATGGTACCTCATTTTCATTTTCAATGGCCATGAAGCAAAGATTGGCAACTGCTTGTTGTTACTCTTCCTCTTTGGATTCGGAGGAATCATCCCAAGTAGCTTTGAATGCCTTCTTCTTATCTTTTGCTCCCTTGCTCTTAAATTCAAGTTTGGGACATTCACTTCTAATGTGCCCTGGTTTCTTGCATTCATAGCAAGTAACCTCTTTTATTTTCTTCTTCCCATCTCCTTCGAACTTCTTTTTGAAGTCCCTTATTCTTGAGAAATTTTTCTTTCTTAAGAACTTCTTGAAGTTCCTTGTGAGCATGGCAATGTCACCATCTTCATTACTAGAATCTTTGATGCTTTCCTCTTCACTATCTTCTTGAAGAGATTTTAGAGCAATGATCTTTTTCTTTTCTTCTTTCTCTTCTTATTCTTCACCTCTTTGCTTGACAGTGAGCTCATGTGTTAAAAGCTTACCAATGAGCACATCAGTTGATAGAGTAGAGAGATCTTGAGTTTCCTCAATTGAGGTAACACGAGATTCCTAATCCTTTTTAGGTAGGATTCTTAGAATCTTGTTGTTTACCTCTTCCTCAATTTGTCTTTTCCAGGATAAATTAGGGTGATGTTTAATCACTAAATATTATTTCAATTATAGACTATTTAGGATTGATTATTTTATTTTATTATAGACTATTTAGGATTGATTATTTTATTTTATTTATTCTAGTTTTTATTTTATTTTATTTGCATGATTAAGGGTTTTAATTATTTTCTCCTCCCTCCTTTCTTTTGTGTGCATTTTTATTTTATTTTAATATTTGTTTATTCATTTTTATTATGTGTGAAAGCAGGTTGTAATTCTTTTCTCGTCCCTTCATTTCTTTGCATGCGCACTTATTTAATTTTATTACTTTATTAGTTTTATTTTAATATTAGTTGTATGTGCATAATTTGTGATAAATATTGTGAATTGGACTAATGTTCACACTTGGACTTCATTGTAAAATTTGACAATTGATTGGTGGAAGTTGCATTTGCATGTAATTAAAAGTAATAAAACACAAAATACAAACAAAAGCTAACCGTACCGTAAGGTTAGGTGGACATTTCAAAAGTATATATCCATTTTCTAAATCTAATCTCTAAGGACGGCTGCTGGATCCTTCTGTAGGATTCAATTGTTGTACAGTGTGTCATGTGTCTTATTCAGGTGGTGACTCTCATCTCTAACTTGGACTATAAGCCCATTTTGCATTTTCTAATGGTGAGTCCGCACAGTGTCGTGGTTTCTAAATACTTGGATGCATGTTGAACTCTACCACTTACAAATTTTAAATTGATTATATATATATATAACTTTTAATACATTTTCAATTAAGATTTATGTACATATATAATTATATATGTTTATAAATAATCAAAAATTAAATTGAATTTAAATAATTATTAAATTTGGTCCAGAAATTTAAATTTAATTAATTATCAATCAAAAGAAGAAACATTGATAATAAAAATTTAAAAAATAAAAAATAAAAAAGATATATCTTAAAAGAAAAAAAAAATCAATATATGAGTATACTTTTGATTATGAATTAAAAAAGATAAAATAATATAAATATATATATTTTTTTATTTTAACGTTGTAAATAAACAATTCATTTTCCCTAGTGGGCTTCAAGCTAATAGTTGAGATTTGAGTATTATAATTGGTTTTTCCAAGTGGATAGCAAATTGGTGATGCAGATGGTGATGACATTTGTATATGGTGTCACCTACGTTGGTGCGATAGATCAAATCAAGAGAAGGTTGAAAGAAGGCGAGTTTAATGCAAATGATACAGAAGCCTTTGGTGCTTTGCTGCCAAGGTAGCTAAGGACAATTGACAATGGTTTGGTCTCACTGCATAAAGTCAGGCAAATGTCATTGATATTATTATTATTATTTCTCAATTTTTATTACATTTTATCAATCATTCTAATTTTAAATTTAAATTTTTTAAATTTAAATATATTTTATTTGAATAGTAAATTTTAAATTTAAATTTATTTTACTTTGGGAAAATCAAAAGTTGGAAAATAAAAATTTAAATAGGGGTAGAATATGCATTTAACCTTTTTTTTTTTTTTTTGGGACAATCTTTCAGCCTTTATGTAATGACAGACTGTCGACTTCCTCATTTGTATGACTAAAATTAGGAATTACTGTGGGTCTGAAATGCTTTGGATGAATGAAATTTGCTTAAATGGGCTTCTTTGTTGTTTTAGATTTGTTGGCAACTTGCTCAAAGGACAGACTGGTGGTGTCATTGGAGCTCGCGCAATGTGAACAAAAACAACGGCTTTGCAGGCTTGTGTGGACAAAAATGGTGGGACCGTGTTGACTACAGCTTTATCTGCTTTTGGTTTTGCTTTTTTATTGTCTAGTAGAATTCTCCAGCATTTGTCAGAGCCATTCAGGCCATAAATGAAAAAAAGTAAAACATGGAAAAAAGCTGAAGATGCAATTTTGAAAAAACAAAATATAGCAATGCCAAAAAAAAGAAGAAATTAATGGGTAATAAAATTAGTGATATTATTCCTAAAAATGATAAAAAATACTATTTTTATTATAAAAATGTGAGTTTTATGTAAAATAGTAAATTTATCAAAAAAAAAAAAAGCTAACAAGTATAATAAAAATAATAAAAATGCAAATGAGATAGTAAAAAAATAAAAATGTTATTTTTACTATAAAAATGTTAACTTTATAATAAAAATAAAAATTAAAGAAAGCAACAAAATTAATAGAAACACAAGAATAATAATAAAAATGATAACTTTATCATTAAAATTCTTTTTTTTTTTCATACAAAAAAAAAATGATGTATAAATGATTAAAAACATGATCAAAATGAATTCAAACACTTCTTAAATCGCCCGAACTACACATTCCTTTCATATATCTTATATCCAAACTTCAAAATTACCATAAGAATCACAACTTCATCACAAGATAATAAATAATAAAAATAAAATAAAATAAAATGCACAAATGACGAAAAATGGAAGAAGAGGATAGAAAAAGAAGAAAAATGATATATCATGCAAATTTTTGATTAAAAGTAGTTAAGAGATCTTCAGAGGGATCGGGTGATTACCCTTATAGTGTGCTTTGATAAAAAAAAAGATGTTTGGTTCGCTAAATCAATCCTAAAAGAAATTAGAAATGAGTTTTTTGTATTTAAGAAATTGGTCTCCACTTGCAAATGAAAAGTTTTTTAGAAAGAGAAGGTTTCAAAATCAACCTTATATAGTAGCATTTTCTCTCTCTAAGAGAGTTTTTTGAAAAAAAAAAGTCCCCAGAAAAGGTAAAAATTCGAGTTTTTATAGATTATGGGCTTCGACCCACACATGTGGGTCTAAGATCCACACATGTGGGTCCACAACCAATGGAGGTGGGTTACGACCTATGCACGTGGGTCATCTGACCCAAGTATAGCAGATCGTGGGTCAGATGAGCCATGGGCATGAGTTATCAAACAATACTCGTGGGTCGGGCCAACGTGGGCTCTCAGACTCCATTTTTGCTTGTTTTTGGCTATTTTTGGTCCATTTTGAATGTTTTAAGGCTTATGTGTGTATTTTGGGTATTTTTATAGTATTTTTTTGATTTTCCACTTTGTCTGAGCATGCCTAGGAAGACTTCCAAACAAGTTTTCCTTATTTCACAACAGGATCCTTCATGATCCGATTTTTAGGAGACTAATAAAATTTGTATCGATATCCATTCTCTCTTTGGCATGCTCAGCTTGGCATCCCTTTGCCAAAACCACTCATAAAATTATTGCTACTTAGAATCTCTCCCTTTCCAAGCAATTTAATAATCGTAAGTATAGCTCTTGTATACTTGGCAATTCTAGTTGACCATTTTTGCCATCAATTAAGCATTATAACAAACAACCATTTGAGTTAATTTATTAAGATGTTTGGGGCCTTTTCATACCTTGTCTAATCTTGGCTTTAAATGTTGTATTTTATTTATAGATCATTTTATAACATTCATTTAGATTTATTTTATAAAAAATAGAAGTGAATTTCATGACATATTCATAAATTTTCTAAGTTTCATTGAATGACAATTTAATACCAAAGTTAAATCACTTCAATTGGACTTTGGTTGTGAATATCAAAGACTTACTTCTTTTTAAAAAACTAAAGGCATTAAGCATCGCTTTGCTTTTTAACATACATATAAGCGAAATAGCGTAGTGAAAAGGAAAATTTGACATTTAGTAGACACTAGACTAAAATTAATGGCTCACTTCTCTCTTCCATTTCGCTATTAGCCATACTCATTTGATATAATTATGGCATTAACCAATGGTCTTCCAACTCCTGTCTTATATGGTCAATGTCTGACTTATAAATTATCTAGATCTTTTACATTATATGCAGACCTCAAGGTGTTTGAATGCTCAGTTTATCCACTCCGTCACCATAATAATAAAACTAAGTTCTCTTATCGAGTAAAAGAATGTGTCTACCTTGGGCCATCAACTAAGCATCATGGCCATCAGTGCCTTAACCACTCTATTGGTCACATTTTATGTTGCTTGCCATATTCATTTCATTAAAGACCAATTTCCATTCAACCATACTACCTCACTGACATCAACACCACCTATCTCTCATACTAGCTCAACACTATGGTTATAAATTATTTTGGAGCTGCCTTCTCACACAAGTACACACTCCTATTCTAACTCAATATCTTTTACTTCTCCATACTCCCACTTTACATCTACCACTCCACCTTCTCCTTTAAAATTTATCTTCATCAACCCTATATTCACTTATATCCTCATCTATTCCACCACTTATCCTATCCACCTCTTCCACATTCAAATTAAACTTAATTATTAATATCTCAAATTATCAACCTCACAATATATCACTTACCCATAATGTTACAACATAGCCATAAACTTCACGAATTCATACTCATTAAATGACCCTTCATCCATATATTATGAATATAGTATAACTCTTCTCTCTCATACTACCTGAAGCTCCTATATAGACCAAAGCCAATAATTATAAATAATAGTATGATGCAATGAAAGATGAATTTAATGCTCTTATTCAAACAAAAACTTGGACTTTTATGCCCGCCCATTAAATGCTAACATTATAAATGGGTAGGTTGTATTAAATGCAATCTTGACAATTTTATCTCTCACTGTAAAGCGAGACTGGTTGCTAAAGGTTTTTACCAATATAATGACATTGACTTCACTAAAATGTTAAGTCACGTTATCTTAGCTAATAATAATTCATCTCATACTTTCTTTAGCTTTAATGAATAATTAGCCACTACATCAAATAGATGTATCTAATGCCTTTTTATATGGTGTTCTTGATAACCTAGTTTATATGCATAAACTCTAGGGCTTTATTGATCATAACCATATGGATTATATCTATAACCATCTAGATTATATCTATCTTCTAAACAAATCTTTGTATGGTATATGCTAAGCTCCTCATGCATGGTTTCATAGGCTATAATGTTTAATTCATGGCTTTGGTTTTTCCACTTTTTGAGCTAATCACTCGTTCCTTATTCTTTAATAAAAATTTGAAGTCTTTTTATTATTAATCTATGTTGATGACATAATCTTAACTAGCTCTTCTTCCATATTACTCTATGATACTCTTTCAGCACTCAAAGTTAAGTTACTTATTAAAGATATTAGTCCTCTTTCTTGCTTCCTTGGTATTAAGGTCCAATGAAATCAGTAAGACCTTACCATCAATTAGACTAAATATCTTTATAATCTCATTAATGAGTCGAGTTTTTATGAAGAAAAAGGTTGTTTAACTCCAATGGCTACTTCACACTCTTTAAGTAAATTCGATGGTCAGTCCTTACCTAAACTTGCTCTTTATCAACAACTGATTAGTGCTCTTCGGTAGACAAATTTAACAAGATAGGACATTGCCTTCTCTCTGAATAAACTTTGTCAATTCATGCATGCTCCCACTAATGTCTATTGGCAAGCTCTAAAATGCCTTCTTCATTATGTTAAATTTACCATCACTTATTCACTACTCTTTGATAAGCATTCCTCTTAATCCCTTAATTGTTTCACTAATAGTGATTGGGGTGGCTGCCTCGATGACACCCTTTTTATAACTAGTTATGCCAGCTACCTTGGTCACAACTTAATCCTTTAGTGTGCTAAGAAGTAACCCACTATTGTTTATTCCTCCACAGAAAGCAAGTATAAGGCCATTACTAATACAACTGCTAAATTAAATTGGATTTAAAATGTACTCTCTAAGTTCATACTCTTACTATCTAGCCTTATTGGTTTGTGATGTGATAACATTAATTCTATTCATATGTCTCCGAACTCCATTTTTCATGTGAAAGAGTCCTAGAGGGAGGGATGAATAGGACTATCAAACAAAAATAGAAAATTAAAGGAATTCTTTAAAAGAATTGAGTAAGAGTTAAGAATGAAGAATGAAAAGCACAAATATTTAAAGAGTTCAAATTCAACAATAATCCTACATTTCTACCTAACTTATCCCTAAGTTAGGATTTTTTTAATTACCCACAATATTATTCACAAGATTGAGAATACACAAGAGTTTTATAGTTCACTCTTACAACTTTATAACTTGAGTTTTCAAGGCTCACTCAAAAACCAAATTACAAGTGTTTTCAAGGCTCACACTAAAACCAATTTCCCAAGTATTTTAATGGCTAAACACTTAAACCAATTCCTTTAGAATATAATCTCACTTCCTATTTTCTAAACCCAAAAAATAGAAGAATAAGAATGTCTATTCTAATCACTCACTAACTCTCACAAGATTTATACATAAATAATTATTTAAAGGAAAGTTTAAGAGCTCAATTGAATGTTTAAGAAAATGATGAATGATAAACAAGTTTTCTTAACATTTCAATTGACTTCTAAGTTGTGTTTATATATAAAAACACTTAAAAATATAGTTTTTGGATGTATCAATCATGTCTCCAATGTTTATAATTGATTTTGAATCAATTCTCAGACTTTTGACAGCTCAAAGAATGCTCACGTGCAACTCATGAGGAGCAAAAATATATCTGTTGCATTCAAATTTTCCCATTGGATTCTATCAGAGGTCTGCTCATGAGCAGGTCATAAGCACTCATGCTCATGAGGGGTACTACCATTTTTTGGCAAAAACGTGCTCCAAAGACTCCATTCAAGGACAGCTCGTGACCACTTAAAAATATGCTCATGACCGGGACTGAAGACGATCCATTCAGCCAAAGATTTTTTCATAAATGTTATAGATAATTGTCTTATATTTCTATAAAACTTTGAATCACCTCAATTTGACATTTATAGCTCAAGATATTGCTGAAATACCAAGAGCTATGCAAACTGAAATGCAAGCTGTATATGCTGACTTTGACTAAATATTTTAATACCCAAATGAACTTGGCTTTTGATAAGAAAGATCAATTTGGAAATCTTAAGTTGTCTACTTCAAAGTTGAAGAAGCTCATTTTCTCATTTAAAAGATCTAAATATGTCAAAAGTCTTCTTCAACCTCAGAGGTTCAATTAGCCCGAAAAGTCACTATTCATCCAAAAGTGTATATGCTTGGTATATGTTTAGTATATAATTTCCCGCACACTTAATTAAAATTATTAGTATAAAAATTGTTTGTCAAAGTCTAAAGTTAGGAGTTTGATCATGCAAATGGTCAACAATCTCCCCCTTTTTGGCTTTGACAACCAATTTAAAAAGATGATAAATAATATGTGTGTGTGTAAAAAAAATGTATAAGAATATTAAATAAAAATAGCTCCCCCTTTCAAATTAAATAGATGCAAAATGAGAAAATATTTTACTCCACCTTAACATATGTATAAATTCAATATTTATCATGTACCAGAGCATATAAATAAATGAATTATCATAGTATGCATAAGGGTTTAACAAATATATTCCTTTCACAAATATATTTCTTTATTTCTCCTCCTTTCTCGACAGGATAAGAAATATAAATAAATTTTATTATTCTTCTTGTCAAAAATAAAGACAATATAAAAAAAATTATTAAGAACATGACCTAATATAACAAATGATGATAACATGATTATAAAAAAAAATGTTGGACAACATGAAGGAAATAATTTCAAACATATATGGATGTAGTGTTACTTTAATGCAGCATAAAATAGTATATATGCTATATTAAAACGTCACATGATTATAGAAAGTTTAGCTAGAAAATCAATCATACATAATCATGTGGTACTTAGCATATCTTAAACACAATTATTTATCCCTTAAGCACATGGCTTCTTCTCCCCCTTTGTCAAAGACAAAAAGAAAAGAGTGAGAAATAAGGGGAAATAGACCTTAGGGAGCCAAAAATACTAGAGGGAATAAAAGATTAAGAACCAAAACAATGCAAGCAAAGATACTCAAAATCTTTATAAAATTCATGTCATTTTAAAAGATAAAAACCATTCCCAAGAAGAATTTATACATGAATATGAATTTTGCAAAAATAATTAAAAGTCATGCAAAAAGAAAATATGGCATTAAAAAAAATTACAATGATGTGAAAAAGGTAAACCAACAGTTTAAGGCTTAGATACGAAAAATATACGAAAAAGAAAAAGAAAAAATAAATTAGCCTTATGGAGGAGGAGGAGGCCAAGAGCATTGTATGTTATGATGGGCATACAATTGATGAATATCATATTCCATGTGATCCATTCTTTGCCCAAAATGATCAAGTCTAGTATCTACTTGATCAAACCTTGTGTTGAAATTTGACTCCACTATGGATAGGCGATCAAAGAAACCACTAACCCAAGTGGGCTCATCATCAACACTTTAAGAAGTGGAAGGTCTTTTTGCCCTTTTTATTTGAGTAGGAGTATGCTCTTAAGGAATTTTTTCTTCAACAGGAAGAGTGCCTATATGCTCAATATCTTGTTCTTGCTCTTCATTAACATCTTCATCTTCTACTTCATTTCTAAAAAGTTTGAATTGCCTGGAATTTCTCAAAAGTTTATCATCAAGAAAATATGGAGGAAATGAAGGAATGTTCCTCAAGTTAATCCCAAAGTAAAGAGCAAGCTTAGTGATAAATCCTCCTATACATAAGGCACTACTAAAACTATCACTAGCTAACCAAAACCTCTATTGAAGCCATCTTCTAAGCTCAACATCTATACCTTCAACAAGACATCTAAGAGGAAAATATCATCAAAGGAAATAGTTTCATTACTCAAGCCTCTAGCATGAAAAGAGTAGGTAATAAACCTATGTATATACCAAAGAGATTTTGAAGCCAAATTAGATGCTTTAGTGTGTCCTGCTTCAAAAGTTTTTACATGAGGTTTAGAATGTTGAGATAAAAAAAGATTAGGAAGCCAAGTTGAAATAAGAGAGGCTAAACCTCCTTGTTTAAAGTTAAAGATGTTATTAAAGGGTTAAGAAGTAAGGAATCTATCTCTCCCACCCAATCTAAATCTCATGCTATTCATAGGATTTTGCTTATTAAATTGATGAGTTATTAAACAATAGGAAGCAAGAAATTCATGGACTAAGGTGGGATAGGTAGGAAAATCATTGAATGCAAAATCATATGAACCCACATTATCAAGTAAACTTCTAACCTCATTATAGTAACCCATCTTTTCCAAAGTGGCTTGAGACATATACTTAGAGGAAATAATTTGCCTATCCTTGAAATGAGCAAGCCTTTCCCTAAATTGAATTAAACTGTATGAGAGAGGAAGTTGCTTTTTAGGTTGATCTTTGATAGCTCTTCTAGAGGAAGAAGAAGCACCTTGAGCAAACTTAGACTTCGGAGCCATGACAAAGGTGAGAAACGATTGAAAATGAAGAGAGAGTATTTAAAAGATTTTTTTTTTGAAGAATTTTATTTGAAAATGCAATTAATTGAAAGTGAAAGGAAGATGTTGAGGGTATTTATATATAAAAAAAATTATAAAGAAGTTCAAAAACTTAGAAAAAATGGCAAGTGGTTATTTGAATTTATTTTAAATAAAGAAAGAAAAAAATAACAAAAGAAAAAAATGTAAAAGAATTACATCCAGACCGCTACTCACGAGTTGTCCGCTCATGAGCGATTCTAAATTCTCAAATCGCAACGGTCACGAGCTTAACGACTCCTGACAAAAATTGAAAAAGGGTCCTTGTTCTTTCAAATCTGTTGCAACAAAGTCCAAAAAAGGTGACAAATAGGTCCTTAACCATAAAATTAATTATACAATTAAAATAAATGATAGTTAAAAACAAATATTTTTGACATATATAAACAAATCAAAGAGAAATTTTTACAAATATGTAAATTACATATTTACAAGAAGAAAAAAAATTAAAATGAATTTAATATATAATAAAAAATTGGAAACCAAAAATAAACTAAAAATATACAAAGCATAAATTTAGGAATAATATCTAATACAAAAAATAAATGAGAAATTAAACATTAGAAACAAAATGATTACAAAAGAATTCAATCATCAATTAAGCAAGTTATTAAAACAATCTTGAACCATCAATCATACCAAGTTCATGGTTAATAAAATTTAATCTTTCCTCACAAAGAGGCTTGGTAAAGATGTATGCTAATTGATTATTAGTATCAACAAAATCAAGAAAAATATGTCCATTTTACACATGATCATGCAAGAAATAATGTCTAATATCAATATGTTTAGTTCTAGAATGCTGAATGAGATTTTTACTGAGGTTTATAGCACTTGTATTATCACACTTAATTGGAATGTGATTAATATCAATGTTATAGTCTAAAAGTTGTTGTTTTTGCCATAGAACTTAGGTGCAACAATAACTAGCAGCCACATTTTTTGCTTCAACGGTGAACAAGGCAACAAAAACTTATTTCTTACTAAACTAAGAAACTAAGCAATTTCCTAAAATTTGATAAGTTCCAGAAGTACTTTTTCTATCTAGTAGGCTACCGGCAAAATCAGCATCAGAATAACTAATCAAGTCAAAGGAAGAACTCCTAGGATACTAAAGTCCTAAATGCATTGTACCAAAAAGATATTTAATAATTCTTTTGATAGCACTCAAATGAAACTCTTTAGGACTTGATTGAAATATAACACACAAGTAAGTAGCAAACATAATATCGAATCTACTAGCAGTTAAATAAAGAAGGGATCCGATCATACCTCTAAATTGCTTCTCATCAACCAATTTGCCATTCTCATCCTTATTGAGTTTGTCTGTGGTGTTCATTGGAGTTTTGCTTGATTTAGCTCCATCCATTCCAAACTTCTTGAGAATGTCCCTTGAATATTTGATTTGATTGATGAAAATCCCATCTTTACATTGCTTGATTTGAAGTCCAAGAAAGAACTTAAGTTCTCCCATCATACTCATCTCAAATTCTCCTTGCATTAGCTTAGAATATTCCTCACATAAGCAATGGTTAGTAGCACCAAAAATAATATCATCAATATAAATTTGAACAACTAATAAATCATGCTTGGATTTCTTTATAAAAAGAGTTGTGTTAACCTTTCCTTTAGAGAAACCTTTCTCTAGTAAAAAGTTACTCAATCTTTCATACCAAGTAAGAGCTTGTTTCAATCCATACAATGCTTTTGATAATTTAAAAACATGATTTGGAGAGTTAAAATTTTCAAAACCTGGAGGTTGTTCAATATATACCTCCTCTTCAATAAAACTATTTAAAAATGCACTTTTAACATCCATTTGATAAAGTTTAAAATCCATGTATGATGCAAATGCAAGTAACATTCTAATAGCTTCTAACCTTGCAATGGGGGTAAAGGTTTCATCATAATCAATTCATTCCTCTTGATTATAACCTTTAGTTACTAGTCTAGCTTTGTTCCTAGTTATGACACCTTGTTCATTCATTTTATTTCTAAACACCCATTTGGTGCTAATAATAGGATGATGTTTAGGTCTAGGAACCAAGGTCCAAACCTTGTTTCTCTCAAATTGATTTAACTCTTCTTGCATAGCAAGGACTCAAAATTCATCACTCAAAGCATCATCAATATTTTTGAGTTCAATTTGAGAAATGAAAGCTAAATTGACAATAGACCTGAGTTTAGATCTAGTGGTTACCCTTTTTGTAGTGTCACCTATAATGAGGTCTTGAGGGTAAGCTTTCTTGAATTGCTAATCCTTTGGAAGTTCATCCTTCAAAGTAGGTTGAGGTGTCTCCTCATTTTCCTTTTTGCTTGGATCTTCAAGTTCCAAAGGCTTACTAGCATTTTCTTCTTGTGATTCCATAATCTCATTGTCACCTATAAGATCATCAACACTACAAACATCCTTTCTAGGATCAAGTGAGTTTGATTCATCAAATACCACATGCATTAACTCTTCAACTACTAGAGTTCTCTTATTGAAGACCCTATATGCTTTGCTAAAGATGGAATAGCCTACTAAAATTCCTTCATCGGATTTTGATTCAAAATTTCCTAAGATTATCCTTGGTGTTCAATATAAAGCACTTGCATCCAAATAGTCCTAGATATGAGATTTTTGGGGGTTTTTTTTATTGTTCCATAGCTCATAAGATGCTTTATTTAAAATCAGTCTTTTGAAAACTCAGTTTGAAATATAACAAGATGTGTTATTGGCTTGTGCCCAAAATTTAGAGGCAAATTATACTCATGAAGCATCATTCTAGCCATTTCCATAAGAGTTCTATTTTTCCTTTCAACTACCTCATTTTGATGAGGAGTTCTAGGAGATGAAAATGTATAAGAAATACCATTTTCATTACAATAGTTTTTGAAAAATTCAATTTCAAATTCGGTTCCATGATCACTTCTAATGGATGAAATACAAAATCCTTTTTCTTTTTGAACTATTTTTAAAAATTTTTCAAAAGCTTTAAATGCATCATTCTTATGAGCAAGACAACACACCCAAGTGTATCTAGAGTAATCATCAACCAATACATAAGCATAGTGCATTCCACCGAGACTAGCAACTTTAGTTGGTCTAAACAAATCCATATGTATAAGTTCAAGTGGTCTAGAAGTGGACACTACATTTTTTTAGCTTAAATGAAGACTTAGATTATTTTCCCTTTTGACAAGCATCACAAGGTTTATCCTTTATGAATTCAAGCTTAGGTAAACCAATCACAAGTTCATGTTTACAAAGATCATGCAAAAGCTCAAAATTTGCATGTCCTAACCTTCTATGCCATGTCCATGTGTCATGGGAAATTGACATTAAGCATTTCATGTCTTTGTTATCAATTTTATTCAAATCAATAACATAAATGTTATCTACTCTTTCACCACTAAAAATTACTTTATCTTTATCAAGGCTACTAATAAAGCAATTTCTAGGATAGAAAGTCACTTTATTTCCCATATCATATAATTGACTTATACTTAGTAAATTATGTTTAAGACCATCAACAAATAACACATGATGTATAGATAAGGATTGAGGATTACCTATTTCTCCAATGCCAATAATTTTTCCTTTTGCACTGTCTCCAAATGTAACATGTCTTCCATCCTTAGCATCAAGTTTGGTGAATTGCTCCTTGTCTCTCATCATATGCCTTGAACATCCACTATCAAGATACCACTTGCTTTTTGGTCTTGCGAATTTCAAGCACACCTACATAAACTATTTTAAATGTTCTTTTGAACCCAAACCTTTCTTGGTCTAGGTTGGTTAGTTTCAAGATAATCCAAAGGAAGCAAATTCATGTGTAGTTTTCTATAGAAGCACACATTATTGGTATGTCCTTTGATCATGCAATATGAACATACAACATTTTCAAATCTATTTCTGCTAGAATGAAATGTTTTGCTAGTGTGTGCAACATGCCTTTGGTCTTGTGTGTATCTCTTATTATTTTGTGACATTGAGTGAGACATACATTGGCAGTGGTGATGAATATTTCAATATGTTTAAGCAATATGTTTATGTTCATTGTGTTGTGTAGTATGCCTATTATAATTATGTCTAGTGTACATATAAGCATGCTTAGGTTGAGATGCTCTAGTTTAAGCCTTACCTTTTTGTGTTAATGAAGGGTTAGTCTTATAAGACTTTGCATTTCTATTTAACACATGAGATTTTTTAGCTTTAAAATCTTAAATCTCATTTGAGGTTGAAGGAGTAGAATCATGTGAAGCTTTAACAAAAGTAATATATGATGAGGATGATGAAGACATTCCATTTTTATATCGAATTCCATAGGTATCTCCATGAAATTTTTGAGAGTCAAGAAGAATATCTAAAGTTTCTTTTCCTCTTTTAAATTTAGCAATGGAATTTTTTAATTCTAAGACCTCCTTAAAAAGCTTATAATTTTCATCATTTGCTTTCTTAAGTTGATCTTCTAAAGAATTAGAAGATTTAGCATTACTAACTAGTTTTTCATTTGATGCAACAAGTTTATCAAAATAAATTTTTAAACATTTAAAATCCTTATTTTAAGCTAGCTAACTCATGTTTATATTGTTTCTTCTTAGATAAAAAACTTTTTCATTTAACAAGTAATTTTCTCACAATAGAGCTCTCATAATCATCATCATCATCATCACAATATTCATCACAATCATCAAAGGAAGAATAAGAAGTGGATGGTACCTCATTTTAGTTTTTAATGGCCATGAAGCAAAAATTGGCAACTTCTTATTGTTCCTCTTCCTCTTCAGATTCAGAGGAATCATCCCAAGTAGATTTGAATGCCTTCTTCTTATCTTTTACTCACTTGCTCTTAAATTTGAGTTTGGGACATTCACTTCTAATGTGTCTTGGTTTCTTGCATTCATAGCAAGGAACCTCTTTTATTTTCTTCTTCCCATCTCATTCGAACTTCTTGTTGAAGTCCCTTATTCTTGAGAAATTTTTCTTTCTTAAGAACTTCTTAAAGTTCCTAGTGAGCATGGCAATGTTACCATCTTCATCACTAGAATCTTTGATGATTTCCTCTTCACTATCTTCTTGAAGAGCTTTTAGAGCAATGATGTTTTTCTTTTCTTTTTCATTTTTTTGTTATTCACCTCTTTGCTTGATGGTGAGCTCATGTGTTAAGAGCTTACCAATGAGACATCGGTTGATAGAGTAGAGAGGTTTTGAGCTTCCTTAATTGAGGTAACATGAGATTCCCAATCCTTCTTAGGTATGATTCTTAGAATCTTATTGTTTACCTCTTCCATGGAGAAATGTTTTTTAAGTTTCTTGAGGGTTGTAAGGAGAGCATTGAGACGATTTGTCATTTCTGTGATTGATTCTTGAGGCTTCATTTTGAAGAGTTCATATTCATACATATGAAGTTGAACCTTCTTACTTCTTACTTGAATGTTACCTTCATAGTGATTCTCTAAGGTCTCCCACATTTCTTTAGTCAAAATGCAATGTTGAAGCTTGCCTCCTTCTTCTCTTGTCATGGAGGAGACTAGAGTAATAATAGCCTTTTTATTTTTTTGATTTTCTTCCTTTTGATCAACAATGCATTGGCTTCTTGCAAGAGTAGTTATCACACCATCAATGATGGTTGTAGGTGGTTCCTAATCTCTTAGGATAATATCCCAAAGTTTGATGGAATCATAATCAAGATATAATTCCATTTTGAATTTCCAATATGGATAGCACTACCATCAAAGAATGGTCTAAGAGAAGAGAAGTTTTGAGATTCACTCCCCATGATCTTGTATTATAGCAATAAAGTACCTAGAATTCAAGCTCTGATACCAATTGAAAGAGTCCTATAAGAGGGGGGGGGGGTGAATATGACTATTGAACAAAAATATAAAATTAAAGGAATTCTTTACAAGAATTGAGTAAGAGTTGAGAAGGAAGAATGAAGAACACAAATATTTAAGGAGTTCAAATTCAACAATAATCCTACGTCTCCACCTAACTTATCTCTAAGTTAGGATTTTTTAATCACCCATAATCTTATTCATAAGATTAAGAATACATAAGAGTTTTATGGCTCACTCTTACAACCTTACAACTTGAGTTTTCAAGGCTCACTCAAAAACCAAATTACAAGTGTTTTCAAGGCTCACACTAAAACCAATTTCCCAAGTGTTTTAATGGCTAAACACTTAAACAAATTCCTTTAGAATAGAATATCACTTCCTATTTTCTAAACCCAAAAAATATAAGAATAAGAATGTCTATTCTAATCACTCACCAACTTTCACAAGAGCTATACACAAAGAATTGTTTAAAGGAAAGTTTAAGAGCTCAATTGAATGTTTAAGAAAATGATGAATGATAAACAAGTTTTCTTAACCTTTCAATTGAATTCTAAGTTGTGTTTATATATAAAAACACTTAAAAATATAGTTTTTGGATGTATCAATCATGTCTCCAACATTTATAATTGATTTTGAATCAATTCTTGGACTTTTGGCAACTCAAAGGATGCTCACGGGCAGCTCATGAGTGAACAGTGCTCATGAGGAGCAAAAATATATCCGTTGCATTCAAATTTTACTATTGGATGCTATCAGAGGTTTTCTTATAAGGAGGTCATGAGCACTCATGCTTGTGAGGGTTACTGCCATTTTTTGGCAAAAACATGCTCCAAAGACTCCATTCAAGGACATCTCATTAACACTTCAAAAGATGCTCATGAATAGGACTAGAGAAGATCGATTCAGCCAAAATTTTCTTTATAAAATTTTTAGATAATTTCTTATCTTTCCATACAACTTTGAATCACCTCAATTGGACGTCTATAGCTCAAGATATTACTGAAATACCAAGACCTATGCAAACTAAAATGCAAGCTGCATATTCTGACTTCGATTGAAGATTTTCATACCCAAATGAACTTGGATTTTGATAAGTAAGATTAATTTGGAAAGCTTAAGATTTCTACTTCAAAAGTTAAGAAGCTCATTTTCTTATTTAAGAGCTCTAAATATGTCAAAAGTCTTCTTCAATCTCAGAGTTTCAATCAGCCCGAAAAGTCACTATTCATCCAAAAGTGTATATGCTTGGTATATAATTGCTTACACACTTAATTGAAATTATTAGTATAAAAATTGTTTGTCAAAGTCCAAAATTAGGAGTTTGATCATGCAAATGGTGAACACCATGCTTGCACTAAGAATGTTAAGCTTGTTTATCATTTTATATGCGAATAGGTTGGCAAAAGAACAATTCAAGTTCTATTTCTATCAAGAAAGGATCAATTAGAAAACATCTTTACCAAACCTTTAATGCTCGATAGTTTCATCAGTTTGTTTCCAAGCTTCACCTCTTATCATCTTTGCACGCTTTAGTTTATAGTGGGGTGTTAACACAAAATAAAATTTAACTACTATTAATAATCTTCTTAGTTAATTATTATTGACCTTAACAAGTTATCAATCTTGATTTTGATCTTAATAAACTTAATTTTGAGCAACTAATGTATTTGCTTCAAGTGTGTATAAGTTAGGAGCAATTTTAAAGTCAAAATAATGATGAACTATCAAAGAAAAATCATTCTAGAAAGTCATTATTAGTACTATTTCAACTGGACTACTTATAAGGACTAAATTGCACAAAAAAGTGCAAGTTTTGTCATAGTCTCGATCGGGACCAAAGGAGACAAATTTCTTTATAAAACTCAAAAAATGGTAGAACCCATCCCGATCAGGACACTGCTTAGGACATGGTATTCCTGATCAGGACATAGATATCCTGATCGAGACCAAAGCAATTTTTTAAATGCAACAACTCGTAATAACTATTCAATGCTAGTCTCAATCGGGATTGATGATATCTTGATCGAGACTTGACAAAATGCAGCTCAAAAGTCCAAATTTCATTCAAATGGGCTTTGTTTTTTTTTTTTTGGGAATGAAATTATTGCTTCCAAAATTTATAATTGGATTACTCAAGTATAAATATGACCTCTAAAGATTATTTTGAGGTTAAGAAACTTATTTATTCATTATATATTTTCAAGAATTCAATTAAGCTATCTAAACTCCTTTAAAATTCATTTTATTATTATATACTCTTATGAGAGTTGGTGAGTGTTAGAATATATATTCTTGTTCTTCTATTTTCTGAGATTAAGGAAACAGGAAGTGAGATTCTATTCTAAAGGGATTGGTTTAAGTGTAGCCATTAAAACACTTGGGAATTTGATTTTAGTGTGAGCCTTGAAAACACTTGTGAATTGGTTTTTGAGTAAGCCTTCAAAATTCAAGTTGTAAGCTTATAAGAGTGAGCCATAAAACTCGTGTAATCTCAATCTTGTGAATAAGATTGTGGGTGATTGAAAATCCTAACTTGTGGATAAGTTAGGTGGAGATGTAGGTTTATTGTTGAATCCAAGCTCTTTAAATCATTGTGTTCTTCATTCTTCCTTCTCAACATTTCATTTAATTCTTATTCAAACCTTTTAATTTTTTATTATTGTTTGAGAGTCCTATTCACCCCTTCTAAGACTTTTTCAATTGGTATCAAAGCTTGAATTCTATGAATTTCATTACTAGAATACAAGATCATAGGGAGTGAATCATAAAACATTTCTTCATTTACTCCATTCCTTTGATGGTAGTGACTATCCTCATTGGAATTTCAAAATGGAGTTATACCTTGATTGTGATTCTATTAAACTTTGGGACATTGTCATAAAAGGTTAAAAACCACCTACAACTATCATTGATGGTGTGATAACTAATCTTACAAGAAGTCAATGGAATATTGAACAAAAGGAGGAAAATCATACAAACAAAAAGGCTATGATTGCTCTAGTCTCTTCCATGATAAAAGTCTAGGAGGCAAGCTTCAATATTTCATGTTGGCCAAGAAAATGTGGGAGACCTTAAAAAATCTTCATGAAGGCAACATGCAAGTTATAATTAAGAAGATTCAGCTTCACATGTATGAATATGAACTCTTCAAGATGAAGCCTTAAAAGTCAATCGCGGAGACGAAAAATTGATTCAATGCTCTTCTGATAACCCTCAAGAAACTTGGTAAATATTTTAGCAAGGAAGAGGTAAATAATAAGATTCTAAGAATCTTACCTAAAAAGGATTTAGAATCTCGAGTTACTTTAATTGAGAAATCTAAAGACTCTCTACTCTCTAAATCAATCTGCTTATTAGAAAGCTTTTAACATATGAGCTTACAATCAAACAAAAAGGTAAAGAGTAAGAAGAGAAGGAAGAGAAGAAAATGAGTATAGCACTAAAAGCTCTTTAAGAATATAGTGAAGAGGAAAGCATTAAAGATTCTAATGATAAAGATGGTGATATTGCCATGCTCACTAAGAACTTCAAAAAGTTTTTAAGAAAGAAAAATTTCTCAAGAGCAAGGGATTTCAATAAGAAGTTTGAAGGAGATGGCAAGAAGAAAACCAAAGAAGTTACTTAATACGAATGCAAGAAATCAGGACACATCTGAAGTGAGTGCCCCAAACTCAAATTCAGGAACAAGGGAGCAAAGGATAGAAAGAAGGCCTTCAAAGCTACTTGGGATGACTCCTCTAAATTTGAAGAGGAAGAGGAACAACAAAAAGTGGTCAATCTTTGCTTTATAGCTCTTAAAGATGAAAAAGAGGTACCATATACTTCTAACTCCTTTTATAATGATTATTATGATTATAATGAATATGATGATGATGATGTTAAGATCTTTATTATGAGCAAACTCTTACTTAAATGCAAAAGCTTATTATCTAAAAAGAATCATTATAAGCATGAGTTAAATAACTTAACCAAGGAATTTGAGAAGTTGAAAATTGAATTCTCTAGTCCTGTTAAATCAAATGATAAACTTTCTAGTGATTTAAAATCTTCTAATTCCTTGGAAGAGCAACTCAAGAAAGCTAGTGATGAAAATCATAAACTTTCTAATGAAGTAGTTAAGCTAAAAAATTCCACATAAAAATTTCAAAGTGGAAAAAAGAGTTTAGATAATTTACTTGACTCTCAAAAATTTCATGCAAATACTCAAGGAATTGGATATACTAATGGAATGGCCTCATCTTTATCGTCATCATATATTAAATTTATTAAAGCATCATGCAAATCCATTCCATCTACTTTAAAACTGATTAAGACTTAAGCTTTCAAAGCCAATAAGTCTCTTATGTCAAATTTTAAAGGAAAGTCTCATAAGACTCAATCCTATATAACACAAAGAGGTAAGGCTCAAAATAGAGTGCATTAACCCAAGCATGCTTTTATGTACACTAGACATAATCACATTTGGCATGCTACACAACACAATGCACATAAACATGTTGCACAAACCTATCAAAATATACATTATCATTGTCAATGCATGTCTCACACCATGACTCAAAATAATAGGACACATACACCACCACAATAGAAAATGCTTATTTTAAACCCTAGAAAACATATCATTTTAGGAGAAACAAATTTGAAAATGTTGTATGTTCATATTTCATGATAAAAGGACATATTAATAATGTGTGCTTTTATAGAAAACTACACATGAATTTTCTTCCTATGGATTATCTTGAGACTAACCAACCTAGACTAATAAAGGTTTAGGTTCAAAAGAACACTTAAATTATTTTATGTAGGTATGCTTAAAATCCACAAAAATGAAAAGCAAGTGGTATCTTGATAGTGGATGTTCAAGGCACATAATAGGAGACAAGGAGCAATTCAATAAGCTTGATGTAAAGGATGGAGGACATGTCACATTCAGAGACAATGCAAAAGGAAAGATAATTGGCATTGGAGAAATATGTAATCCTCAATCCTTATCTATACATCATGTGTTGTTTGTTGATAGTCTTAAACATAATATTCTAAGTATAAGTCAACTATATGACATGGGAAATAAGGTGACTTTTTATCTTAGAAATTGCTTTGTTAGTAGTCTTGATGAAAACAAAGTAATTTTTAGTAGTGAAATAGTATATAATGTTTATGTTATTGATTTGAACAAAATTGATAAAAAAGACATCAAATGCTTAATATTTATTTCCCATGACACATGGACATGGCATAGAAGGTTAGGACATGCAAATTTTGAGCTTTTGAATTATCTTTGTAAACATAAACTTGTGATTGGTTTACCTAAACTTGAATTCACTAAGGATAGACCTTGTGATGCTTTTCAAAAGGGAAAACAATACAAGTCCTCATTTAAGCTAAAAAAATGTAGTGTCTACTTCTAAACCACTTGAAATTATACATATTGATTTGTTTGGACTAACTAGAGTTGCTAGTCTCAATGGAATGCACTATTCATATGTATTAGTCAATGATTAGTCTAGATTTACTTAGGTATGTTTTCTTACTCATAAGAATGATGTATTTAAAGCTTTTAAAAATTTTGCTAAAGGAGTTCAAAATGAAAAAGGATTTTATATTTCATCTATAAGAAGTGATCATGGAACCAAATTTGAAAATGAATTTTTCAAAACCTTTTGTAATGAAAATGGTATTTCACATACATTTTCTTCTCTCAGAACTCCTTAAAAAATGGGATAGCTAAAAGGAAAAATAGAAATCTTATGGAAATGGATAGAACAATGCTTCATGAGTATAATTTACCTCTATATTTTTGTGTAGAAGTCGTTAACGCATCTTATTACATTTTAAATCGAGTTTTCAAAAGACCAATTTTAAATAAAACTTCTTATAAGCTATGGAACAATAGAAAACCTAAAAGCTCATATCTAAGAGTATTTGGATGCAAGTGCTTTATATTAAACACCAAGGATAAAATTGAGAAATTTAATTCCAAAGCCGATAAAGGAATTTTTTGAGGCTATTCTATTTTTGTAAGGCATATGGAGTTTTTAATAAGAGAACTCTATTAGTTAGAGAGTCAATGCATGTTGTATTTGATGAATCAAACTCACTTGATCCTAGAAAAGATTTTTGTATTGTTGATGATCTTGTAGGTGAAAATGAGATTGTGGAAACTCAAGAAGAAAATGCTAGTAAGCCTTTAGAACTTAAAGGTCCAAGCAAGGGGGATAATGAGGAAACATCTCAACCTACCTTAAAGGATGAACTTCCAAAGGATTGGCAATTTAAGAAAGCTCATCCTCAAGACCTTATTATAGGTAACCCTATAAAAGGGGTAACTACTAGATCTAAATTAAAGTATAGTATTATGTCATGACCTAAATCGGGGAGTCATGACCGGCGCTAGGGAACGGGAGTTCTTTTGAATCTAGAACCCTAACAAGCCTTAAAATAAAAACACATGCAATTATTATTGGGTTTCGAGATTCCATACATAATGGAAAATAAAATTTGAATCACAAACCCGAACCCGGATCCAAGTAATTTGATTAATTAATTAAATTTAAGGTTTTTGTTTTCTTATCACAAACGCAAAAGAGACAAAAAATCTGGAAGGAAGAAAGGAGGTTCGCTCTGGTGACACCCTACCTTGAGATTTTAATTTAAAAATTTAGATTTGAGACATCTCCAAAAGAATTCGTCCTCTACAAGTGCCATACGAATAACCCTTGATTTTAAAACAAATATTTGTGTGCTAGCATTTTCTTTTGATTTCTCATAAATCAAGAATTAAAAAAACTCTATGTTTTGTTTTCTAAAAGAGAGAAAACAAATTTAGTGGTAGAATAATGAAAGTGTATAAAACCCTAGAGAATATAATATATTTATAGACATTTAAATTAGGGTTTCACTTACCGAACAACCTTTTGGTAATTTCTCACTTATTCTTATTATGATTTTATTTAAAATTGAATCAGAAATAATATTTTATTTATTTAAGATAACCTTTACCTGAAATAAATAAATTATTTATTTACTTATTTCCACAAAGCTTATTTGGGCTTGTTAAACCTATATTTATTTTAGGCTCGTTCAAAGTGTATGACCCTATAGGTTCATATGATGTTGGTAGTGGGCCTTAAATCTTTATTTAAGCCTATAAGTCATAAATGGCCTTTAGCAAGACATCATGACTACCCAAGTCATGTGAAGTCAATAATCCAACATAACCTAATATATAGTGAATATTCTAGTCCCTTTGTCACATGATATCTTAATTGAATATAAGGCATATATTATGTCATCCTTATAGAATTTAATTATATAATTTCTTGATTCCATGTAGACTAAGAATGATAACTCTTTATCAATTTAATTTAGCATGACCATGCATTTTCCTCAGTCTATCTTATCAAAGGGCCCATAGATATCTTACTCATATTAAATGAGGGACAAATTCTTTTTCAATCACTCACATTTCTCACATAACTCATTTTATATCCAACAATAACCTATTTTATCATATGGTTAAAGATATAAAATAGTTATGTAGAAATCCATGGTGATTTCAAAGTCAGAGGACTAAGTCAATATTACTGTGATGAGAATTATTTATAACAATTATCTATGTAGTATTCTCATGATAGGTCAATCCAGAACTTTATTTCTCACGTAATGACCTAGGAGTTGACTTAATATCTCATATTCATGACTAGTAAAACATAATCATCAATCAACACCATACTAGCCATAATACATTATTATAACTAGGGATAATTTGAATAGAACTCATATTTAATCTAAAGGTTTTACTATCAAGTCACATACTTGATGACCTTAGTAAGAATTAACTATTCAAGTAATTATCATAACATAAAATGATAATGAAAAATGTCCCTTTATTAAATAAAATGATAAAGTCAAAGCATATTCATACGTGATTGACCTAGTGTATATCACTAACAATCATAACACAAAAATACACCTGAATTAAAATTTTAATTAATATAAAATAACTCTTTATATTATATCAAAATAAAATATCTTTATACAATATTCAATTATAAAAACACAGTCTAAATACAATAATAGGAAAACACTACTACTACAACGACTATTAAAATACAAAAGAATTTATGATTTAGTATTTACATAAATCAGCCAGAGAGGAAAGAGTTCAGTGAAGAGTTCTACAAGGGAGGTTAGAAGTTAAAGATCCTAAAAAAAATATTAAGAGGAGTCAGACCTCACTGAGTGAATTATTATCATATATATACATACAACCTAAGGTCATATACACTCAAGCATCGGTATAATAATAATAATAATAATAATAATAATAATAATAATAATAATAATAATAATAATAATAATAATAATAATAATAATAATAATAATAATAATAATAATAATACACACACACACATGCATTTCATACAGATACTAAAAATCCACTTTTATAATAATAATAAATGCAGAAGAATTTTTTGGGTGGAGGATTATAGTAAAATCCTTAAATTTTCGCAACCTCAACACTGAATATCATTAGCCATCAGGCTTTCCATAACTCCAAAAATATTCTTTTGTACAACTTTTGGCAGTGAATTGGCCCTAAGTACATAAAGGGTAAACCGAGGATTCATAATTCCACTACCGGTGCTAACTGGCCATGAGTACCCTACAGGTCAATTGAGGATCCATAACCACACTCTATTATTCATAATTCACTGAAATCATAATTCTTATATCATTGCACAAAGCCTAATTCTAGCATACTATTGCACAACAACCCTAACATGACTCGCTTACAACTATCCTCCAAAACAATGTTTTGTAATAATGTAATGAAAATTCAATATAAAAGTATGACAACATATATTATCAAACCTAAATATTCTCAATATAAAATCATATTTATGAATATTAACAATAATAAATATGATTTAATGAAATGAGCATAATTAATTTCATATTTATTAAAATATATGAATGCTCATAATATTAATCTACATACAATGTATATATATGATAATAACTCATTGTTCTATTAAGCTCCTCGACCTTGGCTTGGCTGGTCTAGTCCGATGGGCCTAGAACGTTGAGCAACTAAGAAAAATAATAAAATAATGATATATTAAAGATAATTCCCTAATTTAATACTCTAGAAATTCTAAAGAACGACTCAATCTATGACATGACTCAACAACAATTTAAAACTCAGGATCAACCTGATGTCACATTTTATGAGAATTCTACTAAAAATTTGGTAGAGTGTCCTTTGTAAAACATATGTCTCTCTATTAAAAGTAGAGCCGATCCTACATGCAAATACAGTTCAAATATACACATAACTCAACTTCTTAGGTTAGGCCCTCGAACTACATAAATTGCTCAATCGAGAACCAATATACAAAAAAAAATCAATAATATAATAATAAATATTAAAAATCACTAAAATTCATAAAAATCAATAAAATACCAAAACTCAACAATTTAAACAATAAAAACGTCACAGATATTTATTTTTAAAATAATTAATAAAATCTCAAATATAATTAAATAATATTAATAAAAATCCTTTTTCAAATATTCTAAATCAAAAAGCATAAATTGCAAATAATTATTTAAATTTCTCAAATATATAATAAAAAATAGCTAAAAATCCATTTAATCATAAAAATAGTAAATAAAATTATTATTTGAATATATTTGTAGAAATTATTATTAATTAGCTAAAAATAGTAAATAATTTATAAAAATTATTTTAATACTATTTATTACTCAAAATTCTTCCAAAACATAATAATTAACAATAGTTTCAATTAAAATACAAAATTCACTAATTTATACTAATTTTTATATAAACATTCAAAATTTTTTAATAAATAATCAGAACATAATGTCAATAAACTTCCTTAAAGAAACATGCTTAAAATCAGGCATAGAATTTATTAAAAATAAAATGTATTTTCCACGTCGGGACAGCCCTCGTGAACAGTACCCAAGTCAAAATAGTGCTCAAAATTCAACTATCTCTAAAATCAAATTTAAACACATTTTTGGAAAGGCTATAACTTCAATTTAACTAATCTAAAGTCAATTTAATATTAATACCATAATATAATATAATAAATAATAACACTTGTATTTAATTAAATTTCACAAAATAACCATCATATAGCAAATTAATAAAATATTTATTAACACTGCATATCCTTAAAATTAATTTAATTTTTTATAAAATTTGGGTTATAACATATTAATTTAGTTGTCATTTCTCAAATTGAGCCTAAAAATGTTAATGATGCTTTGAGTGATGAATTTTAGGTCCTTGCTATGCAAGAAGAGATAAATCAATTTGAGAGAAACAAAGTTTGGACCTTGGTTCCTAGACCACAATATCATCCTATTGTAGGCACCAAATGGGTGTTTAGAAATAAGATGAATGAACAAGGTGTCATAACTAGGAACAAAACTAGACTAGTAGCTAAGGGTTATAATCAAGATGAAGGTATTGATTATGATAAAACCTTTGCCCTCGTTGCAAGGTTGGAAGCTATTAGAATGCTACTTGCATTTACATCATTCATGGATTTTAATCTTTATCAAATGAATGTTAAAAGTGCAGTTCTAAATGGTTTCATTGAAGTGCAGTTGAGCAACCTCCAGATTTTGAAAACTTTGATTCTCTAAATCATCTCTTTAAATCATCAAAATCATTATATAGATTGAAACAAGCTCCAATAGCTTGGTATGAAAGATTGAGCAACTTCTTACTGGAGAAAGGGTTCTCTAAAAGAAAAGTTGACACAACTCTTTTCATAAAGAAATCCAAGTATGATTTGCTAATTGTTTAAATTTATGTTGATGATATTATTTTTGGTGCTACTAATCATTGCTTGTGTGAAGAATTTTCTAAGCTAATGCAAGGAGAATTTGAGAAGAGTATGATGGGAGAACTAAAATTCTTTATCATATTATAAATCAAGCAATGCAAAGATGAGATTTTCATCAATCAAACAAAATATATAAGAGACATTCTCAAGAAGTTTGGAATGGATGGAACTAAGACAAGCAAAACTCCAATGAGCACCATAACCAAACTTAACAAAGATGAGAATGGCAACCCGGTTAATGAAAAGCAATTTAGAGGTATGATTGAATCCTTTCTTTATTAACCACTAGTAGACCAGATATCATGTTTGCTATTTGCTTATGTGCTAGATTTCAATCAAGTCCTAGAGAGTCTTTTTTGAATGCTATCAAAAGAATTTTCAAATATCTTTGTGGTATAATGCATTTAGGACTTTTGTATCCTAGGAGTTTTTCCTTTGACTTAATTAGTTACTCAATGCAAACTTTACCAGTAGTTTAATAGATAGAAAGAGCACTTCTAGAACTTTTCAATTTTTAGGATAATATTTTATTTCTTAGTTTAACAAGAAATAAGTTTTTATTGCCTTATCTACTGCTGAAGCTGAATACATTACATCAAGTCTTTATTGTACGTAAGTCTTATGGCAAAAATAATAATTGATAGACTATAGTATAAAAATTAATCACATTCCTATCAAATGTGACAATACAAGTGCTATTAACCTTAGCAAGAATCCCATTCAAGATTTTAGAACTAAGCATATAGACATTTGACATCATTTTTTGTGTGATCATGTTAAAATTGGTGATATCAGTTGATTTTGTTAATACAAATAATCAACTTGCTGATATCTTCACCAAAACTCTTAATGAAGATAGATTGAATTTCATTAAACATGAACTTTGCATGATCAATGGTTCTAGTTTTTCCTAATTTTAATAGATCTTTGAGTTTCGTTTATGTTTGTTTTTGGTATTTGATATATGTTCATTTGATTTTTTTATATATACCTTTTCAATTTTTTTAAAACATCTGTATTTATTTAAATTGCTTTGATTCTCTTAAATTTAATTTTTTATTAATTCTTCCTATTTTGTAAAATTAATAATTTATTTATGAAACATTGATTAAATTAATTATTTTAATTTGTAACAAAATATGTCCTTCCTTAAATGGGTCTATTTCATTTACTCATTTATTTCTTCCAAAAATCCTTAATTAATTCTAATAAATGCAATTTAAATTCGCAAAGACTTAATTGTAAGACATTTTGGACTTAATTGCAAACTTTTCTTAATAGGACCTTGGTCCCGCCTTAGACTAGATCATGTCCTGATGGGGACATGATTTGCAAATTATGTGTTTTTAAATAGAACTCATCCCGAATGGATATCCTAATCGGTATGTTGTCGGGACATCATGTCCCAATCCAGATGAGAGCATGTCCCGATTGGGATGGGAGCATGTCTCGATGGGACATAGCTCCTGACAGCATTAGGATTTTAAAAATTTTCAACCTTTTGACTATCCAATCAAAATCAGGAATGATTTTTTAGGTTTCTATTTAGTTCAAATTCAAATTCTACACTATTTCCAATCCTAATTTCTTTCCTATAAATACTACTCTATTCTCCTAGATTTTTCATCTTATTCAAGTCTTTTCTTTTCTCTACAAATTATATAATTATTCTCTCCTAATGGCTCCTAAGAAACCAAGCAAGGCTCCTTCATCTTCTTAAGCTCCTCCCTCTAAAAAGGATAAGCCTAAGAGAAATCATTCTCCATTCTCCTACTCTTCTCAAGAAATCAAAAAAAGAATGTTTCAATTTCAAAAAAGAGCATTCATTCCTTCAAGGTTCATGTATGAACCTACTCTCAAGGCAATTGGATGCTATGATGAAGTCCAAGATTTTCTTCTCAAATATGGGATTTATGATTTTACTTTCTTACCTTTTCCATCTTATCCTTCTCTCATCATTGAGTTTCTTTCTTCTTAGACTCTTCATTCCATCAAATTTGATGATGACAATCCTTACTTCTCCATGAGATTCAAATCGTTTCATGACCTATCAAGAGTTTGACACTCTTTTCGGCTTCTCTCAAGAGGAACACATTCAAGTTAACCCTCATTGGCTTGCCTCTTCCTGTTAGGATGAAATCAAAGCTCTTAATGCTCCTCAATTCTTTGCCAGACATACTAAAGCCTCTTTTATCAAATCCAAAGCACTTTGGTATGTTCATCATTTCATTACCTACTGCATTAATGGTAGAGCTCTCTTTAGTGAAGCACTTTCTCTTTATGATCTTTTTATTCTTTATTGTCTTTATTATAAGGAGAATATTGCTTTAGGAAGATTTTTACAATGGAAAATTTAGCTAATTAGTGATAGTCATATGGGTGCAATTTGAATTGGTGGAATTGTCACAAAGTTAGCTAAATTCTACAATATTAATCTTGAATATCTATCTTCTACTAAACCCATGTTTCTTGATGCATCCTTCATTCAAAATTCTAAATAATTCACCTCCATTAATGGAGTTTGGGTTTGAAAACAAGACCTTAGAGCTAGTAAAAACATTAAAGCTCTAATTTAAGAATTGGAAGAGCAAGAAGGTTAAAGGGAAGAAGAATAAGAACCTTAACCTCATGATGCCCCTCTAAGGAAAAGAACAAAAAGTGAAGGTACATTAACTCAAGGTGCTTAAGCTCAAGATGATGAACCTTCTTAGGTAGGAAAACTCTTTGAATGCATGTCCTTAATGAAATCAAACTTCAATTCTTGCTTTGGTAAAGTTGAATCCAATTTCAATGTGCATTTCAATTAAATTAATGATAACATTACTCACCTTCAATATGATGTTCATTATATTTATGAGCAAGGCTATACTTGCACCTATCCTCCTCCTCCTTCATTCCCACCTCAAGAATATATCTTGTATGTGCTTTTTATTTGTTTTATTTTTGCTTTATGTTTAGTTTATTTTTTGCATATGAGCCTCTAGCTGTCAGTTTATTTTTAGGCTCATGTTATCCTCGTTTATGTTTAGTTTATTTTCCATTTATTTTTAATATCTTATTTTTGTATTGAATCCATTTTTATTATTAATGAAAATTTTCTTTTTTTAAAAATTCAATTTCTTTAATATTCGTTCTTTTTTATTTTTGACAAAGGGGGAGAAATATTTGAGTTTGTTTGTTTGTTTACCTTATTAATTATTGTGTTATGATTTTTGCATTCTTTTTCTTAATTGTGTTTATACATGAAAAATTCATGTTTAAATTTATTCAATTCCTCTTAGGAATTGTTTTAATATTTGCTTTTAACAAAAGGAAGAAATAATTGAGTTTGCATGTATACTTCGTTAATTTCTTTTAAAGAATGTTTTTTAAAGATGTGCTTATGCTAGTGACATAACTATGTGGTAGTGTGTCCTTAATATCAAATATTTTTTCATTCAATGCAATAAGGGGAGAAAATTGTTTGAATGACATATTATTTCATAAAGATTTTATGTATCTTTGCTTTTCATTGTTTTGGTTTATGGTCTTTTGTTTCCTCTATTTTTTAACGAAGGGGGAGAAAAAGAAATGTGATATTTGTGCTTAGTGTTTATGATTATAATATGCTAAGTGCCACATAATCAATTAACTAGCTAAGCTCTATATGATCATGTAAAGTTTTTCCTATATGTACTATTTTTTTGATAGATTATATGCATCTATGTTTGAAATTATTTCCTTCATATTGTCAAACATTCTTTTTATGCTTTTAACACATTTGTTATGGAAGGCCATAACTTTTATCATGATATATTTTATGTCATTTAGAATAAAAATTTATATTTCTTATCATGTCCATATTCTTAGAGGGAGAAATAAAGAAATATATTTGATCTTATTTCATATCATCATTGTTATCACAATTGTTATTAATCACACACTTTACATTACATTATTTTTTTTATCAAACTCAAAAAAAGTTTGTCAAAATAAAAAAGAGGGAGATTATTGACCTTAGCAAGTTATCAATCTTAATTTTGATCTTAATAAATTAATTTTGAGCAATTAATTTGTTTTCTTGAAGTGTTTATAAGTTAGGAGCAATTTCAAAGTTAAAATAATGACAAATTATCAAAGAAAAATCATTCCAAAAAGTCATAATTAGTACTATTTTGACCGAACTACTCATAAAGACTAAATTGCACAAAAAAGTGCAAGTTTTTTCATAGTCCTGATTGGGACCAAGAGAGACCAATTTCTGCATAAAACTCAAAAAATGGCAGAACGCATCCCGATCTAAGTCCCAATTAGGACACTGCTCAAGACATGGCAGTCTCGATTGGGACATAGATATCCCAACCAGGACTAGATAAATTTTTTAAATGCAAAGGCTCATAATGGCTATTCAATGTTAGTCCCAATCGGGATTAATGATATCCAGACTGGGACTTGAGAAAATGTAGCTCAAAAGTCTAAATTTCATTTAAATGGACTTTATTTTTATTAGGAACAAAATTATTACTTCTAATAGCTACAATTGGATTGCTCAAGTATAAATATGACCTTTAAATTAATTTGAGGTTAAGAAACTTGTTTATTCATTCTATATTTTCAAGCATTCAATTAAGCTCCCTAATCTCCTTTAAAATTCATTTTATTGTTATATACTCTTGTGAGAGTTAGTGAGTGTTAGAATAGATATTCTTGTTCTTATATTTTCTAGGATTAAGGAAATAGAAGTGAGATTCTATTATAAAGGAATTGGTCTAAGTGCTTAGCCATTAAAACACTTGGGAATTCAATTTTAGTGTGAGCCTTGAAAACACTTGTAAATTGGTTTTTGAGTAAGCCCTGAAAACTCAAGTTGTAAGGTTATAAGAGTGAGTCATAAAACTCTTATGTGTAAATAAAATTATGGATGATTGAAAATCCTAACTTGGGGATAAGTTAGGTAAAGACGTAAGATTATTGTTGAATCTGAACTCCTTAAATCATTATGTTCTTTATTCTTCATTCTCAACATTTCATTTAATTCTTGTCCAAACCTTTTAATTTCTTATTATTGTTCAATAGTCCTATTCACCCCTCCTCTAGGACTCTTTTAATTATTTTCTTCAGCTGTAACTCAAACTCTAAATTTGATTATTGTCATATTGTTGTTAGGTTGTTGTTGATGATTTTGGAATATTTTTTTAGTTATTTTGTGGTGGTTATTTGGTTGTTGTCATGCTATTTTGTGTTTTATTTATATTTTGTAAAATAGAGGCAAGCAGAGCTATTCAAATTAGTTGTACTAAGGTTGTTGCTATTTTTTTATTTTTTGGTTGTTGTAGGATTGTTGCTATATATTTTTTTACTTGTTTTAAGTTAATTTTATTCCGATTTTAGTTGCTTCATTTCATTAAATATTATAAATTTTTGTGCAAATGAGTGAGTTAAAATTTTAAAGTGAAATATAAGATTTTTTTTTTACTAAATAAATTCATATTTATGGCTATATTTATGAAATTATGGTTTTTTTTTTAAATTTATTGTTGTTTATGGTTGTTTACTAAATAAATAAATTCAACGAGACAAATCTTAAAAAAAAAAAGGAAAAAGCAAAACAACCACACAACAATAAGACAACAACCTAAAAAGTAAAAAGCCAATAATAAAAACTCAACAACAACTAGAAAAAAAAAAAACAACCTCAGAATAAGAAAAACCTTACAACAACAAGACAGAAAATACCAACAAATAGCAATAACTAAAAAAAAAATCATAAAAGAAAAAAAAATATTTTTAATTGTTGGTAATTGTATATGTTATTTTTTTTGTGGTGGTTGTTGTTTAATTGTTGTTAGGTTATTGTTTGCATATAAGAATAAGCACCAATTTTTTTAAAATTTGTTTGTCAAAATTGTAGTTTTAAACGAAAAAAGTCAACTATATTTAAAAAAAAACTTTTATATTTTAATTATTTTTGAAAAAATACCTAAATATATATTGCAAGTAATAGTTCATATTGTGGGAGGTTCTTTTGTTAGCAAGATTAAAGATTTCATGATAAAATTCGAAAGTTATATATATATATATATATATATATATATATATATATATATATATATATATATACCGAACATTAATAGCTAAATAACAAAAAAAGGTTTATGATATTAAAAAATTATAGTTTCAATGTCATACTATCACATGGGTGAAATTCTCTTCATTTGTGAATTATGCACTGATTATTATTGTTTATTATCCATTGAATAGAGTGGATTAAATTGCGGGATGTTTCAAAATAAATAAATATATTGTATTAGACAAAGAGTAGTGAGACGCCAGCTATTAGATTACAAATTTACATAATATTTCATAATAGATCATTATAATGCTATTTTTAACGTATAAAAAATATTTTAATTAACAAATAACATTAACACTTATTCCAATTTGATGAAACCAAACTATTTCGTTAAATTTTTATTTTATTTTTAATTTTCTTCCATTTTAATTTTAAGTTCCAATTATCAACCAAAAGAGTTCAAAGAGGAAAGAAAAATTATATAAAAGAGAAGCTATGACTACAATATGGACACTAACTTCAAATACAAATGCATTGACTGTCATGGCCGATTTGTGGGTCGCATCTTAAACGATGTCTTTAGGAACCATATTGACGTGTTAAGCTTCCATAATCTTCCTTGAGGATTGATGCTACCTAAATATCAATTCATATTACAACTAATTAAATCATATTATTATTTTATATATAGATGAAGAGATTTAGTGTGCATTCAAGTGTTTGACAACCATGATATTGTGTGGGCTTGAGGTCCACTAGGAAATACAAAATAGACTTGTAGCCCAAAATTAGAGAAGGAGTTGCCATCGGATAAAAGTCGGAACGCACTGTACGACAACTAAATCCCACAGAAGTTCCCAAAAGCCGTCATTAGAGAACGGGTTTGGAAAATGGGTATGGGCTTTTGAAATGCCCACCAAACCTTGAGGTTGGCCTCTATTTGTGTTTTGTATTTATTATCTTTAATTATTCAACTCCTTATTAACATGCAACAAATATTTTCTTCAAACCATTTCCACATTTTATAACTAAATCCATATTTGCACATTAGTCCAATTCCATGCTTACAAACTCGACATCAACTACAAATAATAAACATCCATAAAAGCAATAATGAATAAATAATGCACGTGCAAAGAAATGAGGGGAGGCGAAATGAGTTACAACCTTTTTTACACGTAAGAGAAAGTATAAAATACTTGAAATAAACCAATAATAAACTAAAGAAAGGGGAATAAACTGAAGATAAACTGAAAATAAACAAGAATTAAACCTAATGAAAAGGAAGGCGAGCTAAAAGAACATGAGTTAAGATTTGAGTGATTTATTTCAATTGAAAATCTTGTAATAAACAAATTATTAGCCTCACGAATACATAAAATCCCACAAAAGGAACCACACAATTAATTTATAGATCAAATTGATACAAATCATGATAATAGACACCCAAGCATTAATTAAATAAAATAGTGAAATAATCATATAAGTACAAATGAAACATGAAAACATGAAAATACATGTAAAGCCCATAATAAAACGAATGACACAAATAAAGCAAAACAATATAAGAACACATAGATCTGTTAGAGTGATGATTGCCTCATCAGTGAGGCGTTGCCTATAGGTATAGAGGTGATACCAAATCACCTTAAGCCAAAGAGGCGGTGCCTCTTTGAAGAGGCAATAGTCTAATTGGCAATCAAAACATCAACTTAACAAGCTTCTTGAATCTTAAGTAAACAATATCACATGCAAATAACTAAAGATTTATAACTATACTTAGTAATTTAGATTATCATATTATAAGCATGGCATAAAGTAAACGATGAATCTAAGAAATAAGTAAAAAAGTAAACAAAAGATTATCCTAATCTATAACTTTAATATTGTAGAGGAATGAGAATTATTAATGCTTTATGAGCTTGTTTCCCAAAGTGATTAGCCCTCAAAAGTTGTTTTTTATCCACAACTTTATTTAAATGCAAGATTTCCTCCCTCTTCCTTTAAGAAAATGGATCTTCAAGCTAACTTTTTTCTTTTCTTCTTAAGAGTATCCCTCTTTTCTCTTTCAGAGCTCTTTTCCCTTTTTCTTCTTAACTTGCTAGGAGTTGCCAACCCCTTTACTCTTATGCCAAGACCCCGTTTTAACTCCCTAAGCTTAATAAGACATTCACTTTTCATTCCCCATCCTTACTTCTTTTTTCCTTAACTTTCCTGTCCTAAAACCTCTCATTTTCACGCAATAATCATAACTATAAAGGTGTGGGGCTCACTAACTAGACCACTATTGTCACCTTTACATTAAATGCATATGCAATTGGCTAGTAAAGAGGTGATGCCTTGACCCAGAGTTGGGCCTTCAATCCAAAGGTGGGTTTAGGCTATTTGGACTAAAGCTTAAGCTTTGCATGGGTTTAGGCTTAGAATAGGTTTAGGTTCTTAAGTCTATTGTCAAGTAGGTTTTGGGCTTCTCTTGCATTCAAGCTTCTCATGTTCTCATAACTAGGCTTTATTATGGGTTGATTAAACTGAGCATCCATAATTCGCCCTCTATTATAGGCCGATCAAACTAAATGCCTATAGTTTTCCCCCTTGATTTTTTGAAAAAATGAACTCATGCAATGACAAAAAAAACAACATGCACAACACAAGCGATAAGTAGTAAAGGATTTACATGACCTTTGAGGTTCACTTGAGAGTTGGATTCTTCAACTTAAAACATAATCGTGATCCTTGGGAGTTCATCTTGATCAGCCACTCATTAATACTTGAATCATGAATCCTAATTTCTTATAACTAAGAAGCCACTCTCTAGACAATGGGGTTAAGGGCATGCCTAAGGTTTTAGCAACTGTGACATTATTTGAGCTCTGAGCTCTAGAGAACACACTAACCACTGTCATAAAGACATGACATGAAGATGAGGAGTTGCCACCCAGGGTAATAATTGGGACAAATAAAAAATGGTGGTGCTTGATTCCCTAAAAGAAAGCTAGCACCATAACTAGGAGATTCTGGATACAGAATACTAACTTCTTTCAGTCTTGTATTCATTTAGAATTACCATCTTATCCTCTATTTACATGCAATTTCATATAAACCCTTATTAAAAAAATCATCTCCAGGAAAACTTGCCATGAAAAATACATGCAAACAATGTGTTCATTAAATCCATAATCCCTAAATTAGTCTAATCTACATTGATTTTAATTAAATGGGCTAAATCTACATGTTTTAATTTACAAGTGAGCCTAAAGACTAATGAGCTTAATTCATATTCAATTTTAATTAAATGAACCTAAGTCTATTTATTTTAATTCTAAAATGGGCCTAAATCTACAAATTATGAAGTATTTAAATTAGTAGGCCTAATTCTACATATTTTAATTCCAAGGTGATATTAAATCTACAAATTATAGAAAAGGCTTTAACTTAATGGACTATGTATAATTAATTAAATTAAAGTAGGTGGGCCTATGTCTAAATTAACTAAATAGGCCTAATTTATCTCTACCTTAAATTTAATTAATTATGGGCCTAAAATGCATTTTTATTAATTAAACCTAAAAAACCTAAATTTATTTAAATGGGTTAGAGCCTAATATGGGCTTAGGGCCCAAAACACATAAACATAAACAAACCCAAAAACAATAAAAAAAATATCAAAAAAATCAAATAAAACATCAAACAGTCAATTACACTTATTCTAAAAAAACCCTAATTTAATTAAATTGACTTTAAACAACAAATTAATAAAATAATGAACAAGCAACCCTAAATTCTATCCTCTTAAATCTAATTCAATTTTAATTAAGAACCATAATTATCTCTATAGCCATTAATTTTAATCAATTACCTAATTAAAACCCTAATTTTACTAACCAATTAATTAAATAAAATACACGAGCACACACATGATTTCATTATTCCCACTATTGAGGCTATTACAATGAGCTATTGAAAATAATAAGAAAAGAAAAATTAATACAATCCCAAAAATAATAAAAAAATAAAACAAAATCAAAACAATAATAAACAACTAAATAAAAAAACCTAAAAACTATATTTAGTTACAAAGTTCAATCCACGACATTCCATGAACCTTCATGGGTCTTATTCTCTAAGTAAGATCATCATGTAATCCCCTCCATAATCACCAACACAAAAGAATAAACAATGATTAGTGAATAAAATAACAATAAAAATTAAATAAAATCAAAATAATAAAATAAAATAAAATAAGGTATGAAAGAAGATGATGATTGTGGATGCAATATAAGTTGTCCCTCAGACTAGTATAAATCATCGTTGCTTGTTAAATAGATCTTTAAAAACTTATTATTATTCTTCTCAAAAGTCTATTGTTGCTTACTAAAAAAGAAATAATTCACTAGAGAATATTTTTTGTGTACTACGTAGGGACAAAAAGAAAAGCCAAAAAGTATAGCAAAAAAGAAAGGTTCAAAGCCAAAAGAGAGAGTCGTCCAAAAAAGTCCCCAAGAAAAGAGAGCGGTCCCCCCCAAAAGAAAGTCTCTACTAAGTTTTTTTGCGCCCAAAAGAAAGTCCCCCCTCATGATAGCTTAAGCTGAGATTTTATAAAAAAAAAAAACCTTAGTTAAAAATGTATCCTACTATGACTTGCTTTTCTTAAAGTTTTTATTTTAAAAGGACTTTAATTTCCTAAAAATTCAGATAAATACTATTTAACCAATCAAAATTTAGGAAACCAAATTTTTTTTATTGAAATAAAATAATATAAAATAAAAAAATCAGACGAAACATACATAATTTTGATCATAATTGTGTAATTCTGATCAGAATTGTGTAATTCCGATCGAAATTACAGAATTCCAATTAGAATTAAAAAATTCCAGTCGGGATTAAAATTATATAATTCCAATCTCTTATTTTTAGTTTTAATTATAAAAAGACCTATGAAAGAATTTAGACTTTTCAATTAAGTCCTGAAAAACATTACAATTAAGTCCTTAAAAAAACCAATTAAACCCCTTTTGGAAATGCATTCAGACTTTTGAGGTTTCAAACTTCAAGTATTGAAGACCTATTTATAAGATTTTCATCATCAAAGTCCTAGGTTGTATCTATACTTCATTATCTCAAAATTGAGTGTTTACAGTTGCCCTTTTTTTTCATAATTTTCTTGACTAATTATGGCAAAGCAAATAAATACACAATTTCTTAGGAATAAAAGTTAGATACTTACCTGTGCTACTTGAGGCTTTTGCCTGCAAGCGATCATCGATTCATGATGAATGCTTGTGTTACCATACTAAACTAGACATAATCCTAAAACATCTAAGGAAATACTATACTCTAACATATAGCATTGATTTGAATAGACACATTGTATTCGGTTGTATAATGTTAACTATACTTGATCGTATAGTACTGATTGAAAGGATACATTGTACTTGATCATATAATTTTGACTATACTCGAATGGATATTATAGATTAAAAAGGTACATTGTACTTGATCTTATAATATTGACTATACTCGGACGTATAGTATGGATGGAAAGAGATACATCATACTTAGTTGTATGATGTTGACTATATTTAGTTGTATAGTGCAGATTAAAAGGATACATTATACTCGGTCATACAATGTTGACTATATTTGGTCGTATAATGCAAATTGAAAGGATACATTATACTCGGTTGTACAATGTTAACTATACTCGGTTGTATAGTACGGATTGAAAGAATACATCACACTTAGTCATATGATGTTGACTATACTCAGTCTTGTAGTGCTAGCTAAAAGGGTACATTGTACTCAGTTGTACAATGTTGCTTTTATCATTCCTCAATGTAGGCTTTATACTGCTATAATCTATAATTTTTGGCAAATTTTGAACAGCTACAACCCTTTTGTTGTCTACCTTTGACATTGTAGTCTATAACTACTTACGACTTTTGATTTTGTTGTAATTCTTTCCCTGCTTATCAATGATTTTGGTTAGCTATAACCTTTCATTGCTGGGTGGCTTTAATCAACTATAACCCTTTTATTATTTACCTTTTGATTTTGTAGTTCATAACTGCATAAGGCTTTCAATCAGCTACAATCTCTTCCTTGCTCACTGATGATTTTAATCAATTGTACCCTTTCATTGCTTGCTCTTAATGCTGCAATCCGTAATTACTTGTAATTTAATGCTACAGTTTATAATTTTTGGCTGATTTTAATTAACTACAACCCTTTCATTATTCGCCTGTGATGCTAGAGTCCATGATTGCTCACGATTAGCTGCGACCCTTTCATTGCTCACCAATGATGCTACAATCCATAATTGCTCGCGACTAGTTACAATCCTTTCATTGCTTGCCTTTAATGCTATAGTCCAAAATTGCTCGCAAATTGGCTGTAATCCTTTTATTACTCGCTTTTGATGATACAATCCATAACTGCTCACAATTTAGTTATAATCCTTTCATTGCTTGTTGATGATTCTGATTAATTGCAACCATTTTCATTGATTGCCTTTACTATTGCAGTCCATAACTGCTCATGATTTTTATCTTTGGTTGTTTAAGTCAAATGCTTTGAATTCTTTATGTTGACTGATTAGAATTTTTACTAGCTGACTTTGAATTTTGCTATGTTGACTGATTTGAATTTCTCTGTTGACTAATTTCAATTCCACTATGTTAACCAACTCTACAAGTTAGGTGCACTTCCTTTTGGATTTGTAATTCCTACAAACTTATTGAAATTAGTTTCAATCATGATGAATGTACAAAAGTACATTATAATATTGAAAATTTATAAGAAAATTCATCACTTTTCATGAGATAGCGTGCACTCAATGAATCTTACTATTTTTTATTTTCATGACTATCATTTATTTACCATTTTTATAGGTCAAAGGCATCCTTAACCATCTTATTCTGAGAGCATATTTTTTACCAAGTAAAAGCTTACTTTCACACCTAATTTTAGGGAGAATTTACTAAACAAAACTCATGGAAATTGAGCATACGCAAATTAAATTCTGAGTATCAAAATAGCCATTTGTTTGCTTTCTTCCTTATCTAAGTATTCCCCCACCTTTCTCATGTTACTCAGCATGGATACCATTAGAAAGGTCCTTTGGATACTTATACTTTTACAGACCATTAAAGTAAATAGAGTGATTTTTTTTTGGCGTGGTCCTCTTTAGTATTCCCCACCTTTCTTATATTAATCAGCGTGGGTACTACCGAAGGTTTTTGTTAATACTCTTACTCATTTTTTAGCATTAAAGTAAATTATGCTTGCTCTTATTTTAATTCTCCTCTTAGTGTTCCCTTACCTTTCTCGTATTACTCAGTATGGATACCGTTAAGGGATTTGTACTCATACTCATTTTTTAGCATTGGAGTAGATTATATGCACACTTATCATTTGAAAGGCTGAAATGATACTATGAAATTCAAGCAATTTATACTGCAAGTCCATAAATTTTCTTTTTACAATTTCTCCCTTCATTTGGGTGCAAAGCAAGCATTAGATTGATTAGAGTTTATAAAATCTCAACACAAAGTCATTAATTACTCATTTAAATTCCACAATGCTAATAAAAAGAGCCACTATGATCAAAGGTCATAAGATAGGCTTTTCACACATGATGTTGTGAAGTGGATGAATTTACTTTCAATTTGTGAATTTTATGATTGAGATGGTACTTTATTACAAAATCTAAGGAAATAGAGTTTTATGACTTCCCTTTATTATCTTGATAAGTGTTTGGCATTTGCTATCTAGCCCATTCTTATTGACGTATTAGTTCCTTTCCCCTTCTTTGTTCTCTTCTATTTTTACCTACATAAAATATCACAAGTTAGTATGGTCCATTTGCAACTGAAAAGATTTTGTTAGAATGCAATATCATTCTTTTGCATTATTCCCTTCTGATTATGATAATGATGTCTCTAATCACAAAGGTCATGATACTCCACCATTGAAGTTGTGGCTTTAGGCTATGTTTGTATATCTACCATTCCATTAATGTTATGGTAAAAGGCTTTATTTCTCTTCTTGATATCTCCTATAAAAAAGGTTCAGGAGTTAGAGATCTTCTTTCATGATCAAATAATTTTTTAGAGTGCATTCATTTTAGGTTTTGAGTGCATCCTTCCTTTTTATAGGGCTGACAAATGTATTGCTAATATGTTGGACCTTCTTATCACTATATTCCATACGCTACACTAATTTAGTTATTGTAGAGAGATATTCTAGATGATGCTCCAGATGAGACTATAGAGATGGATGTTGAATCTGAGGAGCTTAAACGTCCTATCCAGCCTCTTAAGGTCGCCAGGATGATGCTTCTACAAGTATCATTATCAATGATATATCCTTACTAGATGGGCCTATGATTTATTGGGCTCTAGAGGTCAAAAGTCTCGTTAAGCATTAGGTTCATCTTGATAGTGTTGCTCTTCCTATTTTACTTCTTCAGATGCTTCATATATGAATACTTTGACTACTTCCTTGCATTTTTACGATACTAATTTTGAATGTTAGTAGCATAGTATTTGTACAATGATGTTGAATATGAGGAGCTTAAACATCCTATCCAGCCTCTTAAGGTCACCAGGATGATGCTTCTACAAGTATCACTATCAATGATATTTCCTTACTAGATGGGCCTATGATTTATTAGGCTCTAGAGGTCAAAAGTCTCGTTAATCATTAGGTTCATCTTGATAATGTTGCTCTTCCTATTTTGTTTCTTCAGATGCTTCATATGTGAATATTCTGACTACTTCCTTGCACTTTTACAATACTAATTTTGAATGTTATTAGCATATTATTTGTACAATCTTGTATAGGCTTAAGGACTTTATTATGCAAAGCAAGTGTTTCATAATAAATGTATGTAAGTGTATACATGTTATGTATGACATGAATGACCCTAATAGGTATTTTATTTAGAACAGAGCTACGTTCGTAACTTAGAGTATAAGAATGAGGTGCCTCATCAATAACCTATAGGTTTGAGTGTTGAATGCCTCACTGTTGGTACTTCTGATGTCAGAGCCTTTGATACTTTTAATTATAAAAAGACCCTTGAAAGAATTTAGACTTTTCAATTAGGTCCTGAAAAACTTTACAATTAAGTCCTTAAAAAAACTAATTAAACCCCTTTTGGAAATGCGTTCAAACTTTTGAGGTTTCAAACTTCAAGTATTGATGACCTATTTATAATATTTTCTTCATCAGAGTCCTTTGTCGCATCCACACTTCATCATCCCAAAATTAGGCATTTACACACTCATAAAAACATTTGAAACGTGATCCTCGGGAACTCTATCAAGCCCAATTGCTCACTTATCTGAAATGTGATCCTTAGGAACTCTATTAACTTGATTACTCACTCATCTAAAACATGATCCTCAGGAACTCTATCAAGTCGGATTGCTCACTCATTTAAAATGTGATCCTTAGGAACTCTATCAAGCCTAATTGCTCACTTATTTGAAATGTGATCCTCGGGAACTCTATCAAGCCTTATTACTCACTCATCTAAAACATGATCCTTGGGAACTCTATCAAGCTCGATTACTCATTCACCTAAAACTTGATTCTCAGGAACTCTATCAAGTCCAATACACTACTCATTATAAATGGAAAACTCATTTCATCATCCTCGAGTATACAAACCCAAGAGCGAGTCCCTCAATTTTGACGCTTCGAACAGAGAAAATCCATAACTTGCCCCTAGCTATGAGCTAATCAAATTGAGAAATGAATTCTTCAATTTGAAACTTGATTGTGATCTTCGAGAATTCAAACCTGATCATTCACTCATTAATACTTTAATAATATAACTTTCATCTTCTACAAAATCAACTTCAAGATACAATTGAGAAATGAATAATAGTAAAAAATTCTCAAAATTATTATTATTATTATTATTACTACTACTACTACTATAAAAGCCCAACCCTTTTCTTCTCTTTTTTTCTTCTTTCTTTTTCTCCTTTCTTTTCTTCTTCTCTTCCTGCACTTACTTTTTTTAAAAAAAATGGATGCTTGAACACCTACTCCACCATAGTGGGTCCAATGGCTCCACCCTTAGAGCCTCTTTGGACTCTTGGATTCACAGTTGAAAATGAGATTCCGCTTATCATGAATCGGGGCACATTTATGCCTTAGCCTCCAAAGAGGTTAGTAGCCAATTTACTTAATTTTTCTTGCAAATGATCATCAACTTATGATTAGGAAACACACATTCATCATTAGAAATAGGAGTCAATTTGATTTAATCGAAAGATTTTTAAAAATTAATAGAAATTAAAAAATGTATGTGTTCTTTCATCATAAAGAGGCACCACCTCTTCGATGAGGTGATCACCTCGTTGATTAGGTGTCACTTGATTGAGAAGAGGCATCATCTCTTTGATAGAAAATTGATTATTTTCCCATAATTTACAAAGGCATTGCCTTATTTAAAAGGCATTGTCTCTTCTTTATGAGGTTATTGCCTCTTTGACTATTCTTAAAAATTTTTACACATCTAATTTCAATTAAAAGTATGTAAATTTTGACTTCCTTGTCTATTTTTAGCATAACACAAACACTTTCAAAGGCCCAAGGAATTTCAATGTTTCCCACGTTTGGTATAATGAGCTCATGAGTGACATCAAGGACAGGATTTAGGAGATGGGATTCAAGGTTTTCATTTTATCACTACCAGATACGTAGGGGCGGACTAACTACCAACCACTAGATGATTTGATGGAGAGGTTGTTCAAGACACTCATACCTTTCACCTCCCTTTTAATGAGCTAACAGTGGACTCTGTTTCATTCGCTGCTATTATCAGGATCGCTTGTGCTGGAGATGTTGTACCCTTCGATGTTAGCCTCCATTGGATGACTCCAAATCAGGTGGCCTATATAGCAGCTCCTTAGCATGGTTTCAGACATGAAAGGGACCCATATGATTATGATTGACTCCATTTAGAGTTGCTACACTCGAGCTAGAGTTGAGGCTACTACCACTGACCGAGAGATTAATTAGGTGGTGAGGCCTTGGTCTATTTGTTAGGGACCACCCTCTTTACAGACACTACTAGCTTTATTGACTTGATTTTCCTAATGCCCCTCTGGGACTTAGGTAGAGTATCGTTTTATGACTAGGGTAGTTGCACACTAGCTTATCTATATAATAGTATAAATGAGGCTGTCTGAGGAGCCCGATGATTTTGTAGCTTCTGGCATGCTATTCTGGTGAGTACTTTTCTTTTACTCCTTAACTCTATTAACTAATTATTTAAATTTTATGCTGATAACTTTTTATTATAGGTATGGCTTTGGAACTTGAGCTGACTCAAGGCATAGTTCATGTTAGTGATGTTCGATTTCTAACTCTAGCCCCGAGGGGTGATAGTCACACGTGGAAGAGGCATATGACCCGTGAGCACGTTTATTGAGAGAAATTGAACTCCCTTACCAATAGCGAGGTATCTAAAAAACACATAAACTATCTTTAGCATAATCAAAAGACAGGATTAATTTACTTATCTCTTTCTTTTGCATTGCTGAAGTTGCTCAAAACTTATAGGGTTCATATCACAGGCGGCTCCCAGAGATGACTCATTTGAGACCTCTATCCTTACACTGAGTGCTACTTCACGAGCCTAGTTGTTGGGTTTAGTATCTTGGTGAGAGGATCCTCAACTGGGATCATAGCCCTCATGATAGGCATATTCCCGCTTCACCTCCTATAAGCATGTTTTGGTTGTACCTTTTGGAGGGTGAGGAGTTTATTAGAATGGTTACAAGAGACCCTACCAAGGACTATACCATGCAGAGCAAAAGCCACTACCTAGACTTTGTCCAAGTTAACCTACTACAGCAGTGCCTCTTTTGGCTACATCTTCCACTCATGTACTCACTTGACTTGATTTTTTTCTTTTGAATCATATATTAATCTATTTGTAGATGGCAACCACTAGTCCTATTCATAGAGCTAGGCCTTATGTACCTAAGAGAACACTCTAGCATCCTCACACTAATAGTGGTAAGGGTACCTCAGTTGGAGCGCCACCTTGCAGAGCTTTAGCTGGTTCTAACTTATGGATGGTTATTAGCTCTTTGACTCACACACCTGACTTAATGGTTCATTGCCTCAAAGAGACTTGTCTTATGAGTTATTGACATTGGATGAAGGTCTACAGCTGGTGCGTACTCTTAACGCCACACATGTAAACTTTTTCTTTTCCCTACTTTCAAAATTGATCTTAAGAAGACATTAATAATAACTAGACCTTAATCATGCAGATTTTACTAAACCAAGGAGTATATATATATCACCTATTCCGCTAAACCATTTGATGCTAGTCACTCAACAAAGGAAGGTAATGATTTCATCTATTTTTATATATATGCATGCTCACATGAATACTTACCTTTAATTTTATATGAATAGGATCATGATGTACTCAGCCACGCCAGGATCATGACCCTCTAATGCTAAGTGGTTGCTCTCTAGATTAAGGAGGAGGAGGATGAAGAGGAAGAGGAAGGGGATGCTAATGATGATGGTGGTGGTGACTTAAATAGGTGTGACGGTGGTGATTATGCTTAGGCTATTGAGACAGAGGCTTTTTAGACTAAGACCTAAAGTTTTTCCTCTTTTGTCACCTCTCAATTCTAATACTAATAATTCATTTTGATTTCACTTTGGATGCTTATTCATATATTACTAGTTACTTGAATACTTTAATTCATTTTAATAAAAAAATTTTGAGCATTCCAACTAAATGCTTTACAAGATTCATTACTTGATCACAACAGTTTTCTATTAATGAATCAAAATAGTAAGAATTGCATTAAATAATAAAACAAAAAAATGTCCCCAAACTATCATAGAGGCAATTATCCCTTTAAAGAGGCATCATCTCTCTATGATTTTATGATTGAAAATTCCCTCTTCATAATGAGGCATAGCCTGATCAACAGGACAATCACTGCTTGTCTATAGATAAACTCTTTTAAACACCCCATTTCTCATTTTAAAAGCACTAAACTCTCACACTTATGCTAAAATCTTCAATTTTCATTCTACAATCAGTTTTAAAACCCCAAAATATAACTAATAGGAGCCTTAAACAATTGTAAATGATCTTGAAAGGCATAGATTATGGATTATGGACAAAGCTAGAACCCTTTCATCTATCTACTTTCATATCTCTCTATGTAAGGAAGATTAAATTTCCTTTCGTTCATATTGTAACTCAATTATGGGATTCTTAGAAACATGTCTTCTAGTTCAATATGGTATAAGTATGCCCTCTGCCAAAAGAATTTGAAGCTATTCTAGGCTGTCACATTTATTCCACTTGTCATATTGTAATCCCTTAAGTTGGAACCCCATACTTGCACTTCATTCAATATCAAATGGCCTGGTTATACAAAGCCAAGCAGTGCTAAACTAAAAGGCTACATCCTATACTATAAGATGTTCAAAACTAGCTGTCGACATTCCCTAATACTCTGATCCAACGGTGGAGATTACAGTACATGACCATTCAATCTTATACCCATTGTTTTCCAATTGCTAGTCTTCATTTTTCTACTTTCTATAACCTTGCCCATCTCTATCGTCAATATGGATAGAAATAGCTAATTGTAGGGTTGGTGCATGAATTCAAACCAAGACCCCTCTCTTAAAATTTCTTGGATAATTTAGTGGCTACCTAGCCTTATAGAACCATTTAGAGGTGCATTGACTATGATGGAGATCAATTTATTGATGGTCAGTATAAGGAGTGGATTCAATTACAACATATAGAAAAATATGAGTTTATTAGAAACAAAATGACAAGAGAGTTGCAAATGTTGAGTGCTTAGGGTATTTAACAAAAGAAAATGAAGCAAAATTAGTTTATGAATTAAGTCATCATTTCCTTTTTGTTAAGCATAATTTTTTAGTTAAATAGTTTGTAATAGACACTTAGTGCAATGTTTAATAGTAATTAAGGCAATCTATTTAATTTAATTTAAGCATAATATGCATATACATCTTTCTTTTACCATATCTTATGTCGTCAGTTGGCTTGTCCTTCTAAGTTTTTTAACTAACCATTTTTTTCTCTATTCTTTTCTAGGTACTTAATTTTTTCCTGGACCACCTCTTTAAAGGTTTTCAATCTAGCAAGACTTTTAATTTTTTAAAATTTTATCTTTAATATTTTCCTAGACAACCTATTTCTGAGGTTTTCTCCCTAACGAGACTTTACACTAAGTATTTCTTAAGCTTGTCCAAGTTAATGGGCTCTCTGAACTCATTTCATTCCATTTTAGACATAATAGTAACACCTTTGGAAAATAACTTCTTCACTAGATACGAACTTTTCCAATTTGGCTTGAACTTACCCTGTGGGTCAGTTATGATTGGTTTAGTGAGTTTTATCACTAAATCACCCTCTTTTATCTTTCTTGGCTTAATTTCTTATTATAGGCCTAAACCATTCTTTTCTAATATATTTGCTTCTCTCCTCATCCAACAACATCAACTGTACCAATTGGCTCTCTACCCACTATTACTTAGGAATTTTGGATTCAAAGAGAACCCTTAATGATTGAATCTCAACCTCTACTAGTAATACAGCTTCACACCCATGCATCAAGGAATATCAAGTGAACCCAGTCGATGTCCTAGCAATAGTCCTATATCCCCCATAATGCAAATTATAGATAATCCACCTAATCTTGGTAATTCTCCATCATCTTAGCTAAGATCTTATTTACATTTTTGTTTGAAACTTCCACTGCCCCATTTGCTTGTGGCCTATACAAAGATGACCAGTGGTGTTCAATTTTATATTCTTTTAGCAATGCAGTTGTCTCTACCTAAAATTGAACCCCATTATCAGTGACAACATGATGATGCAGTCCATATTTGTAAATTATGTTCTTCTCAATGAACCTTGCAATTTCTTTCAAGCCAATAGTGGTATAAGATTTGGCTTTGACCCACTTAAAGAAATAATTAATCACCACCATAATGTATTAATGACCATTTTTTGCTTTTAGCCTTATCTCTCCTATAATATCGATTCCCCAAACTGTGAATGGCTAAAGAGAAGTCATTTGTTAAAGCTCCATGGATGGAAAATGACTGACATCCCTATAGGCTTGATAGTTATGACATTTCTTTATGAACTAAAAATAATTTATTTCTATGGTCAGCCAAAAGTAACCCTGACGAGCTATTTTCTTTACTAAGATTGTCTTATTCATATATGGCCCACATACATCTTTATGAACTAATTCCATGAGTCTCTAAGCTTTATTTTTATCCACACATCTTAGGTGAACCCCAGTTGGCATCCTTTTGTATAAAATCCTATTGCAGCTGATGAACTGTTAAGACAACATTCACAAGACATTCTTTTTTTCTTATCAGCATCTTTAAGGAATTGTCCTATTTCCAAATACCATTGCAAGTTATAAAACCAAGGCTTCTCAATAACATCAACTGGCATTACTCTTACCTCTTCATAATAAGGATTTTGGGATTTTACTAGAATTAGGGGTGTAACTTTTTTTTATTTTCCATTTTTCCATATAGTAGCTAAAGCTTCAACTAGTTGATTCTCATCCCAAGGTAGATGAACAAACTTGCATGGGGTAAAAGATAATAAAATAGTAGTTAAATAGTTCTAATATAGACGCAACTTATCTTCTTTTACTTTGCATCTTTAGAAGCTTGCTTTATAACCAACATAGAGTCCCCATACATAATGACATCTTCTATCCCTATATTTTAAAGTGCCTCCAACCCAAAAATGTAGGCCTCATATTCAGCTTGATTTTTTGTTACCTTAAACTCTAGTCTTTTCGCCATTAGGATCATCTCTCCTTCCAATGTGATTAGAATTGCACCAATGCCTGCTCTTTTATTGGTCATAGCTCCATCAAAGTACATCTTCTATCCTTGGACCTCTATTGCCTTAAATATTCATTTAGAAACTCCAACTCCTACTCCTGTTCATCATCTATTAGATTATAAGCTAAAAAGTATGCTATTGATCTCCCTTTCACTACTTTCTTTGCTATGTAGTCTATATCAAATTCAATTAGCAAAACCAACCATCTAGCTAATTTTCCTATAAATGGCAGAGTCTACTAAAGATATTTAAGGGCGTTATGTTTATAAACTGACTGTACTTTGTAAGACTTGAAGTAGTGTTAAAGCTTCTTTGTCACCCAAACCATAGCTAGACATATCTTCTCTATGAGACTATAATTGGCTTCATACTCTAGGAGCTTCTTACTCAAGTAATACACTACATGCTCAACCTTCCCTTCACTTTCTTAAGCTAACATTGCACCTATTGCATCCTTTTCAATCGCTAGATAAAGAATTAAGGGTTTACCTAGCTTTGGAGGCCATATAACTAAGATTCATCAAATAATTCTCAATATTTTCAAAAGCTTATTGACACTTATCAGCTTAGATCACTGGTTAATTCTTCTTTAGAGGCTTGAAGATTGGCTCACAAATAGTAGTCAACTTGGTTATGAACCTACTAATATGTTGCAATCGCCCAATGAACCCTCTGACTTCTTTTTCATTTCTTAGGGTAGGCATTTCCCTTATTTCTTTACTTCTATCCTTTTTTAACTGATGATGTATCCTAGTAGTTTTCTAGATGTTAGCCCAAAAAACATACTTCTTTAGGTTTAATACAAGATTATACTTTTCAGCTCTCGCAAGGAACTTATCTAAGGATTCAAAATGCCCTTCTCTTGTGGGAGATTTTACCATTATATGATCCATGTATACCTCTATCTCCTTTTGGAACATGTCGTGTAGTAGCGTTATTACCATTCTTTAATAAGTAGCCCATGCATTATTTAATCCAAATGGCATGATTAGGTAATATTAGATACCCTATTCGATGGTGAAAGATATTTTCTGCTTGTCGATTATTGCCATCATGATCTTATTATATCCAGAGAAACCATCTATGAAGGAGTATATCATGCTGAAAGCTACACTATTGACCAGTATGTCAATATGTGGCAGTGGAAAGTCATCTTTTGGGTAAACTTTGTTTAGATCTTTGCAGCCCACACACATCTAGACCCTTCCATCTTTCTTAAGGACTAGAACTATATTCACTAACCATTAGGTGTCCTCTACTACCTCTAGGAACTTTGCCTTCAACTGCTTCTCAACTTTTTCCTTGATTAAAAGAGCCCATTCTGGCCTTATCCTTCTCTTCTTTTGCTTTATTAGTGTGATGTGAGGGTATGTAGGGATCTTGTGTTCTATAATCTCCCTGTCAACCCTAAGTATATCCTCATAACCCTAAGCAAATAATTTCTATTTTCTTTTTAGCGTTTCTTTCATTTTTTCTCTCTTATCAAAAGTTAAATTAGAAGCAATTTATATATTTTTAGGGTTATCATTTGTGCCTAAATCAAATAATTTAGTTTGCATAAAATTAAAGTCAAACATATGCATGAAATGATCATCACAAATAGAACAACCATTAGGAAACACATCACACAAATAAGCAAAGTCAAACTTCATTGCTTTAACTTTAAAAAAGAACAAGCCAAGAGTTTCAAACAAGGTGGAAAAAGAAACATCAAGATCACCATAGAAAATATCCATGACAGAATTTAAGACATAGGTCTCAAAATCTAGCTCCCCATTCTGATCAACGACATCCTTCAACTTCAGAGCAGTAATAACCTCCTCAAATTCTTCATCTGGTACTAACTCTTCCATAAGAATTTCCTTAGTAATAGCTTTCTTCACCTTATTCAAATACTTGGCAAAGATCTCAAATTCTAAAATCACTTTCCCAGCCATCAGAAGAGGTTCAGGAGTCCCCATATATGGATAACTGGTGCCTTCTTTAGTAAACACATCCCATAGTCCTTGTTCCCTAGTTTTAAAGGCAACCTCTTCCTTATCTTCAAAATCCTTAGGCCTATAATACCCAATCCCATACTTCAAAATAAGGAATTTTGGTTGCATAAACTTATGAGGTTTACTTTGATCCTTTCCTAGTTATAAACTAGGCATAAACTTCATGTTCTTCATCATGCTCACAACTTTCTTATCTAGGTCATCCTTATAAATCATGTAGACTTCGAAACTTGGGCCTATGGGAATATTCTTAAGGGTTAGCTTTAAAGCAACTACAATGGCCTCAGTTGCCACTAAGATGGTAATGACATTGCCTTTATACGGGAACTTAATTTTCTAATGGATAGTGGAGGGCACAACACCTAAAGGATGAAACCATGGTCCTCCTAGTAGGATAGCAAAAGTCAAAGGAATATCAATCACATGTAGATTGACTCAAGTCTTAATAGGTCCAATCTGACTAATGCTTTGAATGTTTCCTCAACAAGCCTTTTTATATCATCATTAGCTTTGATAATCACGTCATAATGTTTTAAGTTAGCCATAGTCAATCCCAACTTCGGTAGAATCTTCAATGAATATAAATTAATGGCAGAACCATTATCCACCATCACGTAGCAAGTTAGCTTCCCTTTTACCTTAGCTTTAATGAATAAGGCCTTGTGATGGTCCCTTTCTTCCAATAGTATATCATCATTAGAAAACACATTAGCACCTTGGGGGTCTTCATCAATTAACCAACTATTTACTCAGGAGTGCAGTTTGTACATATTTTCTTTTGATCTAAAGCCAGAACCAGTGCTTCCCAATTATCCTAAAAATGCATAAGCGATTCCCAAACACTAGTAATAGTCTCTTATTTTTTTCACTTCCCCTTTTGAACCCTCTTCCTTCTTCTTTAGTTTAAATTCAACCGGTTTGGTTTTTTTTCTTTCCTTTCAACTTTCCTAACTGATTAACTCTCTTTATTACCTTTATTTCTGCACAAGTCAATTTACCCTCCCTCTTTAACATCAGAACTCTAAATATCGAAGACATTCACACCAAGCCCTAAAGGTTGCTCATTCTAATTCAAGTCTTTAAGTTCGGGTTTTAGTGAGTTAGTTATGACATTAACAAAAGAGTTTAAGACTTACTCCTATGTTAGACTCGTTTTAATGGCGTTACATTTCAGTAATTGGGCAAAGGGTTATTTTGAGTGTTTGGTTTTTGAGTTTCAGGGTCGGTAATCTTACCTAAGTCAATTAGGTTTTGGATTTTGTGCTTTAGTAGGTATAGACATCAGTATTGTGTCCAATAGCTTGGTGGTATTTATAACATAATTTTAAGTTGGCATTTGGTAAGGATGGTTTTTAGGGTAAAGGTTGTAGAAGGTTCTTCTCCACTAGTTTCTCTAGATCTTTTGACACGGGCCTACTCAAGTTTGAAAACCTTTGAGGTGTCTAACAACATTAATCTGTACATTTCAATTTATCCACTCCTTCACCCTAATAATAAAACTAAGTTCTCTTGTTAAGTAAAAGAATGTGTCTACCTTAGGCCATCAACTAAGCATCAAGGCCACCACTACCTTGACTATTCTACTGGTCACATTTATATTGTCTACCATATTCATTTCATTGAAGACCAATTTTTAGGAAGAAAAAGGTTGTCTAACTCCAATGGCTACTTCACACTCTCTTAGTAAATTTGATGGTTAGCCTTTACCTAATCCTGCTCTTTCTTGACAACTGATTGGTGCTCTTCGATAGATAAATTTAACAAGATAGGACATTGCCTTCTCCTTGAACAAACTCTATCAATTCATGCATGCTCCTACTAATGTCCATTGGGAAGCTCTAAAACGTGTTCTTCGTTATGTTAAATATACCATAACTTATTCACTGCTCTTTGATAAGTATTCCTCTTAATCCCTTAATTGCTTCACCGATAGTGACTAGGTTGGCTGCCCGATGACCCCCTTTCTACAACTAGCTATGCTAGCTACCTTAGTCATAACTTAATATTTTAGTATGCTAAGAAGCAACCCACTATTGTTCATTCCTCCATAGAAAGTGAGTATAAGGCCATTAGTAATACAACTACTAAATTAAATTGGATTCAAAATGTACTCTCTACTCTCTAAGTTTAGAATCTTACCATCCAGCCTTATTGCATTGTGATGCGATAGCATTAGTGTTGTTCACATGTCTTCAAACCCCCGTTTTCCATGCTTGCACCAAGAATGTTGAGCTTGTTTATCATTTTACATGCAAACAGGTTCCCAAAGGATCAATTCAGGTTCTATTTCTATCAAGCAAGGATCAATTAGCAAACATCTTTACCAAACCTTTGAGTGCTTGATAGTTTCATCAGTTTGTTTCCAAGCTATGCCTCTTATCGTCTTTGCACACTTCAGCTTATTGGGGGGGGGGGGGGGGGGGGTTGTCAACACATAATAAACTTTAACTACCATTAATAATCTTCTTGTTTAATTATTTTCTTCAGTTGTAACTCAAACTCTAAATTTGATTATTGCCAGATTATTGTTAGGTTTTTGTTGATGATTTTGGGATTTGTTTTGTTATTTTGGGGTGGTTATTTGGTTGTTGTCATGATATTATGTGCTTTATTTATAATTTGTAAATTAGAGGCAAGCAGAGCTATTCAAATTAGTTGTAGTACGGTCGTTGCTATATTTTGGTTTTTTGGTTGTTGTTAGGTTGTTGTAGAATTGTTGCTACAATTTTTTTTACTTGTTTTATGTTTTTTTTATTCTGGTTTTAGTTGTTTAATTTCATTAAAAATTATAAATTTTTGGGCAAATGAATGAGTTTCAATTTTAAATTCAAATATAAAATTTTTTTACTAAATAAATTCATATTTATCGCTATATTTGTGAAATTATGGTTTTTTTTTAATTATTGTTGTTGATGGTTGTTTACTAAATTAATAAATTCAACAAGAAAAAACTAAAAGAAAAAAAGAAAAAGAAAAAAAACCAAACAACAACATGACAACAACCTAAAAAATAAAAAGCCAATAATAACAACTCAAAAACAACTAAAAAAACAACAACAACCTCACAATAAGAAAAACCTTAAAACAACCAGATAGAAAATACCAACAAATAGAAACAACCGAAAAGCAATCATAAAAGAAAAATAAAAATATCTTTAGTTGTTGGTAATTGTATATGTTATTATTTTGTGGCAGTTGTTGTTTAATTGTTGTTAAGTTATTGTTTGCCCATAAGAACCAGTACTGCATTTTTTTAAAATTTGTTAGTCAAAATTGTAGTTTTAAAAGAAAAAAGTCAACTACATTTAAAAAAAAAAGCTTTTATATTTTAATTATTTTTGTAAAAGTCCCTAAATATATATTGCAATTAATAGTTCATATTGTGAGAGGTTCTTTTGTATAGCAGTATTAAAGATTTCATGATAAAATACTAATGATATATATATACACACCGAAAATTAATAGCTAAATAACAAAAAAAGGTTCATGATATTAAAAATTATAGTTTCAATCTCATACTATCACATGGGTGAAATTCTCTTCATTTGTGAATTATGCACTGATTATTATTGTTTATTATCCATTGAATAGAGTGGAATAAATTGCGGGATGTTTCAAAATAAATAAATAAATTGTACTAGACAAGGAGTAGTGAGACCCCAGCTATTAAATTACAAATTTACATAATATTTCATAATAGATCATTATAATGCTATTTTTAACGTATAAAAAAATATTTTAATTAACAAATAACATTAACACTTATTCCAATTTGATGAAAACAAACTACTTAGTTACATTTTTTTTATTTTGTAATTTTTTTCTATTTTAATTTTATTTTCAAAGTATCAACCAAAAGCGTTCGAAGAGGAAAGAAAAATTATGTAAAAGAGAAGCTATGACTATAATATGGACACTAACTTCAAAGACAAGTGCAATGACTGTCATGGCTGATTTGTGGCTCGCATCGTCAACCATGTCTTTAGGAACCATATTGACGCCTTAAGCTTCCATAATCTTCCTTGAGGATTGATGCCACCTAAATATCAATTCATATTTCAACTAATTAAATCATATTATATTTATATGGTGTAGGTATAGAGGTTTAACGTACGCTCAAATATTTGATGATCACGACATTATGTGGACTCAAAGCCCACTAGAAAATTTAAAATAGACTTGTAGTCTAAAATTAGAGGAGTTGCAACCTGAATAAAAATCAGAATACACTATACGGCAACTAAATTCTATAGAGGTTTTCAAAAACCTTCATCAAATAATAAGTTTGAAAATTGGATGTAGGCTTTTGGAATGTCCATCCAACCTTATGGTTGACCTGCATTTATATTTTATATTTTATTATATTTAATTATTCAATTATCTCCTTATTAACGTGCAATAAATATTTTCTTTAAACCATTTCCACATTTTAAAATTAAATTCATGTTTACATATTAGTCCAATTCCATACTTACAAACCCAACATCTATTATAAATAATAAACATCCATAAAAGTAATAATCAATAATTAAATATTCATGCAAAGAAATGAGGGGAGGACAAATGAGTTACAACCCTTTTTACATGCAAGAGAAAGTATAAAATACTGAAAATAGACCAATAATAAACTGAAAATAAACTAAAGAAATGGGAATGAATTGAAGATAAATTGAAAATAAACAGGAATTAAACCTAATGAAAAGGAAAGTGAGCTAAAAGAACATGAGTTAAGATTGAGTAATTTATTTCACCCCAAAATCCATTAATAAACAATGTATTAGCCTCACGAGTACATAAAATCCTACAAAAGGAACTGTACAGTTAATTCATGGATTAAATTGATACAAATAAGGATAATAGATGCTCAAGCATTAATTAAATAATATAGTGAAATAATCATATAAGTACAAATGAAACATGAAAACATGAAAATACATGTAAACCCCATAATAAAACACATAAAACAAATAAGAAAAACCACAATATAAGAACGCACAGTTCTATTAGAGTGACGATTGCCTCATCAGTGAGGTGTCACCAAATTGCCTCAAGCTAATGGGGCGACGCCTCTTTGAAGAGGCAATCATTTGATTGATTGTTAGAACATCAATTGAACAAGCTTCTTGAATCTTAAGTAAACAATATCACATGTAAATAATTAAAGATTTATAATTATACTTAGTGATTTAGATTATCATATTATAAGCATGGCATAAAGTAAACAATTAGTCTAAGAAATAAGTAAATAAGTAACTAAAAAAAAAGCTTATCCAAATCTACAACTTCAATATTGAAGGGAAATAAGAATTATTAATGCTTTATGAGCTTTTTTCCCAAAGTGATTGGCCCTCAGAAGTTGTTTTTTGTCCAAAGCATCACTTGAATGCAAGATTCTCTCCAAGCTAAATTTCCTCTTTTCTTCTTAAAAATGTCCCTCTCTTCTCTTTTAGAGCTCTTTTCTCTTTTTTTTCCCTTAATTTGCTAAGAGTTACCAACCCTTTTACACTTACCCCAAGACCTCCTTTTAACTCCCCATGCTTGACAAGACATTCACTTTTTATTCCCTGTGCTTCTTTTTTCCTTACCTTTCCTCACCTAAAAAGTCTCATTTTCAAGCTGTAAGCACCCAATTCCGTGATGCAATTGTGCATGCGTGCGACGAAAGCCCCTATGATGAAATTAATTAAGAAATTGATCTCTAGTATCAATGTTTTGCTATTTGAAGGATTAAATTATAATGTTTAAAATTTTAAATGCAAGAATTATAAGTTTTAGGGTTTAAATTGGAAAAAATCAAGTTTTGGAGGTTTTTTTTTAGAAATTTTCTTTGGCAAGTCAAATGCCAGTCAGCATTCAGCCAAATGTCGATCGACATTTGGCTTAATGACGATTAACATTAGAAAAATGTCAATCGGCATTTTGCTAAAAACTGGTCGGCATTACACTGATTTTTTTCTCTTTTTTTGTAATTTCTTGTGTTTGATTGGTTGATTGGACGTAATTAACACATGTGTCCCACTATGTATGTTTGAAGAAGTCTCCAGACTTTGTTCAAAATGAATCCTATCCTATATTTTTTTTTCAAAAATAAAAAAATAAAAATCCCAAATGCTGAATTTCCTAATGTTGCGCAACCAAACCTGCTTTCGCACAAAAAAGGTTAGCTCCCTGGCTTTAAAAGCTGAGGGAGAAGTCTGCAGGGGGGCTTTTCTTTCTTTTCTTTGGAGAAAAATTATTATAAAAAAGGGTTGTGATTGATTTTTATTGAACGTAGCAAAGATTTTTTTTTTTTTTTTGAGCTTGTAAAACCTAGTTCTTTATAGGAGGCCAAAAACCTCAGTTGCTCACTTTTAATTTTTAAAACCTTAGGAAACCAAATAAAACTGTGTTCTATTTTTAGTCTAGAGATCATGAAAGAGACATTACAGAGCCAACTCCAAACAGTGAAAATCATAGTATGAGGGGCCAACTAACTGCATCTGCACAACTTCCTTTTCACTTCTTTGCCTTTTCTTTTCTTTTAATTCAATCTCTTTGTTTTAATTATTGAGTTAATTACTAATTAAATTTTTTTTCTTTTGTCTTTGTTTTTGGCTTCTATTCTTTAGTGCTCTGGGAATGAGGATTGGTTATGGTGTAGTATTTGAACAGTAATATTGAAGAATCCATGGAATGCCATGGATTAAAACTTGTGAAACCTCGCAGAATTTAGGGTTTTTTTATCTCTATGTTATTTATTCATCTATTATTTATGGTTTGTAATTAATTTCCTTTTAATTCTCTGCATTATAAGTTGTAATAGCCCCAATAGTGGAATTCTAATTCTCTGCACTAAAAATTGATTAGTAATTTAGGTATAATTTGGTGAAATTTAATTAAAATCAATGACAATAGTATATTAAAGTTAGGATTGTATGTAAATTAATTTACGATTTTTTAGAAAATCACGTACAATTGTTTATTTGATATGTTTTGATATATTATTTATTTTGGATCTTACTTTTTGGTTTATTTAATCCTCTTGGACCCAAGCCCAAGATTAGGTCTAATTCACTTAAAATAGGTTCATAAATGGTTTAGGTTAATTAATTAATTAAAACCAATGTAGGCCCATTTTAGGTTAATTAGATTTAGGCCCATTTTAATTAATAAAATCAATTTAGATTTAGCCCAGCCCAATAAAGCATTTTTATTTATTTTAAAATTAATTTAGACTTTAAGCTCATTTTCTACTTAATTAAAATTTATTTAGATTTAGCTCAACCCATTTAATTTCATTACTTTTAAAATAAATACACTTAGGGCCACATTTCACTTAAAATAAAATCAAGTTAGACTTAGGCCCACTAATTTAACTTTTCGTTTAAAATTTTATAGACTTAAGCCTATTTCCTTAGATAAGTTAACACAAATATACCTAGGTTCACTAAAATTGATAAAAATGTAGGTCCTTTATTAGCCCACTTCACTTGTAAATAAAATGTAGAATTAGCTAACTTCTAAATAACATTAACTTATTTTAGACTTAGGGACGTTACACCTTGTATTAATGCTTTTATTATATGTGATTTTAGGATTAGTTGCCTTAGGGTTAAATGGATGTTCAAATTAGGGTTTAATAAAATTGCATATAATTAGAGAATGAAGTAATAATTCATAAAGTAATCATAAATGAATACAAGACTAAGAGAAGTTAGTATTCCATCCCCAAAATTTCCTGGTTGTGGTGGTAGCTTTCTTTTAGAGAATCGAGTACCACCAAAGCAATTTGTCCTAGTTATTACCCTGGGTGGCGACTCTTCATCTCCATGCTATTTCTTTGTGATATAATAGTGTGTTTCCTAGGACCCTGAGCCCAAACAATATCACGGTTGCTAAAATTTTAGGCGCACACTAAACTTTGCCATCTACACACGCAATATTTAGGCCTGTAAAGGTGTAGGGCCCACTAACTAGACCACTATTGTCACCTCTACCTTAAATGCATATGCAAGTGGCTAGTGAAGAGGTAGTGTCTTTTCAATGAGGCAACGCCTTGACCTAGAGTTAGGCCTTTGAGGCAAAGGTGGGTTGGGCTATTTGGATTAAGGCTTGAGCTTTACATGGGTTTGGACTTGGAATAGGTTTAGGTTCTTAGGTCCATTTTCAAGGAGGTTTTGGGCTTCTCTTGCATTCAAGCTTTACATGTTCTTATCATTATGCTTCAATGCGGGCCAATTAAACTAAGCATCCATAGTTTGCCCCCTATTTCTTACCGATCAAATCGGGTGTTTATAATTTGCCCCCTTGATTTTTTAAAAATATGAAATCATGTAATGATATTTTTCAAAAAAAGCAACATGCACAACACAAGCAATAAATAGTAAAGGAAGTATATGACCTTTGAGGTTCACTCAAGAGTTGGATTTTTCAACTTGAAATGTGTCTGTGATCCTTGGGAGTTCATCTCGATCAGCCACTCATTAATACTTGAATCATAAATCCTAATTTCTTTGAACTAAGAAGCCATTCATTAACACATTTGAAATATGATCCTCAGGAACTCTATCAAGCCCAATTGCTCACTTATCTGAAATGTGATCCTCGAGAACTCTATCAAGCTCAATTCATTACCTATTTGAAACATGATCCTTAGGAATTCTATTAAGCCCAATTGCTCACTCATCTAAAATGTGATCCTCAGGAACTCTATCAAGCCTGATTGCTCACTCATCTGAAATGTGATCCTCGGGAACTCTATCAAGCCTAATTTCTCACTCATATGAAACTTGACCCTCAGTAACACTATCAATTCTAATTGCTCACTCATGTGAAACGTGATCCTCGGGAACTCTATTAAGCCTGATTGTTCACTCACCTGAAATGTGATCCTCAAGAACTCTAGCAAGCCCTATACACCACTCATATAAAACATGATCCTTAGGAACTTCATCAAGCTCGATTGCTCACTCATTCAAAATATGATCCTCAGGAACTCTATTAAGCCTGATTGCTCACTCATTTGAAACATGATCCTCAGGAACTCTATCAAGGTTGATTGATTATTCACCTGAAACTTGATCCTCAGGAACTTTATCAAGCCTGATACACCACTCATCTGAAACGTGATCCTCGGGAACTCTATTAAGCCCAATGCACTACTCATCACAAATGGGAAACTCATGTCGTCATCCTCGGGTATACAAACCTGAGAGGCAGTCCCTCAATTCTGACACTTTAATTAGAGAAAATCCACAACTCACCCCCAGCTATGGGCCAATCAAACTAGGAAATGAATTCTTCAATTTAAAACATGACTATAATCCTCGGGAATTAAAACCTTATCAGTCACTCATTAATACTTTAACAAGATAACCTTCATCTTCTATATAATTAACTTTAGGATGCACCCAAGATATGAATAATAGTAAAAAAAATTCTCAAAATTAATATTAATATTATTTTACTATAAAAGGCCATCCCTTTTCATCTATGTTGTTCTTCTTTCTTTTTCTCCTTCCTTTTTTTCTTCACTTCCCACACATATTCTTTTTAAAAAATGGATGCTCAAATGCCTACTTCACCCTAGTGGGATCTGATGCCTCCACCCTTTGAGCCTTTTTGAACTTTTGGATTCACAGTTGGAGATGAGATTTTGCTCGTCATGACTCTGGGCATGCATATTTGTGTCTTGGCCCCTAAAGAGGTTAGTACCCAAGTTACTTAATTTTTCCTGCAAATGATCATTAGGTTATGATTAGGAAACACACATTCATGGTTAGAAATAGGAGTGAATATGATTTAATCTAAAGATTGAAGAAATTAAAAGAAATTGAAAACTATTTATGTTCTTTCGTTATAAAGAGGTGTCACTTCTTCAATAAGGCAATCGACTCATTGATCAGGCATCGCCTGATTGAGAAGAGGCATCGTCTCTTTAATAGAAACTTAATTTTTTTCCCATAATTTATAAAGGTGTTGCCTCTTCTTTCTAAAGTGATCACCTCTTTAACTATTCTTAACATTTTCTACACACTTAATTTCAATCGCATTATGTAAACTTTGACTTCGCTATTTATTTTCAGCATGACACACACACTTTTAAAGGCATGGGGAATTTTAGTGGTGCCCGTGTTTGGTATGATGAGCTCATGAACAACATCAAGGAGCAAATTGAAGGATTTCATTTTGTCACTACTAGATAGATAAGGGTGGACTGAATACTAGCCACTGCATGCTTTGATAGAGAGGTTGTTCAAGACCACTCATAACTTTCACCTCCCTTTGAATGTGTTGACAATGGACTCTATCTCATTCGCATGGACCTCATCTCATTTGCTGCTATTACTGGGATCACCTATGCTAGAGATGTAGTACCCTTCGATGCAAGCATCCATTGGATGACTCCAGATCGGGTGGCGTATATAGTAACTCCTTGGTATGGTTCCAAACATGAAAGAGATCCATACGATTATGATTGACTCCATTCAGAGTTACTGCACTTGATTTAGAGTTGAGGCTACTACCATCGATAGAGAAATTGGCAGGGTGGTGAGGACTTGGTCTATCTGTTGGGGACCACCTTTTTTACGGACATTACTAGCTCTATCAACCTTATTTTCTTAATGCCCCTTTGTGACCTTGATAGAGTTTCCTCTTATGACTGGGGCAACTGCACACTAGCTTATCTGTATAAGAGTATGGATAAGGTTATTTGAGGAGCTTGATAATTCTGTGGCTTTTGGCATCTTATTATGGTGAGTAATTTTCTCTCCTATTATGGTGAGTAATTTTCTCTTACTCCTTAGCTCTATTCACCAATTATTTTAATTTTATGATGATAATTTTCTATTGCAGGTCTGGCTTTAGAACTTGAGCTAATTTGAGGCATAGTTCATGTCAGTGATGTTCGGTTCCCAACTCTAGCCTAATGGTGTGCTAATCACGCGTGGAAGAGGCATATGGCCCATAAGCATGTCCATCAGGAGCAATTGAACTCCCAAAAGTTCTTGAATATGAAGAATTCAAGCTAATTAGCTTAATTTTCTATTCTAAAATTAATTAGATTGAATTGGATGAATTTGCAAGTTGTTTTTTCTATTTCAAACTCTTCAAATCTTTGCTTTAAGACTTTTTGGTCCTCATACACTTCTTTAAGGGTTAAAGGTTTAAAGGTAATGGGTACATCATTCATTACAAAACAATATCTATTAGAAAACCTATTATGATTAGCCCTCCTATCGTATTGCTAAGGACGCCCCAAAAGAATATGACAAGCTTGCATAAGCACTACATCACACAATACTTCATCTTCATATTTGCCTATGGGAAATGCTATGTTTACTTTTTTAGTCACTTTTATCTCCCTATAATCATTCAACCATTGCAATGTGTAAGGCCTAGGGTGCTTCATAGTATATAAATGCAATTTCTCAACTAACATGGTACTAGCTACATTTGTGCAACTACCTCCATCAATGATCATACAACATACCTTATCTTGCACCTTGCATCTAGTGTGAAAGATGTTCTCATGTCGTGCCTCATCCTCCATCTTGGTTTGCACATTCATGATTCGCCTTGTAATAAGCAATTCACCATATTTGATGGACTTTGTACAGCCTCATCATCACTTGCATCCTCAAGCTCAGGCATCTCCAAATTGTACTTGTCATCATCACTTTCACTAAAGACTTTTCTACCCCTCATAGTCATGGTGCACTTATTTGGACAGTTGGAAGAGATATGCCCATAACCTAAACATTTAAAACATTGAACATCAAGAGATCATTTAGTTTAAGTCTCACCTTTGTCTTTGGTCTTAGCGTTTCCCCCTTCGTTTCCTCCTTTATTGTTGTCAAATTTTGTCTTAGTAAAGCTCTTATCTCCATTCTTCATAAATTAAGAAAACAAAAAAAAATTCAACAAAAAAATCCAATCCTTGTGCTTTAAGCAAAAGGGTTTAAAACCTATCAACCCTTAATTAATTTAGTTTTTTCAATTTTCGCATCTATTGAAAAAAATTGTTACTTTATTTTTAATTCAGAATTGTGTTGTTGGTTATGTTTGTGGGTTTAGAAGCCCTACCTATAATAGAGATAGAATGCACATTCAACTTTGAAATCTAGCCCAATGATTATCAAGGATAGGTTATGTTGATGGAGCTAAACCCCTTGCTTATTAATTTAAAGCAAGATACTTAGCTATTAAAAGATGAAAAATCACACAATTTTAAGTCTGACCTAGCAATTGTAATGAAAGGTAGATGTGAAACAATTCAAGTAAACTTGCAAAGTTTCAAAAGAATAAATTTTAAAGAAAAACCTCACTTTTTAATATTTCAATGCTTCTCTAAAATTTGTTTTACATATTTGTAGCCCTTATATAAGCATGTAAACAACTTAATCCTTGAAGCAAAAGGTTTTATTCCTTATTCCTAAAGATACCTATATAGGAAAATCTTTAATTAAGGAGATTTCCCTTAAAAATAGGACAACTAATGACAACTCATCTTTGAAAATTCAAAATTGACAACTCATGATAACTAAGCATTAAAACATGTCATGTCATATGTTGACTATTGACCCTTGACTTTGACTTGTTGACTATTTGATGTTGACTTGTTGACTTATTGAATTTGACTTAGAATATCCTTGAATCTTCTCACATCTTCTATAATCTTCTTGAATCTTCCTTATTGACTCTAAAATAGAAACATAACTTGCAAAGTCATCTAATTCAAGCTAATTAATTTTAGAATAGGAAATTAAGCTAATTATCTTAAATTCTTCATATTCAAGCACTTTTGATCCCTTTTAGGGTTCATATTATTCCTTCCCTCTTATAGATGATTCATCCTCAAATCATAGCCATCTTCTAAAGTTGATAGCTTCATAAATCCTTCAGGGTCAAATACAAACACCTCTGTTGAAAACTTCTCCTTTGAAGTAATGCTCCATAAAAGTAGCCTCAACATAGCTTGAATATGATTGAGCAATTGGAATATAGGACTATTATCCATGAATTTTTAAGGAATGTATTCTTGTTGCTTCCTTCTAAACTTGAAACATGAATAGCTCAAGCTCTTTTTACTATAAACAAAGACTCTATAGATTGTATTATGGACATAAGGAACTTTAATAACATTATTAAATGGGTCTTTGTATGGCTTAAAAGTCTATAAATCAAATTTCAAGTCACTAGGAAAAAAAACTTTAAAATTATTAATGCAATCATGATGAATAATCATCTCCTTATAGTTTATGAGATTCTTAATCTCTAGCTTCTTTTGTGCAAAAACTTCTAGTTTTTCCTCTCCTTCATACATACACTCTTTATGAGCACAAGGTGCACTCTTACCACCTACTTGAATAATTAATTCATGCACAAGTTCAGTAGATTGCTCAAACCCTTATAAACACTCCTTATTTGCCTCAATGACTTTAATACTTTCATCATTCATGGACTCACACACTATCATCGTCTCCTTATAAGGACCTACTTCCTTTTTATACTCTAAAGCAAGTTTAATTACAACCTTCAAAGAGATAGAAGATTCTAATTGCACTTCTTTCTTCAATTTCTTAGTAATCTCACTCTTAAGCCCATTGATTAATTTTGTAACTTTCCTCCTTTTGAATTCACCTACATCACTTGCAATTACAAATAACTTAAACTTTTTAACATAATCATCAACACATAATTCATCACCCAATTAAACTTAGCCTTTGTAATTTAAGACGAAATTTACCCCTAACTTCAGAAGGAATAAAATGTCTAGTCATTAACCTTTTCATTATCTCCCAATTTTTAATCTCACTAAGCCCATTCATGCTCCACGATGCCATCAAATCTTCCCACCATATAGCAGCATGACCTAAAAATTTATGAGAAGTTTACACTTTTAGAAATCACTTAATTCAAGAGACTCATATACCTCCTCCATTTGTTGCATCTATTCCAAATAAATATAAGGATCATCCCCACCATCAAAATAAAACATTTCCATAATGACCACACTCAAAGATAATTTAGAAAAAAATAGAAAATAAATCCTCACAAAGCACTCCTTTACGTGTTTACACTCAAGGATGTGAATGATCTCATGTTTAACTCAAAAAAATTGTTTTATTTTTTAAAACTATAAAGAATTGAGAAGAAAAAAGAGAAATAATACATAAAAATTAAAAATGATAGTTAACAAAACCTTGAAGTGTGGCTCTGATACCAAAATGATACGAACCCTACCTATAATAAAGATAGAATGTGCATCTAACTTTGAAATCTAGCCCAACGATCATCAAGGATATGTTGTGTTAATGGAGCTAAATTCCTTGCTTATTAATTTAAAGCAAGATACTTAGTTATTAAAAGATGAACAATCACACAATTCTAAGTCTGACCTAGCAATTGTAATGAAAGGTAGATGTGAAACAATTCAAGTAAACTTGCAAAGTTTCAAAAGAACAAAGTTTAAGAAAAGACCTCACTTTTTAATATTTCAATGCTTCTCTAAAATTTGTTTTACATATTTATAGCCCTTATATAGGCATGTACACAACTTAATCCTTGAAGGAAAAGGTTTTATTCCTTATTCCCAAAGATACCTATATAGGAAAATCCTTAATTAAGGAGATTTTCCTTAAAAATAAGACAACTAATGACAACTCATCTTTGAAAAGTCAAAATTGACAATTCATTACAACTCATGACAACTAGGAAAAATGACAACTCATGACAACTAACAATTGAAGCATAACATGTCATATGCTATGTCATATGTTGACCATTGACCCTTGACTTTGACTTGTTGACTATTTGACTTGACTTATTGAGTTATTGACTTTGACTTGGAATATCCTTGAATCTTCTCACATCTTCTAGAATCTTTTTAAATCTTTATTATTGATTCCAAAATAGAAAAAACAACTTGCAAATTCATCCAATTCAAGCTAATTAATTTTAGAATAGGAAGTTAAACTAATTAGCTTGAATTTTTCATATTCAGGCACTTTTGATTCCTTTTAAGGTTCATATTACTCACCTATAGCAAGGTATCTACAAAACACAAAAACTATTTCTAGTATAATAAAAACACAAGATTAATTTACTTATCTCTTTCTTTTGCATCATTATAGTTGCCTCAGAACTTGTAGGGTTCCCATGATTGGTGGCTCCTAGAGATGACTTATTTGAGACCTCTGTCCTTACACCGAGTGCTACTTCATGGGCCTAGATATTGGGTTTGGTATCTTGGTGAGGGGATCTTCAACTGGGACCATGGCCCTCGTGCAGGCGTATTCCCGCTTCACCTTCTATATGTATGTTTTGGGCATAACTCTTAGAGGTTAAGAAGTTGGCTAGAGCAGTTATAGGAGACAATGTTGATGACCATACCATGCAAAAAAAAAGCCACTACCTAGACTTCATTTGAGTTAACCTACTATAGCAAGTGCCTCTTGTGGCTACATCTTCTGCTCAAGTACTCACTTGACTTGATTTTTTTCTCTTGAATCACATCTTAATTTAACCTTTTGTATGCAAATGGTGACTACTGGTCTTACTCACAGAGCTAGGCCTCATGTACCTAAGAGACCACTCTAGCATCCTCACACCAATGTGCTGAGGGTACCTCGATTGGAGTTCCACCTCATAGAGTTCTAACTGGTTTTAGCTTATGGATGGTTATTGGCTCCTTGACTCACATGCCTAACTTAATGGCTTACTGTTGGGTGCCTCCAAGAGACTTGCCTCATGATTTCTTGACATTGGATGAGGGTCTAATGTCAACGCATACTCCTAACACCACACATGTAAGCTTTTTCTTTTCCCTACTTTCAAAATTGATCTTCACAAGACATTAGTAATAATTGGACCTTAATTCGCAAATTTCACTAAACCAAGGAGTGTATATATATTACCTATTCTGCTAGACCATATGATGACTGTCACTCAACAATGGAAGGTAATGATTTCACCTATTTCTACATGTATGCATGCTCATATGAATACTTACTTTTGATTTTATATGAATAGGATCATGATGCAGTCAATCAAGCCAGGATCATGGCCCTCCAACACCAAGTGGCTATTCTCCAGATTAAGGAGGAGAAGGATGAAGAGGAAGAGGAAGGAGACACTACTGGCAATGGTGGTGGTGACTCAAATGGGAGTGATGGCAGTGATGATGCATAGGCTATTGGGACAGAGGCTTGTTAGATTAGGACCCAAAATTTTTCCTCTTTTTTCACCTCTCAATTTTGATACTGACAATTCATTTTGATTTCACTTTGGATGCTTATTCATATGTTATTAGTTATTTGAATAATTTAATTCATTTCAATAGAAAAATTCTGAGCATTCTAACTAAATGCTTTACAAGATTCATTACTTGTTCATAATAATTTTCTATTAATGAATCAAAGCAGAAAGAATTACATCAAATAATAAAACAAAAAATATATCCTCAAACTATCATAGAGGCAATTCTCCCTTTAAAGAGGCATCACCTCTCTATGATGTGATGATTGAAAATTGCCTCTTCACAATGCAGCACCACCTAATCAACAAGACGATCACTGCTTGTGTGCATATAAGCTCTTTTAAACACTCCTTTTCTCATTTTAAAAGCACTGCACTCTCACTCCTATGCCAAAATCTTCAATTTTCTTTCTACAATCAATTTTAAAACCCCAAAATATGACTGATAGGAGCCTCAAATAACTATAAATGATCTTATAAGGCCTAGATGGTGGATCATGGACAAAGTTAAAACCCTTTCATCTGTCTACTTTCATATCTCTCTTTACAAGGAAGATTAATTTTCCTTTCCTTCATGCTATAACTCAATTCTCGGATCCTTAGAAACATGTCTTCCAATTCAATATGATAAAACTATACGCCCTGCCAAAAGAGTTCATAACTATTCTAGGCTATCATATTTGTTCCATTTGTCAAATTGTAATTCCTCAGGTTGCAACCCCAGACCTGCACTTCATTTAATATCAAATGGCTAGGTTATTCAATCTTTTTCCCCTATCTTCCTTTCATCACATCTTTGGTAATGAATACTGGTAAGGCCTATCCTTAAGCTTATTATAACCACATATAAGAAGGAGGTCTATTGGCTATGGATTCTTGCTCTTTTCTTTTATGCTCAATTCTTGCTTGTTTACCCTTCTAGAAATTATTATTCAATAGTCCTCCACATCCTGGATCAAGTGGAAGTTGGGCTCAATCTTTTCCCACTCACTTTAGCAGAAACTATCATTAGGCTAGACAACTTCACAATAACCAAGCAATTTTCTGAAAGTCCACTCCTGTTAGAGGTAAGTTTCTTCTTCTCCTATTATTGTCTTCCACTTTTGTGGCATTTTTACTTACCACTTTTACATATGTGGTTTCATGAAAAATTAGGATTGCTTAAGCCTCCCTGAGGCATTGCACACTATAAAGCCAAGCATTGTTGAACCAAAAGGCTACATCCCATGCCAGAAGATGTTCAAAGCTACCTATCGACATTCCCTGATACTCTGATCCAATGGATGTGCCCATGGTGAAGATTACAATACATGACCATTCAATCTTATACCCATTGTGTTGCTATTACTAGCCTCCATTTTGCTACTTTTTATAACCCTCCCATCTCTGTAGTTAGTATGGATAGAAATAGTTGATTGTAGGGTTGATGCATGAATTTGAACCAGGACCCGTCTCTCAAAATTTCTTAGATAATGTAATGGCTACCTGGCCTCGTAGAATCATTTAGAGGCACATTGACTATAATGGAGATGAGTTTATTAGAAAAAAAATAACAAGAGAGTTATAAATATTAGGTGCTCAAGGTATTTAATAAAAGAAAATAAAGAAAAATTAGTTTATGAATTAAGTTATTATTTCCCTTTTGTTAGTCAAATTTCTTTTTTTGATAAATAATTTGCAATAGACACTTAACACAACATTTAATAGTAATTAAGGCAATCTATTTCATTTAATTTAAGCATAATATGCATATACATTTTGGTTTCACCAAATCTCATATCATTAGTTGGCTTGCCCTTATAAGTTTTTCAACTAACCATTTTTTCTCTCTCTTCTTTTACACGTACTTAATTTTTTTCTGGACTTCCTTTTTTAATTTTTTTTATTCTTATCTTTAATTTTTGCCTTGATAGCCTATTTATGAGGTTTTTTTCCCTAAAGACACTTTACATGAAGTATTTCTTAAGCATGTCTAAGTTAATGGGCTCTATGAACTCATTTCCTTCCATGTCAGATAGAATAGTAGCACCTTTGGAAAACAACTTCTTCACTAGATATGGACCTTTCCAGTTTGGCTTGAACTTATCCCGTGGGTCCGTCATGATTGGCTTAGTGAGTTTCAGCACTAAATCACCCTCTTTGATCTTTCTTGGCTTAATTTTCTTTTTATAGGCTCGAGCCATTCTTTTCCAATATAGTTAAGAGTGATACATAGCTTTCATTCTCTTCTCATCCAAACAATGCCAATTGTGCCAATAAGCTCTCTACCCAGTAGTACTCAGGGAATTTTGGATTCTAAGAGAACCCTTAATGATAAAATCTCAACCTCTACTAGCAATACAACTTTATATCCATACATCAAGTAATATAAAGTGACTCTAGTCGATGTCCTAGCAGTAGTCCTATATCCACCATAATGAAAATTGTAGATAATCCACCCAATCCTAGTAATTCTCCATCATCTTCGATAGGATCTTCTTTACATTTTTGTTTGTAGCATCCAACACCCCATTTGCTTTTGGCCTATATGGAGATGACCTATGGTGTTCAATTTTATATTCTTTTAGTAATGCAGTTGTCTCTACTCGAAACTAAGCCCCATTATTAGTGACAAAATGATAAGGTAGGTTCATATCTGCAAATTATGTTCTTCTTAATGAACCTTACCATTTCTTTCAAGCAAATAGTGGTATATGATTCGGCTTTTAACCCACTTAGAGAAATAATAAATTGCCACCATGATGTATCAATGACCATTTGATGCTCTCGACCTTATCTCTATTATAATATTAATTCCCCAAACTGTTAATGGCTAAGGAGAAGTCATTCTCTAAAGCTTCATGGATGTAAAATTACTGACATCCTCATAGGCTTGACAGTTATGGACATTTCTTTACGAACTTAACACAGTTTGTTTCCATGGTTAGCCATAAGTAACCTTAACGAGCTATTTTCTTTGCTAAGATAGTCCCATTCATATATGGCCCATATACTTCTTTGTGAAATGATTCCATAAGTCTCTGAGCTTTATTTTTATGCACACATCTCAAGTGAACCCCAGTTAGCATCCTTTTGTACAACATCCTATTATAGCTAATGAACTGCGAAGACAAAATTCATAAGACATTCTTTCTTTCTTATCAGTATCTTTAAGGAACTGTCTTATTTACAAATATCATTGTACGCTATAAAACCAAGGCTTCTCAATAAAATCAACTAGCATTACTCTTACCTTTTCTTAATAAGGATTTTTTGGATTTTATTAGAATTAGGGGTTTAACTTTTGTTTATTTTCCATTTTCCTATATAGAAGCTAAAGTAGCTGAAGCATTAGCTAGTTGATTCTTATCCTGGGCAAATGAAGAAACTTGCATCAAGTAAAAAATAACAAAATAGTAGTTAAATAGTTCCAATATAGATGCAAACTTGTCTTCTTTTATTTTGCATTCTTTAGAAGCTTGCTTTACAACTAGCATAGAGTCCCCATACACAGTGACATCTTTTGCACCCACATTATGAAGTGCCTCCAGCCTAACAATGCACTTTCTTAAGCTAACATTATGCTTATTGTATCCTTTTTAATTGCTAGATAAAGAATTAAGGGTTTAGCCAACTTTGGCGGCTATATGACTTAAGGATTCATAAAATAATTCTCAATAGTTTTGAAAGCTTATTGACACTTATCATCCCAGATCATTAGTTGATTCTTCTTTAAAAGCTTAAAGATTGGCTTACAAGTAGTAGTCAACTTGGCTGTGAACCTACTAATATACTACAATTGCCCAATAAACCCTTTGACATTTTTTCAATTCTTTGTGCAGGAATTTCCCTAATTTCTTTAACTTTGTATGGGTCTACTTCTATCCCTTTTTGACTGAAGATGTATCCTAGCAGTTTCCTAGATGTTACCTCAAAAACACATTTCTTTGGGCTTAATATGAGATTATACTTTTTAGCTCTCATAATGAACTTGTCTAAGGCTTCAAAATGCCCTTCTCTAGTAGGAGATTTTACCATTATATCATCCTCATATACCTTTATCTCCTTGTGGATCATATTGTGTAGTAGGGTTATTGCCATTCTTTAATAAGTAGCCCCTGCATTCTTTAATCTGAATGGCATGATCAGGTAATAGTAAATACCTCATTCAGTCATGAAAGATGTTTTTAGCTTATCAATTACTACCATCATGATCTGATTATATCCTGAGAAACCATCCATAAAGGAGTACATCACGCTAGAAGCTACACTATCGACTAATGTGTTAATATATGGTAGTGAAAAGCTATCTTTTGGCCAAGCTTTATTTAGATCTCTGTAATTCACATACATCCTGACCCTTCCATCTTTCTTGGGGACTTAAACTATATTCGCTAACCATTGGGTGTCCTCTACTACCTCCAAGAACTTCGCCTTCAGCTGCTTCTTAACTTCTTCCTTAATTAAAAGAGCCCATTCTGACCTCATCCTTCTCTTCTTTTGCTTTACTAGTGTGATGTGAGGGTATGTAGGGATCCTGTATTCTATAATCTCCTTATCGATCCTAAGCATATCCACATAGCCCCTAGTAAATACTTTCTATCTTCTTTTTAGCATTTCTATCATTTTTTCTCTCGTATCAGGAGTTAAATCAAAAGAAATGTGTATATTTTTAGGGTTATCACATGTGCCTAAATTAAATGATTTATTTTTCATAGAATTAATGTCAAACATGTGCATGAAATGATCATCATAAACAAAATAACCACTAGGAAACACATCACACAAATAAGCAAAGTCGGACTTTATTGCATTAACTTTAGAATAGAACAAGTCATCAATTTCAAATAAGGTAGAAAAAGAAACATCAAGATCATTATAGAAATGATCCATGGTAAAATTCAAGACATAGGTCTTAAAATCTAGCTCCTCATTCTGATCAAGGACGTTCTTCAACTTCAAAGCAGCAACAACCTCCTTATATTCTTCTTCAACCAATACCAACTCTTCCATAAGACTTTCCTCAATAGTAGCTTTCTTCACCTTATTCACATACTCAACAAAGATCTCAAATCCCATAGTCACTTCCCCAGTGATCAAAAGAGGTTCAAGAATCCCCATATATGGATAACCAGTGCCTTCTTTAGTAAACTCATCCCATAGTCCTTGTTACCCAGTTTTAAAGGCAACCTTTTCCTTATCTTCAAAATCCTTGGGCTTAGAATACCCAATCCCATACTTCAAAATAAGGACTTTTGGTTCCATAAACTCAAGAGGCCCACTCGGATCCTTTCCTAGTCCTAAACCAAGCATCAATTTTATATTCTTCATCATGCTTATAACTTTCTTATCTAGCTCATCCTCATAAATCTGCAGAGTTCAAAACTTAGGCCTATGGGAATCTCTTTAGGGGCTAGCTTCAAAGCAACTATGGTGACCTCAATTTCCACTGAGATAGTAATTACATTGCCCTTATACGGGAACTTGATTTTCTAATGGATAGTGGAGGGCAAACTACCCAAAGGATGAAACCATGATCTTCCTAGTAGGATAGCAAAAGTCACGGGAATGTTAATCACATGTAGATTAACCCAAGTCTTAATAGGTCTACTCTTGACTAATGCTTTGAACATTTCCTCAACAGGCCTTTCTATATTAGGAATTGATTATGCTACTTAGACATCAAATGTTAACTAGGACAAATTTTAAAAATTTGCTCAACATAATCCTTAATCTCATTAAGAATTACAATCCCAAGGATCCAATTTGCAATTTAACACATAGCTAATATACATCAACATGTATAAATACAAAAACTTAGGAAATCTAAATTATGGAATACTTACAATTTCCCAAGTGTTTAATGTAAACCACAATTAATCTACTAAATGGTTGGCTTTTTTATTTAAATCTTGAATTAACTCTTCAAGTCTCTTAAATGTGAGGCCTCTAGCTTGAAACACTAGAGATTTACTAATCACCTTCTTACTTTAATATGGTTAGATACAAGTAGCCTCTCTCAATGACCCTTTTGTAAACTTTTACTAACATAATCAATCTCCTTGTAAGAATACTAGAGTTTTTTGAATATATGTTGTTTGCTTTGGCTTTGTGTCTCTACACAAAATTCTCAATTTTTTTCTTTAAACCTTAAGAACATTTCTTAAGTTATCTATTTATATATAGAGAAAAAAATCCTGATGATGTCATTGCTTACATCCCATGCACAACTTCCCATGCAAGTATAGAACTTTATAACATTATCCATAACATCATATTACTTTCTCTACATCTTATATTAATCTTTGGTCCAAAAACCTTTTGGTCCTAGGCCTAAACAACTTAAACCATTAATATAAATAACAACATATATATATTAATTTAATACTTAATTAATATCATATATTAATTAAGTATAAATTAATTATTAAACCCTTACTTGAATTAGATTTAATGATATGCTAGAATCATTGCTTAAAGCATAAATCCAATTCTATTAATCTTAATTAATTAATTAATTAAACTCTTTAATCAATAATTAGATTAATATAAATGGTAATTTAGCAAAGCTCTATTAGATGTGACTTACTAGGTTCATGTCTTATTGCCAATGAGAAGATAATATCAACATTTGATATTATTTGAAACTCCTTTCAAGTCTAAATGTGAAAATTCCAATTATACATATTTAGTTGTCATAAGTTGTGAGTGACCCCTATCATCGATATCACAACTACCCAATTAGAAATGAATGCATGTATTGATTCCCATGAACCCTTATGGTCATAATTACCATGCACTAAAATCCTTTCATTAGAAGATCCCAATATAGCCTAGAGTCAAGGTTTAGTCAAACTCTAATAGTTATATCATATGACCTCATCTCAAGTTCTATTCTTGATAAAATATAACCAATACTAAAAATCGTTCAATTCGTGTCATATTTATCCTGGCCAGGAACTTATTGATTAAGAAAGAACTCATAGAGTATAGGATCTTATCCCGATTCACTCTAGGCAATGAATTTTATCTTAAGTAAACACTCATCCCTAAACTTAACCGACTAGAGCCACCATACGCCATATACCCATGTATGATGAACATAAGTATATAAGTAGTAATAAACCCTAACCACTTAAATGTGGATGACCATGTCACCTCAGGTCAAAGGACTATATGCAATATTATGACCTAGATTGTGATTGTTGACTATAAATGAATATTCATACAATTACAAATCTAACATCATATTCAATCCACCCATCACATGAGTATCCACATGTCTATTTTGATATCTCATATCAAGTAACATAAGACTTACTACCTCCCACTATTAGTGTCACATACTAATCAAGGAAAATAGACATAGGTGATAGTCTAATCAATATTACCTAAATATTAATAATACAACTATGAACATTTATAGCATATGTACTAAATAAATTTGTAACTCATATTATCAACTCTTGATAATAAATTTATTTAACATAATGCTAAGTGGTAAATACTCAAATAAATAAATAATTTATTTAAATGAATATTTTATTGTCATAGGGATAATTTACAATGTCATTATACATTTCAATAATGGCACTAAGGCACATATATACTAACATTTTGTATCATCATTGACCTTGATAATCACCTAAGAAGGTTTCAAGTCAGCCATAGTCAATCCCAACTTCGATAGAATCTTCAACAGATAAACATTAATGGTAGAACCATTATCCACCATCACGTAGTAAGTTAGCTTCCCTTTTACAATAGCTTTAATGAATAAGGCCTTGTGATGGTCTCTTTCTTCCAATGGCAGATCATCATCAGAAAACACAATAGCACCTTAGGGGTCTCCATCAATGAATTAATCATTTGCTCAGGAGTGCATCTTGTACATATCTTTTTTTGATCCAAAGCTAGAACTAGTGCTTCCTGATGATCCTAAGAATGTATAAGTAATTCCCAAACACTAGCAATAGTCTCTTATTTTTTTACTTCCCCTTTTGAACCCTCTTCCTTCTTCTTAATTCAAATTCAGCCGATTTGGTTTCTTCTTCTTTCTTTTCAATTTTCCTAATTGATTGACTCTTTTTGTTCTCTTTATTTTTTTGCAAATCAATATGTCCTCCCTCTTTGGCATTAGAACTCCAAACATCCAAGACATTCACACTAAGCCCTAAAAGCTGCTCATTCTAATTTAGGTCTTTGGGTTTGGGTTTTGGTGAGTTAGGTGTGACATCAATGAAAGAGTTTAAGACTTGCTCATCCATTAGACCCATGTTAATCATAAGAATGGGTGTGTTTGATGGTAGTTCATTTTAGTAATTAGTCAAAGGGTTGTTTTAAGTGTTTGGTTTTTGGGCTTCAGGGTCAGTGATTTGGCTTGAGTTAATTAGGTATTGGATTTCGTGCTTCAGTTAGGTACAGACATTAGTATTATGTCCAATAGCTTGGTGGTATTTACATTAGAATTTTAAGTTGGCATTTGGTAAAGATGGTCTTTGGGGTAAAGGTTGCAGAAGGTTCTTCTCCATCAGTTTCTCTAGAACTTTTAAGATGGGCCTATCCAAGTTTGAAAACCTCTAAGGCTATCTGACAACATGAATCTATACATTATTACTTGGTTGTCTGATAGCACTAATTTGCACATTGCTACTTGAATTGATTGCTTCTTTGCCCATAGATCTCCCACTAAAGAATTTTCTTCTCTTAGGCCAAGTCAGATTCTTTTTGCACCCCAAATCTATACAAATCTTTAACATTTTGAATTGTAAGATCCTTTAGCTTGTTGGAAAGTGGAGGGACACATCCTTCCATTACTATTAATAACTTATCAGCCTCGATGGGTCTATGCTTCATCTATACCAATTTTCCTCTCCATCTAGTTAAGTAATCGATAAAGGATTCGTTAAACTGTTGTTTAGTGTTCTACAAGTCCCTAAGAGATACATCCATTTAGGTGTTCAAACCATATTGCTTTACAAAAGCAGCATATAATTCTTTCTAATTACCTTGCATATATGATTTTAAGGCATAATGCCAATAAATAGGAGCCCCTTATAGAGACAAAGGAAATTGTTTCACAATCTATGCCTTAATCAAGCCTTTAGCTTTTTAGAAAATGGAAGGACACATCCTTCCGTTACTATTACTAGTTTATCAGCCTTGGCAGGTCTGTGCTTCATTTATACTCATTTTCCTCTCCATTTAGTCAAGTAATTGGCAAAGAATTCATTGAACTGCTACTTAGTGTTTTGCAAGTCCTTGAGACATAACTCCATTTGAGTTTTTAAACCATATTGCTTTACAAAAGCAGCACATAATTCTTTCTAGTCACTTGCACATGTGATTCCAAGGCATAACACCAATGGATAGGAGCCCCTTCTAGAGACAAAGGAAATTGTTTCATAATTTGTGCCTTAATCAAGCCAATTATTTTCATGTAAGTCATATACTACTTCAAATGCAAATGAGGATCATTAATGCTAGTGTATTTCTTCATATCAGGGAATTTAAACTTCTAGGGTAAAGGATCATCATCTTTATATAGATCCATGTCGACATAATCCATCAGGGCATCAATCCTTTTCTCTTTTATCATCATTTATACCTGAGCCATAGCTTTGGTAATACCCTTAGCTTAATCAGTCTTTTCCAAATTCTCAGAGAGATTCATATTTTTTTGGGCCACTAATTGGGCTACTGAAGTCTCAATATCATCTTCCACCTATTGCCTCATAGGAATTTCAGCTTTAAGATTTAAAGGTGGTGGTTGTTATATTGGTGGTTACTATCTAGCTTTTCCCATCATCTCTGTTATCATCTCTCGCATGATTGTTTGGGTTTGTTCAACCATTTCTCTATTCAACTCCTCCTTAAAAGCTTCGGGATCAAAACCTGCCATTGTTGCTTGTTTAGGATTTCTAACTAAACTACCAGTGCCATGTCATATCCAAGTTAAAAATTATCACAGATTTATATCTACAGCCACCATTGGTTAGAATTTATGCATGACGTGTATGCATGATATGCAGGTTCATTTTAGTTTATGATTTATAGAGAAGAAAGAGAAACACATTATCTATTTACACATAGTAAAGGAATAAAACATAATTATAGAATGATAATCTCCACCCTTATTTCTCCCACACGCATGTTCAATTGAGAGTCTATTTCCTTATGATTTTTTGTCTGGGTCTTAATCATCAATAGGGGATGGTAAGACCAATGTACATGTGAAAACTCTTAAGATAGTTCAAATAAGTAGTGAATTCTTTATATAAATCCAAAGTCCATTCTTAATGGGCCAAAATTTACCATTAAAGGCCCAACTTTTTAAGGTCCATAAGGTAAAATTAGGCATAAAAGGCCCATCTTGACAAGGTCCATTTATAATAGGCTTGGGATTTATTTTGAGAATCCACTACATGGAATAAAGCACATGCATTTAGGAAAAAATCTAAGGGAAATTATTATTAAGTCATTACATGAGCTTAAGTCTTAGGTAATAGGCTACGGCTCCCATAGCTATATACCTTCATTTAAGTCTCACCACTTAAGAGTCCATGCGATGTGGATAAGTGTTATGAGTGGTAATAATAAAGTACTCCACCACCAAGTTTGAATGAAACATAGGTAGCAAAATAATGATTATAATCAGGCTAATTAGGACTTTAGTGCTCATTGTGTGCAAAGATGTGTAGTGAATGCAAAAGAAATAAGAGAATAATTAAAAATAATAAAATATAGACATTGGAATTAGTTTATCTATTCTCTCGTGGAGTCGCCATTGTACGTGATGGGGTTTAGTCCGTGCCCAAGTGTTTAGTGAACACATATTATGTGACCTCGAGGCCTACTAGGAAATATAAAATAGGCTTGTAGCCTAAAATTGGAGAATGAGTCACCAGTCGGATAAAAGCCAGAATACACTGTACGATAACTGAATCCCACAGAGGTTCCTAAAAGCCATCATTAGAGAACAGGTTTGGAAATTGGGTATAGGCTTTTGGAATGCCCACCCAACCATACAGTTGGCCTCCATTTTTATTACCTTTAATTATTCAATTATGTCATTATTAACATGCAATAAAGATTTTCTTCAAACCATTTCCACATTTTATAATTAAATCCATGTTTGCACATTTGTCCAATTACATACTTACAAACCTCGACATCTACTATAAATAATAAACATCCATAAAAGCAATAATGAATAAATAAATACGCATGTAAAGAAATTAGGGGAGGAGAAATAAGTTACAACCCTTTTTACATGCAAGAGAAAGTATAAAATATTGAAAATAAACCAATAATAAACTGAAAATAAACTAAAGAAAGGGGAATAAACTGAAGATAAACTGAAAATAAACATGAATTAAACCTAATGAAAAGGAAGGTGAGCTAAAAGAACATGAGTTAAGAATAAGTGATTTAGTTCACCTCAAATCCTATAATAAACAAAGTATTGGCCTCAGGGATATATAAAATCCTACAAAAGGAACTGCACAATTAATTCATGAATCAAATTGATACAAATAAGGATAATAGACACTCAAGCATTAATTAAATAAAATAGTGAAATAATCATATAAGTATAAATGAAACATGAAAACATGAAAATGCATTTAAACCCCATAATAAAATGCATGAAACAAATAAGACAAAACAATATGAGAACACATGGTTCTGTTAGAGTAATGATCACCTCATCAATGAGACATCGCCTCTATGCATAGAGGTGATACCAAATCGCCTCAAGCCAAAGGGGTGGCACCTCTTTAAGGCGATCGTCTGATTAACAGTTAGAATAGCAACTTAACAAGCTTCTTGAATCTAAAGTAAACAAGATCACATGCAAAGAAGTAAAGATTTGTAACTATACTCAGTAATTTAGATGATCTGTAATATCTCGAGTTTTTAAATATTTTTATACTACATCGGGATATGCAGTGTTAATAATTTTGTATATATTTATGATATTTTTATGAGTTTGTTAATTGTTTAAAGCTAATTTTAATTGTTTTACATTATTTTAAGTACTTTACATAAAATTTTCCCAAAAATTGTATTTTCAGGGAAATTGACACGTAAATAATTTAATATTAATTATTTTGACTAGTTTTACGAATTTGCATGAACTCATACATAAATTTTAAGTGCTAAAATAAAATGTATATATGTGTATTTATTTAAATTAATTAGGATTTAATTAATTACCTTAATTTTTATTATTTAGTTTTAATATTAATTAATTAATTTTAAGTGTATAAATTATTAAATATAATAAAATATTTGTGTGGTGAGAATTAATTGTGTGTGGAAATATATATTATTATAATATAAGGTGGACATATATATATCTACATATATATATAATTTATTATCAAAATTATAAAATTTGCATTATTTAACAAAATGCCATTGTCTTCTTCATTTCTTCCCCGAGCAGCTTTCCACCATTTTCGGCCATTGTGACCTCTGTTTCTTGCCGTCACTGTGCCCCTCAGCCTTCCTTCTCCCTTGCTAGCCATTCCCGATGCCTAAAGCACCCATTTCTAGTGTGTTTTGGCCAGATTTTTCAAGAGAGGCCAAAACTTAAAGTCAACTCCGATCAAGCCATTTTCGGCCACCACATTCGACGCCACTGGTCTCTATCTTCTCCTTGAGCTCTGCTGAGTGTGATTCCAAGCTTTTTTTCACTTAAAATAGTCTAGATTTTCCTAGGTTTTAATTTCTTCATTTCAGCCATTTAGGGTTTCAAATTTTTTTTAGCTCCAATTTGATTGATTCATGAAAACTTCATTCACAAACTTTGATCTTGGAACTCCAATCTACATGATGTAATTTTTTTAGAATTTTTGGAATTTATTTTGATTTTTGTGAATTTTTAATTATTTTATTAATATTTTCTAATTTTTAAAATTAATTAATTAAATTATAAAATTGCATTTTATAGTGACTATAGGTGTTGAAATGAATTATAGAAATTTATTTGTAATTTTTATGAATTTTTATATATTTATTTGGAATTTATTAAGTTAATGTAATTTTGAAAAACAGGGTTAATTATGTGTTTAATTAAAATAAATTGGTTAATTGAGTATATTTATTGATATTATTGAAATATATGTTGAGAAAATGAATTTTGAGTAATTATATTATTTTTGGTGAATTTTTGGATTTATTTTAGTAAATTTATATAAATAGGGGTATTTTGGTAATTTTACACTAAATTGGCTAAAAATGTAATTAAATTGGTTTTAATAGCTATTTAGGGTATAAAAATGATTTCTACAAATTATTTAGTATTTTTAACTAATTAAAACTATTTTTCATAAATTATTTTCAAATTATATATATAATATACAATTTTTCTAAATAAATGAGTTTTTATCGGTTTTTAACGTGGTTTAGGGTTAATTACGTAATTTGGATTGATAAAATGTATTTTTATTATTAAAGGGCATTTTCGGTATTTCTGTAGTGTTCTGTGAATTGTGGACCTCGGTCGGTGAAATGTAGTTTGGAGTCCGACCGAGGGGTTTTGGTTGTGAATTCTGTGTTTATTCTTGTAGTGTATTTCTTTGCAGGATCGGCTCTACTCTTTGAGTAGAGAGATGTCCGTTTTACAAGGGAGGTTCTGTCGGATTTTTGATAGAATTCTCATAAAACGTGATGTCCGGTCGAATTCCTATTTTAGTTTTGTGTCTAGTATTCTAGATCGAGTCTTTGAAATTCTGATAGATTTATTTTGATATTATGTGGTCGTTTGTTTGTTTAGTTACGCCGAGACCGAGGCCTAGCGGACCAAGCCCATCGGACCCATCTCGAGGAGCACAATAAATAGTGAGTTGTTATTATTATTATTATTATTATTATTATTATTATATATATATATATATATGTATTTTGGGGTGCATGTTTTAGAAACGTATGGTTTATTTTGATAAATATGCATAAATGATTTAATTAGTATTTAAGTTTATTTTTGGTTTATTTTCGGTATATTTTAAACTATATGCATGTTTTATTAATGAATTATGCTTAAAATGTTTTTGAATATATTTCTAGTTTATTTTGTAATTTAATTGGATTTATTTGAAATATATATACTCAAAATATACCTGGTTTACTTTTGGTATATTTCTAGTATATATATGGTTTATGTTGCTATTTATTTCAAATTCATGCATCATTTATTTTTATGAATGTATGTTTTATATTCAAAATGAAGGATATCAATAGAACATGCTACCTAGTGGGCAGCACTAAGACCGAGTATGTACCGGTACGCTGATAGCATTTAGGCTATATCACTAACCTAATTGTGGATATTGATTGGATTTGATTAATTGATGTATGAGATATGATTTAGGAGTGTGATTGTTGGAGCTCGGTTGATCAAGTGTCTCGAGGCTAATCACACTGATAGTCAGACTGATGGAGCTCGGTTGACTTAGTGTCTCGGGGCCAATCTACTATCCAAATGGAACAAGTGAATATATAATTGAAATAAGTGAGCCTGTATGGCTAGAGTGTTGTCTAATACTGTTTGAGGTTGCGATTTGCTAGGGTTCTATTTGATCCTTCATAAACAGTGATTTTCAGTAAACTATATAAATAAATGATTTTACTGCATCTGTGTGTATTTTCTTGAATATATATTTATTATATATGCTATTGACTGTGTGCATTGTTATATAGTATGCATGTGTATATATTATAACAATTCACTCAGTGAGGTCTGACTCCCCTCCATTGACTATTTTTCAGGAGAGTCATCGTCTTCAGACCTCAGTAGCAGACCCATACGTCAGATTTCTTCTACCCCAGCTTCATTATGTAAACTGCTTACTTGAGTTTTATTTTATGATCTAGACACTGCAGTAGTTGTAAAAATTATTAAAGGGTTATGTATTATATTTGTGTGAGTTATGTATTTTAAGGATTTGAACTGGATTGTATTAAAAGTTTATTTATATATGTAAGATGAGTTGTTGATTTAAATTCCGTGGTGGATTATTATTTAATTATTTATGAATTTATTTTCGCTACAAAAATATATTATTTATGTTATTATTATTATTATTGCATGCTTTTATTTTATTTTAAGGCTTGCTACGAGTTCCGGATTCAAAAGAATTCCCGTTCCCTAGCGTCGTTCATGGCCCCTATTTTAAGTCGTGACAAAGTTGGTTTCAGAGTGGAGTTCTGTGTCAGGGCCTTAGTTATGTGAGTTGTGGCCCTAGTTTTCAGAGTTGTGTTTTCTTTTGGTAACTATTGTAATGAATTAGGTTCGAGTATATCTTGATAAGTAATCCTTGCTTTAGTTTTCTGCATTATTCCTCCATTGTCTATTTTGTCTAAATCATTTTGTTTGTCTTTTCAAAATGAGGAGGCAAGCACGTGTCGCTCCATCGGTCGTTGAGGTCGAGGATGACAAGTCTTTTCAGGATGAGGTTTTACCTCATGAGCCACCAGTTAGACGCAGAGGTCGTGGCAGAGGTAGACCTCAAGGAGCGGTAGGTCACCGTAGGCAGAGAGAGATACAGGATGAGGAGCCTATTGAGCCTGAGTATGAGGATATTCATGTACCTCCGGTTGTTCCGCCTGTTCAGCCTGCCTATCAGCAGGGTATGTCTGACCCTGGGGCAGCTTTGTTCTATGCCAGAGTTGGCAAGATTGCCTTCAATGGGACTTCCATTCCGTTAGACTTTTTGCATACGATCAAGACTAGGACTCAGACTGCTCACATCGAGTACCAGCAGATTATGATCGTTGAGCTATCTATCGAGGGACCAGCCCTGGACTGGTTTATTCAGATGATCCAGCCATATATGTTGATGATGACCTGGGCTCAGTTTCGAGAGCGGTTTATGAGGAGATTTTGCCCAGAGCCTCTCCGTATGAGTTATCATCTCAGATTAACCAGTATATCTCGTGGTAATCGATTTGTTAAGGAGTACACCCGAGAGTTCCTTCGGTTGGGTAGATATGTAGAGGATTTGATGCGAGATCAATATTTCGTAGTCACTACCTACGTCACTGGATTGGGTTCAGCATTTACTAGTATGCCTACAGCAGGCCTTACTCTGGAGTCTGTGATTGAGTTGGCCAAGGAGATTGAGTTAAGGCTAGTCATGCAGGGAGCGATGCCTGATTATTACCAGCTTGGTGTGTGGATTACAGGCTACTCCGTATTCGAGTTTTCATGTTATTTCGAGTAGTCAACAAAGAGGTCCGACTCAACAGAGCCAAAGGCAACAGCAGCGAGTGCATCAGAGTAGTAGACATGGTCATGGAGGTCAGCGTAAACCGTTTAAATTTGAGTCAGGTGCTTCAAGCAACAGCAATGGTCGTAGTTCTGGATCAACTGCCAATGTTTGCCAGACCTGCGGTAGAGTCCATCAAGGACCATATTACCTGACACCGTTAACATGTTTCAAATGCAGGCAGATAGGACATTATGCTAGATTGTGTCCTTACTCCGGGTATCAGAAGCCGTAGATTCTATGATTTCCATAGCAGTCGATTACTAGTGCTACACCCGTTCCATTTCAGTTGCCTCCAGCCCAACATCAGAGTTCCACTCAGCTTGTTCCATAGTAGAGTCATGGTAAAGGTACTAGAGGAGGTGCCAGAGGTGTTGGCCAGGCTTCTACCAGCCAGTAGGGAGGTCAAGGACAGGCCAAATTTTTTCATCTCACTCAGCAGGATGCTCAGGCATCCAATGGAGTCATAGCATGTATTGTTTCTGTTTGTTACCTGGATGCATGGGTTCTATTTGATCCGGGTGCCATGCATTCATTTGTTTCTCCTATTTTTGCTTCCAAGTCTTGTTGGTAAGCTTTGAGGATGGCTTTTTCCTTGTCCGTTGCCACTCCTCTGAGCGATTCTTTGGACACCGATATTGTTCTTTCTGGTTGTCCAATTCTCGTGGGAGATATAGAATTATCTGCTGATTTGATTCTGTTGGATGTGATGGAATTTGATGTTATTCTGGGCATGGATTGGTTATCTCAGCACTATATCATGGTGGATTATCGGAATAAAGAGGTGACTTTCAGAATTCCTGATGGAGAAGAATTTAAGTTTGTGGGTGATAGGAGTTCAGCACCTCAAAATCTTATTTCTGCTATTACGACTAGGAAGTTGTTGAGGAAAGGATATTAGGAATATTTGGCATTGGTCAGGGATACTTCAATGGAGAAGTTGTTACTCACAAATGTTCCTATTGCTTGTGAGTTTCCTGATGTTTTTCCTAAGGAGTTGCCAGGTTTACCACCTCATAGAGAGATTGAGTTTTTTATAGATGTGGTTCCAGGTACTACTCCTATATCTATGCCACCTTACAGAATGGCTCCTGCAGAGTTGAAAGAGTTGAAGGAGCAGTTGCAAGAGTTATTGGATAAGGGTTTCATCAAACCCAGTGTTTCTCCTTGGGGTGCACCAGTCCTGTTTGTGAAGAAGAATGATGGTACCTTGAGACTGTGCATTGACTACATAGAGCTGAACAAGGTGACAGTGAAGAACAAGTATCCTCTCCCAAGGATAGATGACTTATTTGACTAGCTACAAGGTGTACAGTTCTTTTCTAAGATTGATCTGAGGTCGGGTTATCATCATCTACAAATTAGTGAAGCCGATGTTCCTAAAACGGCATTCCGCACTCTATATGGCCATTATGAGTTTCTGGTGATGTCTTTTGGTTTGACTAACGCACCAGCAGCTTTTATGGACCTGATGAAACAGGGTATTCAAACCGTATATGGATCAGTTTATGGTAGTCTTCATCGATGATATACTGGTTTATTCGAGGAGTATGGAGGAGCATGTATATCACTTAAGGATTGTACTACAGACACTGAGAGATCATCAGCTTTATGCTAAATTCTCGAAGTGTGATTTTTGGATGGAGAGTGTTTCTTTTCTTAGACACATGGTGTCTAAAAAAGGTATCTAGGTTGATCCACAGAAGATTGAAGCAGTGTCTGAGTGGCCTAGACCGACTTCTGTTACTGAGATTCAGAGTTTTCTGGGTTTAGCCGGGTATTAAAGGCGGTTTGTGTAGGATTTTTCCAAAATTGCAGCCCCTATGACTCGCTTAACTCAGAAGAATGTTAGATTCGAGTGGTCAGAAGCTTATGAGAATAGTTTCCAGTTGTTGAAGGAGAAATTGACCACAGCTCCAATGTTAGCTTTCCCTAATAATGTGGATAAGTTCACAGTTTATTGTGATGCCTCTAGAGTTGGGCTTGGTTGTGTGTTGATGCAGAATGGTAGGGTGATAGCCTATGCTTCGAGGAAGTTAAAGAAGCATGAGCAGAACTATCCTACACATGACCTTGAAATGGCTGCAGTGATCTTTGCTCTGAAGATTTGGAGACATTATCTGTACGGGGTGACTTGTGAGATTTTTACTGATCACAAGAGCCTTAAGTACATTTTCCAGCAGAGAGATCTGAATCTGAGGTAGAGGAGATGGTTGGAATTATTAAAGGTTTATGACTGTGAGATATTATATCATCCGGGCAAGGCTAATATGGTAGCAGATGCCTTGAGTAGAAAGTCCTCAGGCAGTCTTGCTCACATCAGTGTTGAGAGGAGACCGTTGATCCAGGAGTTGCATTTGTTGGTGGACCAAGGTCTGATGATGAAGATCAGTAGGTCAGGTGGACTGTTAGCTCAATTTAAGGTGCGATCTGTACTAAGAGATAGGGTTAAAGAAACTCAGAGCCAAGATCCTATTCTAGAAGAGCTTGCAGAGAATGTTCGAGCAGGGAAGTTCACTGATTTCACACTCGATTATGATGGTGTGTTGTGGATCAGTGGTAGATTGTGTGTTCCTGATGTGGATGATTTGAGAGAAGAGATCCTAGAGAAAGCACATTCTACAGCCTATAACGTACATCCGGGTGTCACTAAGATGTACCATAGTATTAGAGATTTATACTGATGGGATGGACTGAAGAAGGATGTCGCTGATTATGTTGCTAAGTGCCTGACGTGTCAGCAAGTGAAAGCTGAACATCAGAAGCCTTCTGGGGAGCTTCAGCCTCTTCCTATTCCCGAGTGGCAGTGGGAAAGGATAGCTATGGATTTTGTGGTTAGTTTACCTCGTTCTAAGGATGGATACGATTCCATCTGGGTGATTATAGACAGGTTGATGAAGTCTACACATTTCTTGCCTATGAAAGCCACTTATTCTGTAGCTAGATTGGCGAAGCTATATATGAAGCATATTGTGTGCCTTCATGGAGTACCTGTGTCCATTGTGTCAGACAGAGGTTCAATTTTTACCTCTCATTTTTGGCAGAAGTTGTAGGAAACGATGGGCACTAGGTTGGATTTCAGTACTGCTTTTCATCCTCAAACAGATGGACAGTCTGAGAGGACGATCCAGACACTAGAAGATATGTTGAGGATGTGTGTTCTGGATTTGGGAGGTAGTTGGAATGATCATTTACCACTTGTCGAGTTTGTGTATAATAACAGCTACCATAGCAGTATTGGTATGGCACCATATGAGGCGTTGTATGGAAGGAAGTGTAGATCCCCACTGAGTTGGGTTGAGATTGGGGAAAGAGCTTTGACTGGACCTGAGATGGTTCAGGATGTTGTAGAGAAAGTCACCGTGATTAAGCACAGATTAGAGACCGCAGTTTACAGGCAGAAGAGCTATGCGGATCCTAGGTACAGAGATGTAGAGTTTCAGGTTGGGGACTTTGTTTTTCTGAAGGTGTCTCCAATGAAGGGTATGATGAGATTTGGCAGGAAGGGTAAGTTAGCACCGAGATATATCGGACCGTTCGAGGTTCTGGAGAGAGTTGGCATTGTTGCATATCGGTTGGCTTTGCCCCCGAGTATGTCACAGGTGCATCAGGTGTTCCATATCTTGATGCTAAGGAAGTATATCTCAGACCCTTCACATATGTTGTAGCCCGATAATGTAGAAGTGAGTGAAGATTTGACGTTTATGGAAGAACCTGTGGCGATCATTGACTATCAGGTTCGATAATTATGATCTAAGCAGATTCCGACGGTCAAGGTTCTATGGCATAGCAACAGAGTCGAGGAGCATACGTGGGAGACTGAAGCTGAGATGCGAGCTTCTTACCCGTATCTCTTTCCTTCTTGATCTTGCAATTTTCTTTTCTGGAATTTAGGGACGAATTCTTGTAAGGGGGGAAGACTGTAATATCTTGAGTTTTTAAATTTTTTTATACTGCATCGGGATATGCAGTGTTAATAATTATCTATATATTTATGATATTTTTATGAGCTTGTTAATTGTTTAAAGCTAATTTTAATTGTTTTATATTATTTTAAGTACTTTACGTAAAATTTTACCGAAAATTGTATTTTTGGGAAAATTATATTTTCGGAAAAATTGACAAGTAAATAATTTAATATTAATTATTTTGACTAGTTTTACGAATTTGCATGAACTCATACATAAATTTTAAGTGCTAAAATAAAATGTATATATGTGTATTTATTTAAATTAATTAGGATTTAATTAATTACCTTAATTTTTATTATTTAGTTTTAATATTAATTAATTAATTTTAAATGTATAAATTATTAAATATAATAAAATATTTGTGTGGTGAGAATTAATTGTATGTGGAAATATATATTATTATAATATAAGGTGGACATATATATATCTACATATATATATAATTTATTATCAAAATTATAAAGTTTGCATTATTTACCAAAATGCCATTGTCTTCTTCATTTCTTCCCCGATCAGTTTTCCACCATTTTCGGCCATTGTGACCTCTGTTTCTTGCCGTCACTATGCCCCTCAGCCTTCCTCCTCCCTTGCCAGCTATTCCGATGCCTGAAGCACCCATTTCCGATGTGTTTTGGCCGGATTTTTCAAGAGAGGCCGAAACTTGAAGTCAACTTCGATCAAGCCGTTTTCGGCCACCAAATTTGACACCATTGGTCTCTATCTTCTCCTTGAGCTTTGGCGAGTGTGATTCCAAGCTTTGTTTCACTTAAAATAGTCTAGATTTTCCTAGGTTTCAATTTCTTCATTTCAGCCATTTAAGGTTTTAAATTTTTTTTAGCTCTAATTTGATTGATTCATGAAAAATTCCTTCACAAACTTTGATCCTGGAAGCCCAATCTACATTTTTAATTATTTTAGAATTTTTGGAATTTATTTTGATTTTTGTGAATTTTTAATTATTTTATTAATATTTTCTAATTGTCGAAAATTAATTAATTAAATTATGAAATTGTGTTTTATGGTGACTATAGGTGTTGAAATGAATTATAGAAATTTATTTGTAATTTTTGTGAATTTTTATATATTTATTTGGAATTTATTAAGTTTATGTAATTTTGAAAAATAGGGTTAATTATGTGTTTAATTGAAATAAATTGGTTAATTGAGTATATTTATTGATATTATTGAAATATATGTTGAGAAAATGAATTTTGAGTAATTATATTATTTTTGGTGAATTTTTGGATTTATTTTAGTAAATTTATATAAATAGGGGTATTTTGGTAATTCTACACTAAATTGGCTAAAAATGTAATTAAATTGGTTTTAATAGTTATTTAGGGTATAAAAATTATTTTTACAAATTATTTAGTATTTTTAACTAATTAAAACTATTTTTCGTAAATTATTTTCAAATTATATATATAATATTCGATTTTCTAAATAAATGAGTTTTTATTGGTTTTTAACGTGTTTTAGGGTTAATTATATAATTTGGATTGATAAAATGTATTTTTATTATTAAAGGGCATTTTCGGTATTTCTATAGTGTTCTGTGAATTGTGGACCTCGGTCGGTGAAATGTAGTTTGGAGTCCAACCGAGGGGTTTTGGTTGTGAATTCTGTCTTTTATTCTTGTAATGTATTTCTTTGCAGGACCGGCTCTACTCTTTGAGTAGAGAGATGTCCGTTTTACAAGGGAGGTTCTGTCGGATTTTTAGTAGAATTCTCGTAAAACGTGATATCCGGTCAAATTCCTATTTTAATTTTGTGTCTAGTATTCTAGATCGAGTCTTTGGAATTCTGATAGATTTATTCTAATATTATGTGGCCGTTTGTTTGTTTAGTTGCGCCGAGACCGAGGCCTAGTAGACCAGACCCGTCGAGCCCATCTCGAGGAGCGCAATAAATAGTGAGTTGTTATTATATATATATATATATATATATATATATATATATATATATGTATGTATTTTGGGGTGCATGTTTTAGAAACGTATGGTTTATTTTGATAAATATGCATAAATGATTTAATTAGTATTTAAGTTTATTTTTTGTTTATTCTTGGTATATTTTAAACTATATGCATGTTTTATTAATGAATTATGCTTAAAATGTTTTTGAATATATTTCTAGTTTATTTTGTAATTTAATTGGATTTATTTGAAGTATATATACTCAAAATATACCTGATTTACTTTTGGTATATTTCTAGTATATATATGGTTTATGTTGCTGTTTATTTCAAATTCATGCAGCATTTATTTTTATGAATGTATGTTTTATATTTAAAATGAAGGATATCAATAGAACATGCTACCTAGTGGGCAGCACTGAGACCGAGTACGTACCGGTACGCTAATAGCATTTAAGCTATATCACTAACCTAATTCTGGATATTGATTGAATTTGATTAATTGATGTATGAGAAATGATTTAGGAGTGTGATTGCTAGAGCTCGGTTGACCAAGTGTCTCGGGGCCAATCACACTGACAGTCAGACTGATGGAGTTCGGTTGACTTAGTGTCTCGGGGCCAGTCTACTGTCCAAATGGAACAAGTGAATATATAATTGAAATAAGTTAGCCTGTATGGCTAGAGTGTTGGCTAACACTGTTTGAGGTTGCGATTTGCTAGGGTTCTATTTGATCCTTCATAAACAGTGATTTTCAGTAAAATATATAAATAAATGATTTTACTGCATCTGTGTGTATTTTATTGTATATATATTTATTATATATACTATTAACTGTGTGCATTTTCATATAGTATGCATGTATATATATTATAACAATTCACTCAGTGAGGTCTAACTCCCCTCCGTTGACTATTTTTTAGGAGAGTCATCGTCTTCAGACCTCAGTAGAAGACCCATACGCCGTATTTCTTCCGCCCCAGCTTCATTATGTAAACTGCTTACTTGAGTTTTATTTTATGATCTAGACACTATAGTAGTTGTAAAAATTGTTTAAGGGTTATGTATTATATTTGTGTGAGTTATGTATTTTAAGGATTTGAACTGGATTGTATTAAAAGTTTATTTATATATGTAAGATGAGTTGTTGATTTAAATTCCGTGGTGGATTATTATTTAATTATTTATGAATTTATTTCCGCTGCAAAAATATATTATTTATGTTATTATTATTATTGCATGCTTTTATTTTATTTTAAGGTTTGCTACGGGTTCTGAATTTGAAAGAATTCTCGTTCCCTAACGCCGGTCATGGCCCCTATTTTGGGTCGTGACATGATCATATTATGAGCATGGCATAAAGTAAACAATGAATCTAAGAAACAAGTAAATAAGTAAGTAAACAAAAGCTTATCCGAATCTACAACTTCAATATTGAAGAGAAATGAGAATTATTATTATTTTATTACGGGTCAATCAAACCAAGCATCCATAGTTCACCCCTTATTACGGGTTGATGGAATTGGGTGTCTACATATGGTGTATGATATAAATTTAGAATTCAACTTAATTTTTAATTTTATTCAAAAAATATCCTTTCAAATAAAAAGATATTTTTGAAAATAAAAATAATGAGGAAGTTTTTTAGTCATTTAGAAATATAGGCTTAAAAATTTGTGAAATTCATTTAAAAATTTCAACTATTTCGTTAGAATTTGATCTAATCATAATCAATTGCACATATTTAAAATTTTAAAATTGCAAATGTAGTTTAGAATATGTTCATCTTAACTAAATAAATATCATTTGAAATTGCCAATAAATTTTCGTAAGATTTTATAAAATTTATTTATATTAAACATATTCTTATAATAAATATTAAATGTTAAATTAATTATTAAAAAAATTTTCACATTTTTGGGTTCTCTAAAATATGTGTATGTAACATATATATTATCCTGTGTCTAACAAAATTGTCAACCTGTTAGAATTTTATTAGATGATGTGTGGTATCAATCTATTTTGTGTATATTTTAGATTATCAAATATATATATGTGCGTGTGTATGGATAAATATAAAATTTTTGTGACGTTTTATCTCTAATCTTGAATTACACATTGCTAACTTAAAATGTGCATGTGTAATACACACATCATTCCACATCTAATAAAATTGACATAATTTTATTAGATGAAGTATAATATTATCGCACTCTATTTGTATTTTAACTATCAAATTTTAAAAAAAAAATACAAATATAATTTGCTAAAAAAGGGATTGTGGGGCCCCATATCTCAACCCCAAACTCCTAATGCATGGTCTCCAATCAAAATGCTGTCGAATTATTTTTATTTATTTATTTACTTTGCTTTCTTGTACATTGGTCGAGTAGATAGGTAAAATAATGGCTTCCAAAAAAAAAAAAGATAGGTAAAATGATGTGGCAATATTAGGTAACGAAATAAGTGAGGTTTTTAATGAGATGCGGTACTGATATGAATAAACGTTGGACGATGGCCAATTTCATCATGCATCGCTGGATAGTACGTTAGCGTTTGGAGAGGTTGGACACACAGACACGACAGGATATACACAGAGATTAAAATTAACAGTTAATGACATAGACAATACGAGACACCAGCTGCACAATTTGACACTTGTCTCGATAGTATTAAAACTATGATAACAATTGGTCATACGAACGAAGAAAGAATATATATATATATATATATATATATATATATGTTTTTTTGTTAAAAAAAAAAAATTGCTATTAATAGTTCATATTGTCAGAGGTTCTTTAGTTAGCAATATGAGAGATTCCATGATAAAATATGGAATACTCTTGTCAACATCAATTGTAATAGACACGATGATAGAATTTATGATACATTGTTTAGGTATTTTATGTTTGATTAATAAGCACCTATCTTTATAGATGTAATACACCTAATATTGGTAAAGAATTTTCCAATAAAATACTAAAGTGTTAAAACCCTTGCAATAAATATAATACAAGTGAAAATTTTTTCAAAGAATAAAAAATATAAGTGAGAAAAATATTTTAATAGCCATTTTTAGAAGTAAAGATTGAATAGTTAAATAACCAAAAATACTTTTCACCATATTAATAAGATTATGAATTTGATCTTATGGGTAAAATTGAATGCACTATTATATTATGTTTTGTTCAATTTCAAATATATATATTTATATATCATTTTCAAATGAATTTTAAACATAATTTATTTTCAAATAAATTTTTACTAATAAAGTGTATTTGGTTTAAATAAATAATTTGTGAAATTCATGTTAAATGATTTCTACATTTTATTATATTATGTTTGGTATAAATTTAAAATTCAAGTATTTGGATTTGCAAATAAATTTCATAAAATTTTGTTGAATTCATTTGAATCAAACACACTCTCATTTAAAAAAAAAATCTCTCTTAGATAGAAAAATATTTTTAAAAATAAAAATAGTGAGGGGGCATTTTAGTTATTTAAAATATAAATTTAAAAGTTGTGGAATTTACTTGAAAATTTCAACCATTTTGTTAGAATTTGAGGTAGTTATAATTGATCCCAAAATTTTAAAAATTTGAAATTACAAATGAATTTTACAACATGTTCTTTTAAACCAAACACATCATTTGGAATTGTAAATAAATTTCACAAAATTTTAAGAAATTCATTTACATCAAACACACTTTTATTATTGTTTATTATTTATTGAATAGGACAGAATAAATTCTACCATATTTCAAATAAATAAATTTATTGTACTATAGATGTAAGCACCCAATTTCACGATGTAATTCTGAAAGTGTGACGAAAATCCGTATGATGAAAAATTAATCAAGAAATTGATGTCTAGTGCTGAAATTTGAGATTTCAAGAACTAAATTGTAGTGTTTTTATACCTAATTGCAAAATCTTGATTTTAGAAATGTTTTTTTTTTATTTTTAATTATTCAGAACTACTGAGCAAATTACCAATAGACATTTAGCTAATGCCAACCAGCATTGGGCTAATGCGAATCGGCATTAGCCTAATGTCGATCGGCATTGGCCAAATGTCAATCGATATTACGGGACATTCGCATTTTTTTCAGTATTTTTCGTCATTTTTTAGTATTTTCATATTTTCTGATTGATCCAAATTTAATTTATTTTAATAAAGAAATTATTTTTAATATTTTTCATGTACTGTACATTTCCATTACGTCTATTTTATCTTTCTGAAATCCTTTTATCTTGATTTTTTATTTTGAAAAAAAAAATCTCTTTTATCATGTCTCTCCTATGATCATGCAAGAGGTTAGCAGTGATGTGATCATACGAGAGTTATTAGCTGAGGATAAAAGGAAAAGAAAGTGACAAAGAGAGGGGGGACTGGAGAGGCTAGGGTTTTGAATAAAAGTTTGAGAGAAAAATTAACACAAAAAAAAAATTTAGAGAGTCTAAGGTTTTGAATAAAAGTTTGAGAGAAAAAGCAGAGAAAAATTAACATAAAAAAAAAAAAAAACCTTTCTACTATATATTTCAAAGGAACCTTTTCAAAAGGAAGAAAGATATGTTCTTGATTTTTTAAAGTCCAGGAAATTAAGAAGAAAAGCAATAGAGTCAATCTCAAAATGGTGATAATCTCAATCTGAAGGGCATTCAAATAGCATTTGTACAACATTCTTCATCTCTATTCCCTTATTTCTTTCTTTATTTATTGTTTTCTTTGATTTAATTCTTTTTTTTTATTTTCTTATTTAATCAGTACTGATCTGTTTCTTTTGTTTTTACATTTTGTTATTATTTTGATTTTGGCTTGAGATGGATATAACTAGAATGACTATGTGAGGGCAAATGAACAGACAGAAGATCCATGGAATGCCTTGAATTAGAACTTGCAACATTTTAACATATGTTTTTAGGGTTTTGCTTGTTATTTCATTTGTTTTTATTAGGTTTGTATATAATTTTCTATTTGTTTTATTCATGTAGGAATTGTAATAACCCCAATAGTGGAAATAGTAATTATTTGCGTTTATGTTCTTAAAATTAATTAGTAATTAGGGTTTCCCTTAGTAAAACCTGATAAAATCAATGATAACAATAGATTAATTTTAGAATTACAATAAATGAATTAGGGTTTCTTAAAAAAATCATGTAAAAATTGTTGTTTTGATTTATTTTTTGTATGTTTGTTGAATTGAGTTTTGTTTTGGGTTTTTATACCTTTTGGGCCCCAAGCCCACGATTAAGTCCAATTTACTTAAAATAGGTTCATAAATGGTTTAGGTTAATTAATTAATTAAAACCAATGTAGGCTCATTTTAGGTTAATTAGATTTAAACCCATTTTAATTAATAAAATCAATTTAGATTTAGCCCAGCCCAATAAAGCATTTTTTTTCTTTTAAAATTAATTTAGACTTTAAGCCTATTTTCTATTTAATTAAAATTTATTTAGATTTAGCTCAGCCCATTTAATTTCATTGTTTTTAAAACAAATAGATTTAAACCCATTTTTTCATTTAAATTAAAATCAAGTTAGAATTAGACCCACTAATTAATTCTTTTTTTTAAAATTTGTAGACTTTAAGCCCATTTCTTTAGTTAAATTTAAATGAATACACTTACACTTATTTATTAACATGTAGGTCCACCTTTAGTTCATTTTACTTGTAAATAAAAATGTAGAATTAGTTGACTTTAACACAATTAACATAGTTTAGACTTAGAGATGATGCACTTCGTATGCATTTTCTACATGCAATTTTATGACTAGTTTGCTATAGGGCTAGATGAATATTTAATTAGGGTTTAATAAAATTGTGTGTAAATAAAGACTAAGATAGTAATTCATAAAGTAATTCTAAGTGAACACAAGACATAAAGAAGTTAGTATTTCGTTCCCAGAACCTCCTGGTTGTGGTGTTAGCTTTCTTTTAGAGAATCGAGTACCACCTTTCGATTTGTCCCAGTTATTACCCTGGGTGGCGACTCCTCATCTCCACACCATGTCTTTGTGACAATGGTTAGTGTGTTCTCTAGGGCCTTGAGTCTAAATAATATCGTAGTTGTTAAAATTTTAGACGCGCGCTAAACTCCGTCGTCTATAATAAAGAAGGAGCTACTTTTAAAGAAATAAAAGGAATTCTATTAATAATAAAATTGGAGAAAAAATTGTTTTATGCTCTCAAGTTTATTTCATACAATTCAATATTGAAACTAAGAGGTCCATTCGATTTGACAAAAATAATTAACAATAAGAACCAAAAAAAATTCATGATTAACGTTTTAATTGCTAAAGTTAATATTTTAATCAGAAAAAAATTTCCCTATTAGTATTGATCACTTATTGCTAATATTGGTAAAGTGAAAAATTCACATATAAGATGACACATCAACATACAAATAGTGATAAAATGATAAATTTATGCAAATATATGGGGTAAAATGACAAATTCATATAAGTATAAGTGCTTATAAAATGGATTATAGACAAGTTCAAATGTTGATTTAACAAAATTAAAAGTATAATGGGCAAATAAATAAAATCATGTTAGTATAAATAGTTGCAGATGCAATATGTTTATAAACTCTAACTCTTATTTCATTGAAGTCGCTATAATTAAGCGTTCATTTGATTTGGTAAAAAATAAGAATAAAAATAGAAACTGCTGATTTTAGTGTTTCATTTGCAAAAATTAGCATTCTAACCAGAACAATATTCTTTTTTTTTATCTAAAAATAAAACTTCCATAAATAATGAAAGCAAGTACAAATCCTTCTGGATAGCATCATAGACACTTAGAGGATGACAATCATATAAGATATTATTAGATTTGCTATTCCTAGCTCAACAAGCTAAATAATAAGCAACCTTATTTCCTGATATAAAAACAAGGAAAATTTAACAAAAGAAAAATTTGTCATTAGCTCTTTGATTCTACTTAATGTAACAGAGATGGCCCCAACACTAGTGAAGAGTCATGAAGAATATTAATGACTTTAAGAGAGCATCACTCTCCATATGAATTGAGTCCACTCTAACCTCTTTAGCCAGATACAACCCAAACTAGATTGCAGCTACTTCTACGTTCACAACTTTCTAGCTCCCAAAAAGATGATGTTTTACTAGCATCATAACTGACCCTTGTTGTTCTTTAATAACACAATTAATACCCACAGCACCCATCATAGGATAAATGCTTGCATCTATATTAACTTTTTGAAAGGGAGGAACTGGTTGAGACTAATGCTTGGAGTGATTTTTCCTGGACCCTAGACTTTAAACTTTATAGAGCTAGAAAGATTCCAGCATTCTTTTCACTCTAGACACAACCTCCTCTACATAACAATATCGTATATTATACACTTAAGCATTCCTCAAGAACTATAACCACCATAAGTTCATCACAAAAATTTCCAATACCTTTTTATAACATTACTCCATAACACTCTAAAATAAGTATTGGAAAAAAAATCTTGCACTAATTAAATAAAAGAGAAAACTGAGAACATTGTCATACCTCAACAATAATCGGACATAAAACTAGAAGATGAAAAATTGACTCCAAAGCACTATAAAAAGAGAAATATCCACTTAATAGTAATCTATAACTCTTTAGTAAGCTTTAAACTACAAGAAATCCATTAATAGCACGCTATATATAAATTATCACCTTTAGCGACACTTGCAAATTCCATACTGTTATCCATGGGAAGCTACTTAAGGAACTCGACCTCGATGCCCCATAGCTCTTAGTAAATGTGATATGGTAAGCACTCTTCACTGAAAAAATCTCTTTCTTTTATAGCAACCAAAAGACTGAATCACTAAGTAGATTTGGGTTGATAGGAATGCTCAAGATGCCATTAACTTTATAAGGAGAAAATTAGTGGCAAATAAGGGTAGCAATCCACATCATAGTATTTTTATCTATAAGTTTGGAGACTTTAGTAGTAGAAGATAGGCACATAGGAGGAATAAATGATAGTAACCACCTAGTAGAAAGGCTTGAAATTCGTTTAATATTCCAAATGCACACTTGCTCTCCATTCTTAACTTTCGATGTCAACCCCACTTTAAGAACATCTAATGCACTTATTAAACTTCTTTAAATAAAACTCGCTGAGGGAGGGATACATGCAATAACTAAATCACTAAGAGGGAAAAACTTTTGATTTAAAAATTTGGCCATAAAAGATGAAGGTTGAGTGACAATACACCATAGTTACTTTGCAAGAAGAGCTTGATTAAAATATTTTTAAACACTTAAAACCCAAGGCACCATCCCTTTCTTATCTACATAAATTCTACTAGTTTGTCTAATTAATAGAGTGCCTTAAATTCATATTCCCCTACCAAAATTGAGTAATCTTCATTTGCAAATCCAAACATAATTCATTCAAAAGTATATAGCAACTCATGACATAGGTAGGAATACTCTGTGCAATTGACTTGATTAAAATTTCCTTACTCATAGCTGAAAGAAATTTCTCTTTCCACCTCTTTAGACATTTCCAAATTTTATCCTTTATAGCTAAGAAAACAACTTTCTTTGATCTTCCAATAATGAAAGGGAAACCAAGATACTTAGAGTGCCTAAACATCTTTTTGATATCCAACAAACTAGAGATGATAACCCTTGATACTTATCCATATTATAATTGAATGAAACTTTAGATTTTTCAAGATTTAAAAATTGTCCTGAATCTTTTTCATAACAGGTAAAGATTTCCTTAAGCACCAAAGCATCTGATAGCATGGCTTTAGAAAAAACCATTATATTATCAGTAAAAAATAAATAGGAAAATTCTAGGTAATTGTGCCTAACCTTAATGCCATATAGCCTACCAATATCACACTCTCTCCTTATAAAAAATGAAAACACCTTAGCATAAATTATAAATAAGTATATGGAAATAGGATCCCCTTAATGAAGACCCCTTGAAGGAGATAAAAAAACCCTTCGGGCATACATTGATAAGAAAAGAATAAGATACTAAAGATAAACACTTGCCAATTAACATAACAAATGATTCCAAAAACCCATTTTTCTCATTGCACCCAGTATAAAATCCCACTCAACTATGTCATAAGCCTTGCTCATGTCAAGTTTCAAAGCCATGGAGCCCATAATCCCTTTCCTTTTATTTTTTAGATAGCAAAACAATTCAAAAGCAATAAGAGCATTATCAAATATTTGTCTATCTAGCACAAATGCACTCTAAGACTCTAAAATTAAGGAATAAAGCACTTTCTTAATTCAATTAATAAGGATTTTACTCATCAATTTGTACACCATATTACATAATGAGACAGGTTTATAATCCTTCATAGATTTAGGATTTTTAACTTTAGGAAACAAGGAAATGAATGTATGATTAATGCATGGAGGCATGGTACTTAACTATAAGAAGTTCATAAATTTGGGAGACATCACCACAAACTATATTCCATGATTTAGTAAAGAAAAGACTCGACATTCCTTTAAGACTCAGAGCCTCCGTGGGGTTCATTTGCTCTAGTATGACATCAAGTTCCTAAGTTTTAAATGGAGCATCAAGACTATCAATCTGATTTGGAGATAAGCATAAAAAGATAGCATCCAATAAACCTAATACATCCCTAGGTTCACTCGAAGTGAACAAAATTTTAAAGTAGTCTGATACCATAGTAGTGATGATGTCATCACCCGTACACCACATTCCTTATGCATTTTGAATTTTTAAAATTTGATTCCTCCTTCTTCTATCAAACGCCCACATATGAAAATGCTTGGTATTCAAATTACCTGCACTTAGCCATAAGGCATGAGATTGCTATCGCCACATTAACTCCTCCAAGGCGAGGATAGCATTGATCTCATTTTTAATTTTTCTTTGGTTTGTAATATTTTTAGGGGATGGAGAGTCAATTATACTCCTTTACAATTGATCTTTCAATTTACAAATTCTTGAACCAAGGTGCCCAAAAGTAGACTAGTTCCAAGCTCAAAAAGCCTAGGCACATCCATCAATTTTATCCGCATAAGAGATCCCAGTAGAATTAGAGCTCATAGAATCCCACACTTCTTTAATGACCCACTCACAATCATCATACACCAACCACATTGATTCAAACAAAAAATATGATTTTTTTTACTGAAGGAGGGCCAAGCACAATCTAACAATATATTGATAAAATAATGGTTCGAAGAAGATGAAATAATATGATTTATCGAGTAGTTACTAAAAACCTCAAACCACTTTGCATTTCCATAAAAGAAATCCAACCTTTCATGTATATTGTCATCTCCCACTCTCCTATTAGACTATGTAAATTGATATCCATCGAACCTCAAGTTATCAAGACCACACTACAAGAGAGTTTAGTGAAAATTGATAATAGAGTTCATTTGCACTGGTAGACCCTCTCTTTTCTCAAACTCATCTAGCACCTTATTAAAATCACCATAGTAAATCCATGCTTTATCATTTATTAGAACCAAGTTGGAAAGAAGACTCCATGTCATATGCATATCAACCACTTTTGGGTAACTATACAAACCCAAACCATGCCACACCAAGTCATCTTTGACCATAAAATTAATATGATTGCTTGAATATAAATCAATAATAACCTTCTAATCCTTTCACCATAATAATGCCAACCTAACACAATGGCCTTTACTATCCATACTAAAAAAATAAAATTCATTAGATTTAGTTTGAATGGATGACCACTCATAATGCATTAATTTTGTCTCCATGAGAAATAAAATTAATGGGTAATGTTTCTTTATTAACTGGTGAAGAGATCGAGCAACTCTTGGAGGTTTTAACTTATAATATTCATTATCTTTAATGGGATTGCATAACAGTCGTCATTAATCCTTCATCAATAAGAGGTTCAACCTTAATTTCTACTCCTTTCATCTTCTTCCCCCTAATCCTCACATTAAGAATAAAACCATATGATTGTCCCTTTTATCCTAACTTACTCGTCTCTACCATAGGGGAGTCCCTCTTATTAGTTATAAATAACTTGCTACTCTTTTGGTTAGTCCGTACTATAAAAAAAAAAAGCAAATAGTTTATTAGGAATTTTTTGAAGGAAAAAGGCTTATACAATTCCCCCTTTAAGTAACTATGATTATAGATTAACTACTTCTCCTTTAGACTGATCAACAATAGGAGTTGTATGTCTATTTGGCATAAACCTTATTTCATTATTACCATTCACCAAAAAACTTTAAGGAGGAGTAATTCCAGTAATAATCCTTTGATCATGAGTCTTTACATTTGTCTACGTATCCATTATTAATCACCAGTGCACACCACTAGATGAGGATGGAGCATGCATTGGTGTAGAACCATATCTAACTTCGTTCCTTAGTGAGCATATAGGAAGATTTATAAAAGCCTTCCTTCCTAAATACTGTAAAACACCTAGAGCAGCCCTTAAGTGATCCCCATACCTTTTGTCTGCATTAGGAGAAAGTTGTGATTATTTGGGGCAATCATTCTTTATATATGTAAGCATTCCATAAACATAACAAAAATTATTGAGCCTTTCATATCTGAAATCAACCTAGACTATAGTGCCCTCAATGGTGAGAATGATAACCCCTCTTGAAATTAGATTATCAATTGGGATGTTTAAACATATTCGAATATATTTTTTCTAATAAAATCCATTCCTACATCAGTATTTAAAACTTGCCCTATTCGGTTTCCAATTCTCTCTATAGAAACTTTATCTCTTTGATCCAGGGGTAGACTTATTAATCTCGCCCAGAAGGGAATAGTTTGTAAAACATCATTAAGCCCTTAACCATTCCTAGGGCATTCTACTAATACCATCAAACATTTTTCAAAATTCCAAAGATCCTTTTCTATAACTTTTTTCTTATCTCTTAGACTTTTAAAGTAAAGCTAAAAAAAAAAGCCTACACTGAGGTCATCAACACAAAATTCATTTGCTAATTTCCATTCCCCAACCAAAGCGTTCCTCATGGCTAATAAAAGAATAGGCTTGGATGATATAACACTCCCCATCAGGGATCATTCTAGCTGGTCATCCTTTTCCTCATCCTAAATATGCTTTAAATCAACCTCAACCTCCTCTTCCTCTATTAGTTTCAATTTTTCACAAAACTCAACAAGATCCTTGTCCATACTACTCAATCTCGTTCCCAAACTAGTCTAAACTCTACAAAAATAAGTCTTAGAAATTAGAATGAATCAAGAGAAGCCAAGAAAAACACTACTATAAGTGAAAGAGAAGAAAAGAACAAAAACTTCACAAAGAAGAAATAAATCCTAGGATAGAGTGGGAAACCCTAACCCTAGGCTTGAGAGAAAACTCCACATCACGAGAGATTATCCTAAAAATTATTATTAAAATTGTTAGAACAATATTCTTTTACAAATAGTATTTTTGTATATTTTCAAAAATAAATTTAAATCTTATAAAAATTTAGACATGCCAACTATAAATTGATAAACAATTATATTTTGGCATATGAAATTACAAATTTCTAAATGAAATACATAAATTAATATAAAAATAAATACTAAAATATTTTTTTTAAAAAGTAAGTTTTCAACTAATATTTCCAAAATTGGAAAAAATATTTTATTAAAGAAAATTTGTTAAATTTTTTATTCTATTTTGATTTTTTTTTGTTCCTAAAAATGTTCTAGAAGGGAATGAATATGGCTAATTAACATTTAGAGAAAATTAAAAATTAAAAGGAAAATCAAAGGGATTTAGGAAGAATGAATAAAAATAAGAATAAGAATAGCAAAGAGAAGCTAGGCACAAGCAATTTAAGGAGTTTGGTTCCTTAATGAATCTACATCTCCACTTAATTTATCACCAATTTATAATTTTTAAACCCCACACCAATCTATTAATTTATATTATTTACATTAGGAGTTTTTTAAAACTCAACTCAAACTTTTACAACTTAAATTTTCAAGGTTCACTCACAACCTTTCACCAAATGTTTTTAGACTCACACTAAAATCCATTCCCAAGAGTTTTTAAAGCTTACACTTAAACTTTCCCGATTGAGTTTTCAAGACTAACTTAAAACCTTTTACAACAAGTTGTTTTTCAATAGATCAACAACAACCCAAAGAGAAAGAACCTCACTATCCTCTTCTTCAACTCTAAAGAATGAGTAGATAAAAGAATACTATTTATAACACTTACCCAACTCTTATAAGAAGGGTATACACAAACTCAATAAGAGTTTTTTTTTTACAAATAAAGAATATAGAAGGAAAAGTTATGAAAGAAAAAAAAATTATAGCTCAATGACTTTTACATAATAAATTTGTTCCTTAAAGTCCTTAACTCTTTCATTGATGTCTTGAGTTTGTATTTATAGTGGAGAGGCCAAAATATAGCTATTGGAGCTTTAATTTTTATTCCCAATAAACCACAATCTTCATTTAATGTTTCTTTCACTTTTTGCAGAAAAATGATGCCTACAATCGTGACTGAAGGTGTCACAATCATGACCTTTAGTTTCATAGCCATTGAAGCTCTAAAATAACCGTTACAAAGGTTGCCACATCATTAAGGTGAAGCTCACGATCCTAGTCACAATCTAAACCATGCCCATGAGCATCATTGCCTTTTTCATTTACTTGAGTCCAAATTGCTCAAGATCATAATTGCGATGCTCTTGATTATGAGGACAATGCTAATGACCATGAGGGTCATTACCACTTTGAATGATATGAATTTGACTCTCATTTTGCTCATGAAAATGCTCACAATAATTATGCCACTTGTGAGCAACATTATCTTCAATTTTTGTGCACATTTTGAGCTCCATAACTTCATGCAATCAGTGTAGTTTTAAACCTAACTAAAATATATACTTCAACACATATATTAGTAGATAAAAATTAATTATTAAAGTCAACATTAAGAGTAATTTAAAAATTTATCATGCAAAGCTCAATAATTATATCATGCAAAGGTCAATAGTTCTAATTATAAAATATAAGCCAAAAGGGTTATAGGAGAAAAGAAAAATTGTATAAAATTTTTTTAAACTTATTTAAATTTATATACAGTTTTGAATATTTAATAATATAACGAGTTGAATTTAAGTTCAACTTCAATTATTAAAAAAAAAAATCCAACTAATTAAAATTTAATCCGACTCTACTTATTTATTCCCTATTATGGTACTTGTGGTTTATATTATCCCGACTCTACTTTTTTTTTTTTTTGTCACTTGTTTTTTATCAAATAGATATATGATATTATTTGGACTCTACTTCTTTACACCCTATTATGGTACCTGTGGTTTATATTATTCTTTTTTAACTGATTGCATTACATTGAATGCACTAACAATTATTGTTGGATGTCTGTTGGATAAATTATTGTTTCAAATCGAATAAATGTATTGTACAAGACAGAGCAGTGAGACCCCAACCAACTTTTATTTTTTAAGCACAACTAGAAGTAATTTTTATTAATAATAGAATGAAGTGTGTATATATTAAGAAGTCTCCCTTTTTATAATTTAATATTTATCACGAAAAATTTACATGTTGGATTATAAATTTATAACATTTTTCTATGATAAATGTAAAAATCTTATTTTAGAATATATATTTTATTTTGTATAAAATATTTTAATTTTAATTTTATTAGATCTAAAACATTACTTTTTCTTTCCATAAAAAATATATCTTTTATTCTAATTAAAACAACTTTTTTCAATTTTATTTTATTTTATTTATTCAATTCTTATTATTACTCTACATAATAAAAATATATATGTACTCTTGACAAACAATAATAAAATAAAATAAAATATTGCTATACATATCAAATAAAAACACTTTCCCTTTTTAAACCTAAAAAGTAAAAAAAATGTAATTTTTCACTCTTTTTTTATATTTATTTTATTTTATTTATTCAATAATTATTATTACTATGTATATTAAAAGTAATATCTACTCTGATTAAACAAATAATAAGTTCTCACTTTTATATTTAATTAATTTGTTGTTTTAAATTCACTAAAATTATTTATTTTATTTACAATTTGAACAAAACATGGATTCATGACTAGTATATATTAAATATTGAATTTCAAAATTATTAAGTTCAAAATTTGACAAATGTCCATCTCCATAATTTAACATTCACCCCTAAAGTTTTATATATTGAATTATTAAAATTTACAATATTCTTCTATAAAAAATATAAAAATTCCTTATTTTTTAATTTACATGTTCTATTTCATCTAAAATACTATAATTCTATTTCACTCTCCTATTCCATTAAAAAGAAAAAAAGTCTTCTATTTTACCTAAAACATTTCTATGTCTTTTATTCAACTAAAAATATCTTTTCCTTTTCTAGTTAACTAAAAAATATATACTATGTATATTAAAAATATATGTACTCTTAATAAAATATAACCAAATAAAATTAGGGAAAACAGTCCTAATTATCCTCAACTATAAACCAATTTACTAAATTGTCCTATTCTTTAAATTGTATCAATTTATATAGTCAACTTGTCGACTTGTTTCTATTTTATCCAACTTGCATTTGGCATGTGAAGTTGTTGATGTGGAAAGCTAACATGGCAAATAAGGTTGACGTGACAAATAACATGTAATTCATAATTTTGATTAAGAAAAAAATATCATTTTAACCCCTTGAAATTTCATCTCATTCTCATCTATACCCTCTTCTTCACCACCACCGTTGCCCTACCACCACCACCACCACAACAAGATCTACAACATCACCAACAACAAACAAAATTAACAACCAAATAAATTCAAGAACATTGTAAGCAACATTGGATTGGGCATGCGGACCAAGAAGGGCTAATTGTAGTGAGATTCAGCTAGGGGAGAACGGGATGGAGGTCCTTGTAATTGCGCTACTAGGATGTCACGTCCTGTCATGCTGGTTGGATTTTCTTTTACACATACACCCCACCACCATTCCTAGTAAAAGCCAAAAGCTTAACCATCTCCAGCACCAAAACTCACTGAAGAAAGCAGCCATTGGCAAAGTGGGTAGGAGCTAAACAGTGGTGATGATTGCAATCTCTATCCCCGTTGTCATCTTTGTCTTTGTCTCTATCTCGATCACGTCCATCGTTGAAGTGGGGATTCAAGGTTGAGCTGGAGGTGAGGGCAAAAGCGAGGGCAGTGACCCATCGAGGCTGGTGGTGGATAAAACACAGATCGGTGATGGTGATAAAATAGAAGCTGTGTTTTTTAATCTTTTCTTTAACAAATAATTTTGATTTTTTTTATACGAAATAAGTTTGATTTATGAGTTAATTAGTTTGGTAGCTAATTTTATTAATTGCTAATTATTGGTGGATAAAAAATTTATGAATTATTAAAAATTTTATCAAATAGTTGTTATTGATAAAATAAATACAAATAAAAATATCAATAATATGTAAAGAAAATTAAATAATAATTAAAGTAACATATGTCAATGATTATCATGAAAAAATACTTTTATTAGTGCATATAATACCATAAAATTTATAAAAATAACCCCTTAAATTTTATAAAAATAATTAAGATTTACTTGTATAAAATACAAACTACATGTCATTTTTCAAAAAAAAATTATAAATTACATGTCATTTGCCATGTCAACAATTTATTTACCACATCAGCAACTCCATATGGCAAATTTAAGTTGGATAAAATAGAAACAAGTCAACAAGTTAACTATATAAAAGAAAAGATAATTTAACAAATTTGACTACAATTGAAAATGAATGAGACCGTTTTCCTTATAAAGTTATGAGTTTTTTAATCTCACTTTTTATATTTATCCACTCAACTTAAGGGTTCATTTGGTTTAACAAAATACAAGAGTAAATATAGAAATTGATGCTTTTAGTGTTTCATTTGGTAGAATTAACATTTTTACCAGAATAATATTCTTTCATAAAATGTATTTCTTTTTTATAATTTAAAAATAAATTTTAATTCTTATAAAAATTAAGCCACACCAACTATAAAATGGAAAACAATTATATATTGACATATGAAATTATAAATTTATAAATCTATATAAAAATAAATAGTAAAATATTATAACAAACATATTTTTCAAATAATATTTTTAAAATTATAAAAATATTTTATTAAGTAAATAAACAAATTTAAAAATAATATTTGTAATAGATAATTACAATAGAATTTTAATATATGAAAATATTTTGATAGATAAATAATATTAATATTAATTCCGATTTTATAAGACTGAACAACTTGTTAACTTTTTATTATTATTATTATTATTATTTCATTTCTAATATGGGTTCTAAAAGGAAATAAAAATTGTAGAAAAGAGAAGCAAATAACTATAATTAATATTGACACTAAAATCCAATACAAATGCAATTAGTGACATGGATTGACTTGGAGCAGCTCAGATCTTAAACGATGCTTTCATTCAAGAATAAAATTTTGAAAAAAAGAGATAAAATTTAAAGAAAATATTTTTTCATAATATTTAAAAAAGGATTATACCTCTTATATATACATACATCAATCCTAATAACAATCTAATTAGGACTAGAATAACATCCTAAATAAAATAAAATTTTATTCCTAATTGTATATAAATATTTACTTTCTAATATATATAATAAAAATATTTACTTTCTCAACACTCCCCCTCAAGTTGGTGAATATATGTCAATCATTTTCAACTTGTCAAGTGAGTTGTAGAATATTTTTCCGAATACAGCCTTTGTAAGGATATCAGCTAGTTGAGTCTGAGATGAAACATGTGGAAGATCAATTGTCCCTTGGTTCATATGATCTTTTATGAAATGTCTGTCAACCTCTACATGCTTAGTTTGATCATATTGAACCAGATTGTTTGCAATTGCTATAGATGCCTTGTTATCACAACGTAACAATAGAGGCTTCGAATGTTTTAATCCGAGATCCTGAACAATTCGCCTTACCCAGAGCAACTCACATACTCTATGAGTCATTCCTCTAAACTCAGCTTCAACACTTGACCTTGCTACAACTTTCTGCTTCTTGTTTCTCCAAGTGACTAAATTATTTTCAACAAATGTAAAGTACCTGGATGTTGATTTTCTATCAGTCCAATCTCTAGCCCAATCAGTATCAGTATAGCCAGTAATTTCATAATCCTTATTCCTCCCAAATAATAACCCTTTACCTGGAGAAGACTTTAGATATCTTAATATTCGGTATACTACATTCATATGTTCTTTACTTGGAGAATACATGAACTGACTCATAACACTTACTGCATAAGCAATGTCTGGCCGAGTATGAGATAGGTAAATCAACATTCCCACCAACCTTTGATACTGATCTTTATCAGTTGGAACTTGATCTTCTATGACTGAAAGTCCATGGTTGACTTCAATGGGAGTCTCGGTTGGCTTACAATCAAGCATCCCCATCTCTGTTAGTATGTACATTACGTACTTTCATTGGCAAAGAGAAATTCCTTAAGCCGATCTTGCAACTTCAATTCCTAAAAAATACTTCAAGTTACCTAAATCCTTAAGTTCAAACTTGGATGCTAATTGTCTTTGCAAGATTGTTGTCTCACTCGGATCATTTCCAATGACCACCATATCATCAACATATATAATCAGTGCGGTGACTTTACCTAACTTCTGTTTGATGAATAATGTGTGATCAACATCACTTTGCTTATATATGAGCTTCCTCATGAAAGTTAAGAGTCATCCAAACCATGCTCGAGGTGATTGCTTGAGTCCATACAATGCTCTCTTTAGATTGCATACTCGGTCAGTACATTTAGTTTTGAGTGATGGATCCATATATATTTCTTCATCTATGGTTCCATTCAAAAATGCATTCTTTACATCAAATTGTCACAACGGCTAGTCCAAATTGGCAGTTAAGGAAATAAGCACTTTAATGGTGTTCATTTTTGCTACTGGGGAAAATGTATCTTCATAGTCAATTCCATACTTCTGAGTATACCCCTTTGCTACCAATCGAGCTTTATATTGATTTATGCTTCCATTTGGATTGAGTTTGACAGTGAATATCCACCTGCACCCTACCATTTTCTTTCCTTCTGGAAGAGGAACAAAATCCCACGTCCAGTTCTTTTACAATGCCTCCATTTCATCATTCATAGCTTTCTTCCAATCCAGATCATCTAAGGCTTCCTATACATTACTCAAAATAGATACAATAGATAATTGATTTACAGTAAGGGCATGTGATTAGACAAATGGTTGGTTGGTAGGGTATTTAGCTTTAGTATGAAGGTCTGAATCATATTATTTTTTCGGAACCCCTCTATTGATCCTAAAAGGATAACGAGGCTCAGTATTTGGATTTAAAGGAGATAAATTTACCTTATTATGCACCGCATCCAGAGTTTTTTCAGCTTCTGGTGTGGGTTGGGAAGATGTACTATCTTGATTACTAGGATTACTCGAATTTTCTTTGATGATATGTCTGAGTGAGATGCTCGTACTTAGAATATCAGATGTCTGTCCGGGTGAGATGCTCGTACTTGGAACACCATATGCACTCAAACACCAGATGTCTGTCCGGGTAAGATGCTAAGAACACTCAAAACATTTGGGAGACTCAGATTCGGAACACTTGGAACATTTAAAAGACTTGTATTCAAAACACTCATAATGCTATCTTCAAGCTTAAAGAAGTTTGGATATTTCTCCCCCTGAAGAGAGCACTCTTGAATGGGTGAAGAAAGGATAATTTTCATGAAACTGAACATCCCGAGTGACATACATCTTTTTTGTATTCGGATCATAACACCTTGTAAATCTGCATAGCCAAAAAAGATACACCGGATAGCTCGAGGGTCTAATTTACCGAGTGTCTGATGAAAATATGCCAAACATCCAAAAACTCGAGGTTCGAGATTATTTAAGGGTAGAGATATAACAAGTTCTTGAAGTTTCTGAAGAGGACTTTTAAAATTGAGTACTCATGATGGTGTCCAGTTTATGAGGTATGCAGCGGATTAAATAGCTTCTCCCCAGTATTCTCGAGGAACATTCATGTCAAATAGTAATGCTTGAACGACTTCCAATAACTGTTGGTTCTTTTATTCAGCTATACCATTTTGTTGAGGAGTGCCAGCACAAGATGTTTGGTGGTGAATGTCCTTCTTCTGGCAGAAATCATTAAGAATTGAGTTAACATACTCCCCACCATTGTCAAACTGCAAGACTCACATTTTACTTTGGTATTGTGTAGCCACCATGTTGTATAGGTCCTGAAACTTGGAGTACACATCTCCTTTATTGGAAAGTAGTGATACCCAGGTCATCCAGGTACATTCATCAATAAACGTTATAAAATATCAATCACCAAATAAAGTAGGAATCTGAGCAGGTCCCCATACATCAGAATGAATGGTCATAAATGGAATCGAATTTTTATTGTAACTCAATACATAAGAAATTTGGTGGCCTTTTTCCCATTCATAAACATCACACTTAAATTCTAAGTCTGTGGTACGTAAAAATAAATTCGATTTTATTTGTCTAAGATAATGAAAAGAGAGATGCCCAAGATGACGATGCCACAAGATTACTTGGTCTTTACTCGAGCAACTTCTACCAACCCTGTTAACTTGACTTGACTTCCATTTTGAATCATCATGCAACTCAAGATAGTACAACTTTCCACGTTTAACACTAGAGCCAAGAATTCAGTGCATTACAATATCCTGAAATATACAATAATTAGGCTAAAATTTGACAGTGCAATTCAAGGTTTCAGTGATTTAGTGAACATATAGTAGATTACAAGAAAGAGATGGAACAATAAGAATAGTATATAAATTAAGAGAGTTGGAGTTAGATACTGATCCCTCATGAGTGACTGGTGCTATGCCTCCATTAGCAGTTAGAATATTTTATTGGGTTGATGGACGGATAGATGTAAGATAGTGGGTGGAGTTTGTCATATGATCAGTAGCACCTGTATCAATAATCCATGTATTATTTCAAGTAAAATTTTTCATACTTGAAGTGGTATCAAGATCACCACTTGGTTTAGTAGAAGTAGCAATTACAGCCTTATCGAGCTTCTTACGAGGCTTTTTATTAAAATCCTACCATTCCAGATATCCCACAATTTCATAGAACCATTCCTTGGAGTGTCCAACTTCGCCACAATGAGTACAAGTGTATATGATGGGCTTACTCGATATTCTTCCTTTGAATTGGGGACGAGTCTGAGCTGCTATAAGTACAGAATGGTCTGGCAATAACTTCGGCTCTTTAATCGTATGTTGCTGGTTATGATCCTGCCAGACATATGCATAACTAGACTAAAGATCAAAAGGTGGATCCTTCCGGAATATTTCACTTCGAGCGTTATTAAATTCAGAATCAAGTCCGGCTAGGAAAATATGTGTTTGAAGCCAAGTAATATGTTTATGGAGTGATACTACTCCATTAACATCCTCCCCTTATGCACATGTCCGGGCATCAATTTCCTGAAATATTCCAATCAATTCATTATAGTATGCAGGTAATGGCTTATCATTCTGACGTGTAATAAATGATTTTCGGTTCAATTCAAATAACTGAGTTTCATCTGATCTATCATAGAAGGTTTTTGAGATAGCATCTCATATCTCCTTTACTGTTGGAAGACGGATGAATCTCTACATTAATGTTAGACTCATGGAGTCAATGAGCCAACTTTTTACTCGATTATTATCAAGGAGTCAAGTTTCCAACACTTTATCTCCTACTGGTGGCTTTGACGTAGTGCCATTAAGAAAGTCAAATTTATTTCTAACTCCAATTCACATCTCCATGATCTGTAACCATAGATTATAGTTTATATCATCAAAAATAATTCTTGTGGAAAATGGAGAATTATCTTGAAGGGTTTGAATAAAATTAGGTGTTCCATGAGATACGATGAATGTATATCGGTGGTCATAATTTGAACATTCAAAGGATTCAAGAGAAAAAAAAATACGATTTGTAAGAATTCAATAAAAAATTCGATTTCAATGGGTATGCTTTGATACCATAAAAAAATAAAATTCAGAGAAAAAAAAATTTAAAGAAAATATTTTTCCATAATATTTAAAAAATGATTACACCCTTTATATATACACATAATAATTTTAATCATAATCTAATTATGACTAAAATAACATTTTAAATAAAATAAAATTTTATTTTTAATTGTATATAAATATTTAATTTCTAATATATATAATAAAAATATTCACTTTTTCGACATTCATAAACCTTCCATTAAAACGTTTTTATGAGCAGCAACGCAGCAAACCTACCATCTCGAACAAAAAAAAAAAAACCTACCGACAATGTCCTTTCACTTCAGATACGCAGAGCCATCTCAAGTACAAAACTAATTTGCAGTGATATAAATATTAAAATCAAAAGAAACCACTTGCAGTGGAAGTGTACTCCTTTCTTATTATAGGTCCCCTAGCAGTAATTTTTCAATTGATTTTTACTTTAAATATGTCTTTTTTTTATTTGATATATTAGCAAGCAAAGATCTATATGTAACGTCGACATTAATTTTTTTAAAATAAAATATTTTTGTAATTAAATAATTAAATAAAATATTTTTATAATTAAATAATTAAAATTTCAAAGTTAATTAATTTGATAATACATAATTAAGTAATTTAAATAGATCAAAGACTCACACGTTTACATAATTACATAATTTAAATAAAATCCTAATTTATTATAATGAATTTAAATGTAAAATAAATGAGTGAGCTAAATTGTAATAATATTTTTTTGGTTTAAATTATCAGTATTTATAGTTTGTACTCAACTCTAATTGATTTAGTTTAATTTATGTAAAACCATAAAAATAATAAAAATCTCTCAATAAATTAATTTAATATGACTGTATATACTATAATTCAAATTCAAAATATCATTTAGTCGAAAATAGTTCATATGAATCCAACAATTGTTGATAGATTCTGATTTTAAAATTACTTATGTTTTATATCCTTTGTGATTATCACTTCTCTTTACTTAAAATTTTGTTTTTTTTTTTTGCAATGTAAGTTTTAGGATTTTTTTTAGCAATAAACAAATTTTTTATTTAAATAATTATGCAAATTTGGTTTATTTTATCTTGAATTAATATATATATAGATCTCAATTCTCACTATAACTATAGTGTGTGTTTTTTTTGGTCGGACGCTATAACTATAGTGTTTTTTTTCTTCTTTCGAACAACCTAACTAAAGTGTTTGTGCTAATAAAAAAGTAAGACAATTAAAACAATTAACTATATATATATATATATATATATATATATATGAAGTAAGACATTTACCAGCTTTACAAATATAGATAGATATTTTGTATATTTTCCTACTAAGAGATTACAGTTTTATGGAGTCAAGGGTGAACACATCGCCACCAAGAAATAATTATTCACAGGCGGAAGCAACAAATGGATTAGCATCTCCATCTTCGTCTTCGTCTTCTTCTTCCAATACAATATCTACGACGGGTAAAAGCAGCTCATGCTTGTCATGGGAGGGTACTGCTGATATTCATGAAGAAAGCTTGAATAGTGATTCAATGTTGCTGATGGGGTGCCCTCGATGCTTAATGTTCATTCTGCTACCAAACGTGTTAGATCCCAAATGCCCCATGTGCAGCACTAGGATCTTGATCGATGTTCCCGTTTGACATATATACATCCTACTAATTATCTGTACCAACCCTTCTTCTTCTTCTTCTTCTTCTTCTTCATCTTCTTCTGTACTAATTATCTGTACCATCCCTTCTTAGCTTTTTTAACAGTGGAATAATCGATGCTTAATGTTCATTCTGCTACCAAATGTGTTAGATCCCAAATGCCCCATGTGCAGCACTAGGATCTTGATCGATGTGCCCGTTTGACATATATACATTCTACTAATTATCTGTACCAACCTTTCTTCTTCTTCTTCTTCTTCTTCTTCTTCTTCTTCTTCTTCTTCTTCTTCTTCTGTACTAATTATCTGTACCAACCCTTCTTAGCTTTTTTAACAGTGGAATAAAGGATTGCTTTTAATAAATTCATCGATTTATGTTTGTGCATGTGAATACATTTGGTTTCAAACAATTTATGCTACTAGCTGCTATTTTTAGCTTTTTTAACAGTGGAATAAAGGATTGCTTTCAATAAATTCATCGATTTATGTTTGAGCATGCGAATACATTTGGTTTCAAACAATTTATGCTACTAGCTGCTATTTCTTCTTAGATTTTAATAAATTCATCGATTTATGTTTGTGCATGTGAATACATTTGGTTTCAAACAATTTATGCTACTAGCTGCTATATAATCATGAAATTAGCGATAACAGAAACCTCTAACAGCACAACGAGCTATGGATTGAGGTTCAAATATATAATTATCGTAAAGTTGTAATACTATACTGTGAATAGATTAATCTCACGTTTTTCTTCTCTCTCTTTTTTATATAAAAAAACCCTAGAAAAATGTGATATACTGTTGTTCAACCTTGAATCCAATTCATAAAAAAAAAACATTAAAAAATTATTTTTTTTCTATACATTTACATGGCTAAAAATAAAATTCTTTAGACATATATAAAAACATATGTTATGATTTTATAAATTAGGATGAAAATATAAAATTTAGTTAGCATAATGTTTGTTTTAATTTTTTTGGTGCTAATATTCTTTATAATTCCTCCATAGCATAAAATTCACTAATAACATGAATTTCACAAAATTAAAATCAATCACGTCAAAATGAAAATTAATAAATTAGGACATGTAAAATAAAATTTATTAAGATGTTATAAAGAAGATCAACAAAAAAATAAAATAAAATTCATAAGGATGAATAAAAATGAAATCATCTAGATCTATATGCAACAGTAAAACCAACCAAAAAAAAAAAAAGACAGAAATATAAAGAGAGAGACAGTTTTTGGGTTGAATTCTATCATTTTTTTTTTAGTATTACTCTTTTTATGGAAACCCTGCCAACATCATCTGACGTATTCATGAAATAATTCATTATTCAATTTTTAAGGGTTAAGTGTATGGGTGGGAAATTAACTTTAAACTTATTTTATTTTGAGTACTAAAATTTAATATATTTCATTTCAGGTATCTAACTTTAATTTAAGTATTATTTGTCAGTGATCTGGTGGCGAGATGAGGACGTGACAACTATCAATAGAATATTTATAAAATATTTGTCACATTACTCATGCCTAATCATCAATTTTAACTATAATAGTGGTTATCTAACTTTACTTTTATTATAATTTGGATATGATTAAACTTTAATCCCTCAATCTCTAAAAAATAATTTTAATCATTCAATCTCTTTATCTTTTTAGTTTAGTTAAAAAATTATTAAAAGATATAAAGTTTATTGTTCCTAGGTTATGATATCACTCAAAATGAGTATGCTCTTATTAAGTAGAATCAAAATAAGTTTCAAAATTTTCCTTATTTCCTATAAACATATAGAAAATATGGAATTATTTGCAAACAGAAAAAATACTTTAGTTCTGAATTAAAATAGTAATTTTGGATTATTCAGGTTCTAGAAAATTTTTTAAGTAATTGCTATGAAATTAAATAGAAATTTAGTATCCAAACAGATACAAATTAAATTTTGATAACCAAATTAAAATAAAAATAAAATTCGGTATTCTTTCGTGCATTGGGTGCTAAAAATTGATAATTAGACACAAATGACATGGTGAATATTCCATGAATATTCTATTGCCAGCTACCATGTCATCATTTCGCCACCAGGTCATTGGTGAATGATACTTAAATCAAAGTTAGGTATTTGAAATGAAACATATTAAACTTTAATACACAAAATGAAATAAGTGTAAAGTTGGGTACCCACCCGTATATTTAACCCGACTATATATATATATATATATAATAGTAATAACCCAAATTATTTATTATTATTATTATTATTATTATTATTGTTGTTGTTGTTATTAGTATTATCTTATTTATTATTATTGGTATTATTATCATTATTTTAAGATGCTTGATGTTATATATATATATATATATATATATATATATATATATATATATATATATATATATATATATATATATATATATATATATATATATATATATATATATAAGAAAGAGTGGTAGAGGAAAGGACATGTGATTATGTGTCTTTTATTAAAGGGAATTTTTTTTTAGCCTAAAACTTTTCTTTCCTTCCATTCAACCCCCAAATGGCCTCCAATCGACCTCAAATTCAAGATATAGACATCCTCTTTCTTTTGGTGGTGTCCGCCTTTCAAGAAATGGCTCAAATTGGTGCAGAATTGTCACTATTCAGTCAACCTAATTTCTACGATTTGCACTGTTCCAAAAAGTTTCAAGTAACGTCGTTGCTTCTTTTGCATTTTTCATGTTACCAGGAGTCCATAGCAGTCAACAGTGCATCCGAACTCCACCTGTGGAATATTTTTAGGTAATTTTGATTTATTCTTCATTGCAGTTATTCATTGCCTATTTTGGATTGTTTGAAGCTTTGGTTGTGTCCTATAAATTATTAAGAATGTTTTGGTATATTCAGTTTTGTCAAATATCATGTTTTTCCGCTGAAGATATTGCGGGTCCCACTTGAAATATAGTGGAATTGGGACTGGTTCACAAAATTATGAAATTACTTTTATTAATTAGAATAAATTATGTTGATCAATTTCCATAACTGAACTAAAGTCCAATTCCTTGCAGATTTTTAGCAATAAATTCTGAAAGCATTTCGGTGGAAATTTCTTAATTTCCATTTAAATTGGTTATATTATTAGATATAAATTCCTTTAGCATCTAAGGTCATATTGAGGATACATCCAAGTCCATTTTATTAATTCATTGATTTTATAACTTTTAGGAATTTTGAATAATTTTATTTGATATGCATAAATATGTTTTAAATAAATATTATTTACTAGAGAAAGTAACAGAGCGCAGGTATCAGGGAATAGGCAAACCAGGACACTTCAGGCTACTCGCTCTATTTGTAAGTTAATATTTAAAATGTGTGTTAGATTTTCACATAAAGTATAAATTGATCAAATATATTTAAAAAGGGAAAAATTAAATTAAAGAATTTATATTTTAATATTGAAATATTTATACTATTAAATTATCATATTTAAGAAGAAGATTCAATTTAAGAATCTATATTTCCAATATGTGAATATTGAGAAGGTTGATTTTGATATTTTAATATGTTGATTATATTCAATGTTATTTTCCCTTATTATTTTATTATGATGATTATTGATGTTTTAATTCGGTTATTTGTTATTAAGATTTTTATTATAAGGATATGGTTAGAAATTAAGAGTAGTTTCATTTCCAATTACCATATTTCTTGTGCATTTTATATATATTTATAAATATTTTTGGAAAAAGATTGGTTAAACAAGTTACCTAGTGGGCTACATTAGGACTGTGTGCGCCCCAGTACATTAGATGGGCAGAATATGAATTTTGAGTTGATATGAGAATATCTGATATTGGACATATGGTTAAAATGATTTATTGAAATTCTTTAGATAAAGAGGGTTATGGCTACAGGAGCTCCGTTGATCTTTCAGGGTCTCGGGGCCAATCATGTCGGTAGCGAGACTATGGTAGCTTCGTTAACCTTTCAGGGTCTTGGGGCTGGTCCATTGCTCAATTGAAAAAGAGAAATATTATGTAAAATCAAGAAAGCCTAATGGCCAGTGAGGCATAGTGTTTGAGGTTATGGGATTAACCGGGCTAGTAGCTCAGTGGATGCTTAGCTCTTAGGAACTAGCAGTTATTTGGAGAAAAAAAGCCAATTGACTACTATATTTTTTGTTTAGGATTAGACCATGGTTTTCCACTTAAAAGAATATTTAAAGAAATGTTATTTCTATTTCAAATGTATTATGAGAGTTTATAAAAGTCTTTAAGATTTATAAATATGATTTTGGAAAAATAATGCTTTTAAATATAAGTTATATATATTTTATTATATTTCCATAAAATCTTTTAATAAAGAAGGATTTTAAAATAGTATGCATTTCCTTATATTATCTTACTTAGTGAGGTCTAACTCCCCTCAATTATTTTTCTTAGGATCTCGAGAGTCTATATTTAGTTATACTTGTTTATGACGAACTTATTCTTCCCTAGCTACTTTATATATGTCATGTTAATATTTATTGTCTTATATTTGTCCTCTAAACACCATAGTAGTAGTTAAACATTTGATAAATGTATTTGTATTTAATTAGCTTAAAATTAGGTTTATGTATTATTATGTTGATATATATGCTGACCATACATTTTGTGTTGGAGAGTGATATTTATGGTGGATTATTGGAGTTGTTGTGATGTATTATTGATCGAAGAATATTTCAAAAGTGCATTTCTTGAATATTTCTATCAGATTTTTGTTAGAATTTTAAATTGATTTAATTTTACTGTGAAATTTTTTCTAAGACTTACTACAGGTTTCAGAAACTTCTTGCTTTCCCATTCCCTAGTGTTAGTCATGTGCCCTTTAGGTTCAGGTCATGAAAAAGTTAGTATTAAAGCTTATGGTCAATTTTTTGTTATTTTGTTCATTGAATTATGTCCTTTCTTGAAACTACTGTAGTGAATAGGTGGTAATTGTCAATTGATGTTATCATTGCTTTTAGAATTCAACTTAAATGTTAGTTTTCTTGTCATGTCATGAATCTTGTTTATTTATGTGTCTTTTCAAAAAAGGTGAATGAACTACTTATATTGTAAAGACAACATAATGATAAGTAGTCCTTTCAAGATGAAGTTTTGATTCTAGTTCCAACACCTACTCCCCTACCTAGTATAAGGGTAAGTCAAAGGCATTATATCATGTTAATGAGTAGTGATTTAACAATGAAACTCCTCCCTCTATCCCACCAGCCAGAAGAAGCGATAGACCTAGAGTGGTAACAGTTCAGAGACAAGGATAATAATAGCTATTAGAAATAGCTACTCAAAATATAGATCTTGTAGCTTTTATAACTAGTGTAGTAACGTGTAATCAAGGATTAGTAGCATTTAATCAAGCTATGCCCTTAGAATAGTAGATGCTACAATAGAGAAATTAAAAGATTTGGATTGTTAAGCTGTTAGATGAAATAACTACATAAGACTAGTTTATGTTATTAATCCAGTCATATATGATATGATTATCATAATATGGTTGGAGTTTAAAGAATGACTTTTAAGATACTTATATTCACCTTCTATAAGGGATAATTACATATGACAGCTAATCCATATAACTAGAGGATATCAATCAATATAGGAGTGGACCCATGAGTTTTTCAAGTTATCCCATCATGTTATAAATGTAATGCAAGATGAGGGAAGAGTAGTAGAATTGCATGTTATAGGATTGGGTCGAGCATATATTGACATCCGATATGAAGATTAGAGTTTAAAGAGTTGTTTATGGATTTCATCATATTGGATATAATTGATATTAGTATGATTTTGGAAATAGATTGGTTGGCTCAACATTATGCTACTTTAGATTGTTGGTAGAAGGAAGTGATTTTCATAATTCCAAATGATGCAAAATTTTGATTCAGAGGTGACAAGAGTTTAATGCCTCAGAATCTCATTTCTACAATCATAGCTAGAAAGATGCTTAGAAGGGGATGTTAAAGATATTTATCTGTGGTCAGAGATATAAGGTCAGATAAGGGGCAGTTAAGAATGTGCCAATGGAATGCGAGTTTCTTGATGTTTTTATTGAACAATTACCAGGCTTGCCACCAAAAAGAGAGATAGGCTTCTGTATTTATATTATTTTTAGTACAGATCCTATCTCTAAGCCACCTTATAAAATGGTGCTTGCAGAATTAAATGAGTTTAAAGAATAGTTGCAAGAGTTGCTTGATAAAGGTTTTCTTAAACCCAACACATGTCCTTAGGGTGCACCAATGTTGTTTATGAAGAAGAAAGATGGTAGTCTTTGACTTTCTATTAACTATAGATAGTTAAACAATGTCGCCATTAAGAATAAGTATCCTCTTCTAAGGATTGATGACTTGTTTGATAAGCTTCAAGAGGCTTGATATTTTTCCAAGAATGACTTAAGGTCAAGGTATCATCAGTTGAGAATTAGAAGTGGAGATATACCTAAGACTGCATTTTGGATAAAATATGACCATTATGAATTTTGGTGATATCTTTTAGGTTAACTAATGCCCCAACAGTTTTTTTAGATTTGATGAATCAAGTGTTTAGGCCATTCTTCGACCAATTTTTGATAGTGTTTATTAATGATATCTTAATATATTCCAACACTAAGGCAAAGCATGATATGCATTTAAGGATGGTGCTTCAAACTTTGAGGGAGCATCAATTGTATGCCAAATTCTCTAAGTGTAAGTTTTGGTTGGATCAAGTAGCATTCTTAGGACATTTAGTATCCAAAGATGGCATATAAGTGGATCTTAAAAAGATTAAAGCCATTATATAATGGCCTAGACCTACGACGGTCATTGAAGTGAGGAGTTTTCTAGGTTTAACTGGCTATTATAAGAGATTTGTAAAGAATTTGTCCAAGATAGCCACACCTTTGACAAGGTTAACTCAAAAGAATACTAAGTGTGTATGGATAGACAAGTGTATGGATCACTTTCAGATGCTCAAGCATAGATTAACTTCAGCTCTAGTATTGACTTTACCTTTGGGAGGTGAAGGGTATACAATGTATTATGATGCTTCTCGAGTAGGATTGGGTTGTGCACTGATGTAGAATGGGAGAGTAGTTGCCTATGATTCACATCAGTTAAAAAAAAGCATGAGCAAAACTATCCTACTTATGATTTGGAAATGGCAGTAATGGTGTTTGCATTAAATATTTAGAGGCATTACTTGTTTGGTGTAACTTGTGAAATGTACACTGACCATAAGCGCTTGAAGTATAATTTCCAATAGGGAGATTTGAACTTGAGACATAAGAGATGGATGGAACTCTTGAAAGATTATGATTGTTCTATTTTATACCATCCAGATAAGGCTAATGTGTAGATGATGCATTAAATAGAATTTATCAGGAAGCCTTGCTCACATTAGCTCAGGTAGAAGGTCAATCATTAAAGAGTTACATGAACTAATTGATCGGGGATTGCAATGGAAGGTAATTAAGAAATGTCTTTTAGCTCAATTTAAAGTACAATTGGTGTACTTGGATAGAGTTAAAGCACTACAAATAGAAGACCTAAAGTTGAAAAAGATAATATCTGAAGTGCAACAAGGCCAGTCCAGAGTTTTTTTTATGGACAATAAGGGTGTATTGCATCTAAGCACTAGATTGTGTGTGCCAGATGTAGATGAGCTGAGAAAGGAGATTATAGAAGAAGCTCATTTATTTGTTTATAGAGTTCATCTTGATTCTACCAAGATGTATCATGATTTAAAAGATACATATTAGTGGAATGGGATGAAAAGAGATATTGCAAAATTTGTATCCAAGTGTCTCATATGTCAGTTAGTGAAATTGGAACATTAGAGGCCCTTAAGATTGTTGTAATAGTTGCCTATCCCAGAATGGAAGTGGGATATGATTGCTATGGATTTCATGACTAGATTACCTTATACAACAGGAGGTTATGATTCCATATGGGTAATAGTTGATAGGTTGACCAAGTCAACTCACTTCTTTCTAGTTAAGAAGACATACTCTACTGATAGATTAGCAAGGTTGTATGTCCATCGAATTGTATGCTTGCATGGAGTTCCAGAATGAATAGTGTCTAATAAATGTGCTACCTTTACTTCAGTTTTTTGGCAAGAATTGTATAAAGTGTTGGGCATCAAACTTGACTTCAGTATAATTTTTCATCCTCAAATTGATGGTCAGTCAGAATAGACCATTCAGTCATTAGAAGATAATGTCTTCTAATGTCAGAATTTTTTACTTAGCCAAGATACATAATGTTCAATATCAAAGAACAATGAAGATGCATTATAAACATCAAGTAATTAGAAATAACAAGAGAGAAAAGATGATATTGATAAAACCCCTTAATGCTCTCTAAGAAGTTACTTGAATTGTTGAAAGCTCTCTTGATATCTTTCTTCAATTTCTTGGATGTCTCTTTGAACATTAAGTATTCTTTTTCTTCTTCAATAATAAAACTAATAGTCCTATATATTCTTAATAAAATACTAAGGATTTTTCATTCTTAAAACAAAGATAACTTCATGTATTTATAGGCTTTTTAGCATCTTAATTCGTGTCCTTTAAATGGATATGAAAATGAAGAGGTGTATTGGTGCTGAGTCGGCACCTTTATGCTGACTCAAGAGTAACTCAACACCATTACTGTATGTTATGACTTGATACTAATATGACGAGCCAGCACACCCCACTTGATCCTTATCTTGACTTTTCTTAAACCTTTCTTCATTCCAACGTATTCAAATTCAACTTTAAAAATGAGATTAGCCTTTAAAAACCTACAAATCACACAGATAACATAAAAGCACATAAATAACAATAGTAACATAATAATTAAACACAATGCAAATGCAAACAAAAGAAAAAGTCACCAAAATGAACCTAAATAACTTTGTTATTTTGAATATTATCAAATTCCCTCATACTTAAGCCTTGCTTGCCCTCAAGCAAGACATAAGACCTAAATGAGAAAAGAACAAAAATCTTCTATATTCTCCAAAATAGATGTAGTAATCTAAAAAAATCATCTTAACCAAGAAAGAAACTTCGGAAAAAGAGAGTTAATAAGATAATAAGCTTATAATGCTCAACAATGATAGAAAATCAAATTTTATAGCATAGTTAAAAACTTTAACAATTTATCTCAAACTATTAAGAACAAAGTCAAAGAATGTAAAGTCAAGGTGCTAATTGAGCTTTTTAGTTATAATGCTCATTCATCAAACTTAGGATTATTAAAGAATAAAGTAGCCATAGGGCAATGAGTAAGCACACGCATTGACCAATAATTCTCATGAAATTTTTAGACACATTTATTGTATTTATATATAATTTTATAAATGAATTGCATTTCTTTCCAAATGAATGCAATTAAGGAGCATACTCAACTACACACAACTTACTCGAAACACAAATACTTGTAACGTCATACATTCTTTCTAAATGAGTGTAATTAAGGAGCATACTCACTTACACATAACTTACTCAAAATGCATGACATTAACAAGCATTCTTTTTCTCTTTTTTTTTTCTATAGTGTCCTCATCCATTATTGAAAAGTTGGTAACACGTATTATGGCTATAGTTTCCTAAAGTTACTTCCATCTTAAAACCTAAGATGAAATCCTAACCAACATAGCTTAAAGCACAACTAGAAAGCTGACTAAACATTCCTTAGACTTTGAAAATAATAATAAAAGATAAATAAGAAAAACTTAAAGCCTATACTAGATGAAATTTTAAAATTCTACCAATTAAACATAGAAAGATAATTACTTGCATAATTATTTAAAGAAAAGTCAATCAAGATCAAAATGAATTTAAAGAGACAACTAATTAAAAATATGGAGAAGATAAAAGTAAACAAAATTAAGCATAGATAACAATAATACTAAGACACAACACATGTTAAAATAAAAGAACTACTACTAATATTCTCCTCCCCCCACACATAAAATGAACATTGTCCCCAATGTGTCACCATAAAAGTAAGAAAAGGAAAGTAATACCCCTCTAGTTATCCAAAGGGGTTGGTGGTGGAGACTCAATGGTGTAACTAGAATAGGCAAAGGATTAATTTAACTTGTATTCCATTTTCCTTTGCCAATGATCGAGTTATTGGTTCTTAGTCTCCATTGCATTTAGTTTATGCTGCATGGCAATTTGATTATTGAGGATTTAGTTCCAAATATTAGAATGTCCACTTAAAGAACCACCGGCTTCACCTTACATAGGATAAGTTAGTAATGGCATATCACCAAATGGTGTAAAAGTAGGAAATTCCTCTACGTCCTCTTCCTCTTCCATCTCTTGAGATTCTTCAACTTGTGGTGGATGTTCTACCCCTCACCAACAAGATCATGACCTCACCTAAATCAAGCAGAATGCAGAATCGACAACTTCACCTTTTATAAAGGCTTGCTTAGTAAAGTAAGAACACTTAACTACACGAGTGAAATCATTAAGGTTAACATTCAGAGCTTTTGCAATAATTAAAATAACATGTCTATGAGTAAGTGGGCATCTTTATGTGCAACACAATTTAATAATTAATTAAAAATCTAGTAATTTCAACACACTTTCTTTTTGGTATAAATGTACCACATAAAAAATAATTCTTATGCCAAAACACAATTAAATTCAAATTTGTGAAAAAATACACATGCAAGGATTTTATGCAATAACCAATATTTTAAATCCTTAATAAACATAAATTTTCCTTTTTTAGGTTGAAATGGTGTTTTCAAGTCAATCAAGAATGTCCAGAATTCGTTCAATCTAAATGACAAAGGGGGATCACACAAACCATCCTTCTTGAAACCAAATGCACATTGCATGAATGAATAAGTAAGTTGATGTTTAGTGCCTATCATGTGAAATTCTAGAATTTGTGTATTGGTTGAGTTCACATCTAGAATAGTATAAAATTTAGTAATCAAATCAACATAAGTGTCTTCATTCATAGATATAAACTTCTTTAGCCTACATGTTGTCAATATTTGATTAAAAGAATCACTTATACCCACATCATTAAGAAGAGAGTTAGGGATATATTTACAACCTAAAATTTCCTTAAAATTAACGGTTGTGAACTTTTCACCTTCCTCATGTGATAAAATTGGAAATTTAGCCTTATAAGTATATGAAAGGTTGTCTTCCTTTTGATGTTCTTCTTCAATATATGGTCTTTTTTAAAATGAACCTCTTTTCTTACCTATTTTTAAAATGCTTCAATATGATAGTGATAAGAGTAATAATATGAACAAGATGGGGAATATGAAAAGGAATATGGCTATGGTGTAAAAATGTGAAAATAAATGTGTAAAGAAAATAAAAAGAAAAGAAAATGAAAGGAAGAAGATAAGGAAATCAGTTAGGATAGGAAGGGCATATGAAAAGGAAAAAGTTGAAAGAAGATGAAATGAAAAGAAAGTAGAGAAGAGGACATGTGTAAAAATGGAAAAATAAAACGTATGGGAAATTAGAAAAGCATGTAAGGAGTGTAGTAGTAAATAAAAATAGTAGTCAAATAAGATATATATATATATATATATATATATATATATAGGTATTAGCTAGGGTGTAAGTTGATATTGAAAGGTCATGACCTTTTTTAGAAAAGGACATGACTTTTCACTATATATATATAGTAATGAAAAATTTTTAAAAGGTAAGAGAGGGTACAAGTCGGCACCAATGTGCAAACTTAGCATGAGTGCTGTTTGTATCGAGTCGTCATGGTGTGACGATTAGGCAGTATGGCCTTCTAGACCAAGTCATCATGTTGTAACAAAGAGATAAATAGAGTGAAAATGTGTGTAATATACCAATAAAAATGTATTATAATTAAACATATGTGCGTGTATATATATATATATATATATATATATATATATATATATATATATATATATATATATATATATATATATATATATATATATATATATATATATATATATTAAAGTAGAGCAGAGGTAGTGGTGGTGATTGGAGTGTCCGAGGATGATAGAGGTGGTTAAGCCAACCAAAAGTGGTGCTAGTGATGGCGGTAATGGAGATGTTATCAATGTGGTCGCAGTGGTATATATATATATATATATATATATATTAAAGTAAAGCAGAGGTAGTGGTGGTGATTGGAGTGTCCGAGGATGACAGAGGTGGTTAAGCCAGCCAAAAGTGGTGCTGGTGATGGCGGTAATGGAGATGTTATCAATGTGGTCGCAATGGTATATATATATATAGATATATATATATATTAGACCAAAGGTAGTGGTGGTGATTGGAGTGGCCAAGGGTGATAAAGGTGGTGCTGGGGATGGTGGTAGTAGAGATGTTATCAGTGTAGTGGTGGTGGTATGATTGTTGCAGGTCCATTTCCGATGGTGGCAAGGCTGGCGATGCTAGGTATGTATATATATATATATATATATATATATATATATATATATATATATATATATATATTAATTAGACCAGAGGTAATGGTGGTGATTGGAGTGACTGAGGGTGACAAAGGTGGTTGAGCCAGCTAAGGGTGGTGCTGGTGATAGCAGCGGTGGAGATGTTGTTGGTGCGGTGGTGGTGGTGGTATGATGGTTGCATGTCTATTTCTGGTGGTGGCAAGCTTCGGTGCAATGAAGAGTTTTTTTTTTTTTTTACTTTTTTTTGTTTCTACAAAGGAAAAAGGAAGAGGACGACTTTACCCTAAAATTTAAACATCTATGGTTGAATTTTAGGATTTTTCTGCTAATATGCCTTTTACAACGTATTAGAATACCCATCACTATTTAGTGACAACATGTAATTCATTGTTAATTCACAATGGATTAATTTTCACTAATCGGTGATTGCTACCTTGGCACCTAATATCCACTAAAATTTTGCAACAATTTTGATTGTCCATCTTTTATTTAGTCTTTATTACCTCTGCATTTCTCCAACTCACTACTTTCGTTGCTAATCTATCACTAAAATCTATCTTTATTTTATTTTTTATTTTCTTTTTTATGTAATAAAAATGGATAAATAAATTTAAGTAACTATGAAATGAATTACTAATTATGCCAATATTTATTCCTCAAAAAAAATATGCAAATATAATTATTGTTATTGAGTAAATTTTGCAAAAATAATTTAATGAAATTAACGTCGAAAAAAGCAGAAAACATTCTATTGATCTAATCACAGGTCACTTTCAATTAATATACACACTCAAAGTTTAGGAAAAAAAACAAGGCCATGTAAAAAAAATTTTATTATATGTAATGAATCTATTATATTTGAATAAGTTATTAAGAATTCCCGTAGGCAATAATTTTCTAGTAAAATATCCAATTAAACTTATTGACAATTTTTAATATAAATAAATAAATAAAATTGGCACCAATTTTACCATGAATAAAAATTAATATTAGCAAAGGCACCAATAAACAACTACTTTTCTTGCCTCCACTCAAATCACGAGGTCACTTTGATAAAGATAGATATGTTTGTTAATTGTAGCAGTCAAGTATACAACACTAACACTAATTGTAAAATACCTCTGTTAAAAATTAGAACTCGCCAAAATCTTTTATATATGGAAAACTTTCTCTTTATTTTCCAGGTATAGTTCAATATGCGTACCTCCTTTAAAGAGCCTGAGCCTTTTGACATTGGAATGATTACCGGTGATTTCATTCCTTCCTTTGACTGGATCATAGGAACGTTCCTTAAGTAATTTTAAGTTTTACCAATACACGATCAGTAACATACATGATTCTGGATAATGTCATTATGGTCACAGTAATATTTGTTGCGAATAGTATCTATATATGTATATGGTGGAACTGAGATCATCTGCTATAAGCACTCACTATATAATATAATACCAAAAACCAAAAGATAAATAAGCGTATCTATATTAAAAAGAAATGCCTACAAAGATGAACTGAGCATTTACAAAATAAATAAACAATAAGTTATGCTTAAAATCGCTCAATTATAAATAAAATATGATATTTTGTTGCCTTTTACGTTGAATATAAGAGAATAGGTGTTTATAATGGAATAGAATAGAGGAGTTATCAGTGGAATAAAAGACAAGATTAAATCAAATAAAGATTTTTTATTATTTTTATAATTGAAAAATATTGTGAATTTTAATAATTCAACGCATAATTATTTATAGGTTAATGTTAAATTATGAAGAGTGAAACTTGTTAGATTTTGAGTTTAATGATTTTAGAACTGAGCATTTAATATTTAATATTTAAAATAATTCATTATAAAAAAATATTATGCAGAATTATGATTAGTTATGATGATGATTTAAAAGTTAAAATATATCATAATTCATTATAATTTATTAAAATGAGAAATATTTTAATTACTTTAGATGTGCCTCCTTGATCTCGCACAACACCCAACTCATCACAAAAACTCCTTAAACAGTACTAAGGGTGTAAGTTGGTCTCATCCAAAAATAAAAAATAGATGTGTTGATTCAAAATAAAATCTAGGTCAACCTGACCTACACATCCTCAAAAGTCTAATAGAAAACTCGAATAGCAGTACATACATTATCAAGATGCTTGTCATACCTCTAATTTTGACAAACTTCGAAAATGGTCCAATGATGATAATCAATTAAAAATAGAGTAAGCATGCATGTCAATGTTACTCTTGGAGTGTGTAGACTCTAAACCTAAACAATTAAACCACCTAAACCTTAAATTGACAAAATTAGGTGGAAGTTGGAGTATTTTCTAGGTGGTTTGTTGACTGCATTTACAAAAAGTAGGTTGTAGGTATTAGGTTGGATACATTTGATTAAATCTGTGTGGCCATAGGTGTTTTGGTTTTGTGTATTGGTTTGTGGGGCTCTCTAACAGGTATTATAGGGTTATTGAGATTCTTCATCTTAAATCTTAATTCCACCTTCATGGAGGACTCTAAAATCAAGATAGTGGGCAAACAACATTGGCTTTCTAAGTCAAGAAAGTGCACCTTTGATCACTAATTCAATTTGTTCATCCTTAAGTGGGTGATTTCTTATCTTTACTGCCTGAGAATGCCACCTAGCCATGTAATCAAAGAAAGATTCACCAGGTCTTTGTTTTGTGGTTTCTAGATCCCTTCTGGTTATGTTTAGCTGAGTATTATATTCATATTGCAAAATGAATTTTTGAGTTAATAATAACCAATCACTCTTAATTTCATCTTCAAGATCAAAGAACTAAGCCCTCAGCCCTTCTTCCAATAATATGAAGAAGAAGTAAACAATTTGTAATTTAATGAGGTTAGTTGTAGACATAAAAGGAGCATATTTGCTCAAATGTACCCTTAGATCAGCAATACCATCAAACTCAATAACATTTGGTAGCTTAAAATCATCCAGAAGTAGTTCATCCTTAAATTGTGCCAAGTTTATGAAAATTTTGGACCCTTATGAACCTTTATCCTTGAATACAAAATCAAGTTGAGCCATTCTATTAGTAAATAGTTTAACTTCCCCTATTGATTTAGGCTTAATCATATTAGCTAACTTACCTAATGGCTAAAATAGTGCATTTCTAAAAGCATGGTAGTATTCGTCATCATCTTTAATCTAAATTGGAGTATGCATAACATTCTTTCCTTTGTCCACTTTAAGGTTAATAGAGCTAGAATCCTTATTCAATATGTTAGTAATGTTATTTCCATCTCAGGAGTTACAAGTTTGGTTATGGGTAGCTTTAATTTGAGCTTAAAGGACCTTAACCATAATGTCATTAGTGAGTAGTTTATGAATCCCCTCTCTCAACCTTTCCTTAATTTTCTAACCCATATTACCATCTGAATCACCTATGTTGGAGTTGTTACTATAGCTTATGCATCATACTTGTTTGTGTCAGGTGGTGTCCCTTTTTCACCTTTTGTTGAAAGGCTTATGCAAAACTACCATTTCGTACATTAATGAGAAAAAGAAATAAAGTGAACATGTGTGCATGATGTGATCCTATAAAAGAATAAGGTGAGAATGTATACATGGGGTGCTAATGTGAAACTCTTATTAATCATGGTGCAAAATAGCTTTCAAAGAATGTGAATTAGTATATGCTTTCTTCATGTATATTATGTATGCATGATTAAGAAAATTGGTTAGCATTTCCTACATAAAGAACAAATTAAACACATGCAATTTCTCCCTTCTAACCTTATTACAAGGTCAATTAATTCATATTCCTAAGTGGATTTTGATCTATAATGAATAGGGGACTATAGTTCCTCACTTAGACTAGACTATTTCAATTTACTAAAACAAGATACAAAGGATAAACTAAAGGATGTTTTCAACATGACCCTAAGGTAAATGTATAATATTGGTGTAGGAAACATGAATACTAGGTTAATATAGTTCATATTCATATGCACCTATTTGCACAGGAACTATAGTTAGCATAAGGGATCAAACCTCATGCATATTAGGTCAACATTTGATACATTTATTAGAGTAGAATTCATATGAAGGTTTATTATTTATTTCTTTTTAAAGCAAGTATCCATAATCTAGTCAAAATTCTTAACTTATTTGTTAAATCTGAAAAAGTCAAACGGGTGATATTTTGTAGGTTTCATCATCTAAAGATATCACTTGACAATTTTCATAACTATTCAAACTAAGGTGTATGATTCACACCATGCCTCATGCTTTAAGGCTCATACAAGTTTAATAAGAATCACACAGTCCTTAGTATGCATAGTTTATAAAAATGAATGAAATAATATCAAATGGTGACAAAAATTATAAAATGTCACATCATTTTTAAATGTCAAGTCAATCAAATATTATCATGATAAAGTAATCATGCAAGAGCTAGGTGGGACCCTAGTGAAAGTTTCTATTGGTTTATTTATATGGGTTGAGTCAATGTGAAAGGCTAAGGATTCCCTTAGCAAGAATGCCCCCTATGACTAGGGTTAACAGACTTCGATCGATGAGTCCAGCTTCTTTTAATAACTTGTACAATGAGTTAAGGCTAAAGGTAATGAATCTGAATCAGTCACCCTAAAACTCGAGTGTAATCATGGTGGATCACCTTTCGTCATCATTGACTGATTAGGATCATGAGTGGACATGTGATATGTTGTGCAATATAAAATGGTGAAGGGCTCCATATGATCAAGTATTATATAATGAGAAATATCCATTTTTGAATTAACCTCTTGAATTAGGGTTTCCAGTGGAGTCACCATTATTAGCGACCTAGAAATTTTGTCCTTTATGGCTTTGTGCTAAGGGACATTATTTTTCATTTTTAGGACAGAGTCATGTTTGGTCGTTAGAGGACATGAGACTTTTTATTTTGTTATGGAGTCACTACCCAATCTCTTGGGAAAATTAAGGAATAACATTTGATCACTCAACAGGTATCATCCCCAATAGAGATTCTAGGTCCGAAAGGTCACATATAGTTTTTTGTTGTTTCTTATTATATGATATTTGTCATATGGCTACTGCATCACCCTAGTTTTAGAATGATAGTTTATATACATACACACAAAATAAATAGTAAATAAAGAGATTAATTACAATCATTACATGACTTTCCTAGTAAAATACATCTAAAAGAAAATAATTGTGAAAAAGTAAATCTAGTCCTAAATCTAGAAAACATCTGTAAAAAATGAGTTAGCATAGGTATATGTTTCCCAATCATCCACAAAAAATATATATTTAGCTAGAAATGGAAAAATAACTCAAAGTGTAAATATCACAATCATACATTGAATTTTGACTTTCCTCTAAAAGGTCCAATAATAAAAATAATTTCTTGATTATGACTAGTGTTTGTTCATTCATACCACCTCTGAAGCATGCTATAGTCTAAAAAACCCCTAAACTGAGCCTCCAAAGTGCGAAATCGATCACCGAGTCACTAAGTTGTACTTTGATTTTGCAAATTATGAATTATCAAAATGATAAGTCACTTACTTTGAGCAAACATTACTCAAAACATACAACTTATAAGACCAATGCTCATCTTGTAAGACCAGAATCCAACTTTATGAAAATGAAAGCCGATTTTGACAAAATGAACATAAAAAAATTCCAAAAAAATTGAAAAACATTGTGTAAACCCAAAAATCATTCCCATGTAACGCTCGCAAGAGAGCGTGAGCATGCACCTAGGCACGTGACCATATGCCCAACTATGTGACAATGTCCTAGGCCATATAGACATATGGTCCTGTGCATATTTGAGTGCTCTCGTGCATATTCATGTGCTCCCACACATAGACGCGCTCTCCCTGACATGTACACATGTGTCTTTACATGTACGCATGCACTCCAAACACATAAACACGCATAAAAAGTTACTATTCCTTGTAAATATTGATCTCCACCACCTATTTTAAGGGGGGACCTTCAAACATACAAAAACTTTATTAAATTGAAGGCTCAAGACTCCTATATTACACACTTTTAGCCCATGCACTGCATTTTTTATAGGATTTTTAAATTGACTTAAACCGAACCCAACCACATCTCTATCAGAGCATGCTTTAAAGGCATACGAACTTTCATTCTACATATTATTTTCAACCTCTCGACAAGGACAACTTGAAAATCACATGAAGCTAAAACTTCAAAAAACCTAAAAAAAAATCTTAATCGAATTTGAGGACCAAATAATCATTTTTGAACATTTATTTTACTGCCTTGTATTTTATTTTATTACCACCAGTAGTTGGAAAATTGTTGTGATTGTGTGGTGAGATTTTCAATTTGCATGCTAATTGAATAATCTCTGATTTATTTTGCATATAACAAACTATCATTTTGCATCCTTCAGCTCCAAAAATGTGAAAAATCATAAAGGAAAATATATTATCATTCTCGCATCAAGCCATCATTTCATTTTTAAAAATAAAAAATTCATCATTTTCATATAATTTCTACATCTTCTGCATATTTAACACTTTTTTTTATAAAAATCATATTTTACACTACAATGAGGATTTTCATATTATTTTCTACAACTTTATGTGAAAAATCATCATTTTTCACATAAAGTATGTATTTTGCATCCAGTAAATATCAATTTCATCATTTTTGCATATTTCTCACACTTCCAATGTGGAAATCATATTTTTATCATAAATTCTGCATTTTCAACATAAAAATCAAACTTTGCTTCAAAATTACATATTTTCATTAGAACTGCACTTTTCCATCTCCTAAACATGAAAATAAGTATTTCTCCATTTTTGCATCAAAATGCATTTATAACATGAAAGTTCACATTCCCGAGCTAAAGCCTCTGTCCTATGGTCCAATTATGCAACTACGAATCTTCTTTTACTCTTTTATTGTCATTCAGAAGCATTCTACAATAATCTCTATAAGAGTATAAACCATATGCATTTATCTGCTTATTCATGATATATTAATTGAATATTCTATGCCTACTTACTATTTAAGTTAATGGAATTGCACATAGTTATGCTAACCCCTATCTTGCAGTTATTTTTTAGATCTAGGGCTAGATTTACATTTTCATACTCTTTTTCCTTTTTGAATGTATTTAATAGGAAAGCCTTATAAATAATTGTAATTAATATTTATGAGCGACCTGTTAGAACATTGTTTTGAGTTTTTAGAGTTTCTATGTTTCCAAGGGACATGGCAACTTTACCAAATAAGGACAAACGATTAATCTCAGCTAAAAATTAGGAAAAGAAAAGGATAACATCAGGTCACTCAATGAGTATTACCCCAAGCAGAGTTTTCTAGGTTTGGGGGATTGCATATACTTTTTATACAATATTCAATGTATAGCTACTGCAACACCCTAATTTTGGTAATGATAGTTTGTATACCATTCACATAACACATCAAATAATGGAAGATAATAGAGCTGAAATATCATTATTACATTGCTTTCCTAATAAAATACATATAAAGGAAAAAAAATTGTGGAAAGGTTAGATAAAATGGACCTATAAGGTTAACATGACTATGCACATAGCTTGCTCAACACATGAATAATGAGATAAGCAATGGACACTCAATCACTTGAAAGAGTAAGCAAAATGTACATAATCATGAATGTTTACAATGATTATTTATGATATGATTGGGTTTCATGATTTCACACACAACAAAAAAATAAAATTTGAATCACAACCCAAATCCGGATCCAAGTAATTTGATTAATTGATTAAATCTAGGGTTTTCATTTTCTTACCACAAACACAGAAGATGTAAGAAATCGGGAAGGAAGAGAGGAGTTTCACTCCGGTGACACACTACCTCGAGCTTTTAAGTTAGCAGTTCAGATATGAGACATCTCCAAAAGAATCCGTCCTCCACAAGTGTCAACACGAATAGACTTTGATTTTGAAAAATGAATATTTGTGTGATAGTACCTTCTCTTAATTTCTCACAAATCAAGAACTAAAAAGAACTCTGTGTTTTATTATCTAAAAGAGAGAAAATGAATTTGGTGGCAGAATAATGAGAGTGTATAAAATCCTAGAGAATATAACATATTTATAGACATTTAAATTAAGGGTTCACTTGCTAAATAACCTTTTGGTAATTTCTCACTTATTCTTATTTTTATTTAAAATTAAATCAGAAATAATATTCTATTTATTTAAGATAACCTTTACCTTAAAAAAATAAATATTTTTTATTTATTTCCATAGAGCTTATTTTGGCTTGTTAAACCCATATTCGTTTTGGGCTTGTTCAAAGTGTATGACCCTGTAGGTTCACATAACGTTGGCAGTGGGCCTTAAATCTCTATTTAGGCCTACAAGTCATAAGTGGCCTCTAGCAAGACATTATGTCTACCCAAGTCATGTAAAGTTAATAATCTGACATAACCTAATATACGGTGAATATTCTAGTCCCTTTGTTACATGATATCTTGATTGAATATGAGGCATAAATTATGTTATCCTTATAGAATTCAATCATATAATTTCTTAATTCTAAGTAGACTGAGGATGATAACTCTTTATCAATTTACTTTAGCATAGCCATACATTTCCCTCAATCTATCTTATCAAGGGGCCTATAGCTATCTTACTCATATTAAATGAGGGATAAATTCCTTCTCAATCACTCACATCCTCACATAACTCATTTTATACCCAATAATAACCTATTTTATCATCTGGTTAATGATAATGTAAGATTGTGTCAAAATACAAAATAGTTATGTAGAAATCCATTATGATTTCAAGGTCAAAGGACTAAGCCAATATTACTGTGATAAGAATTACTTATGACAATTATCTATGTAGTATTCTCATGATGGGTTAATCCAGCACTTTATTTCTCAAATAAGTACTTATAATTTGACTTAATATCTCACATTCATTATTAGTAAAATATAATCATCAATTAACACCATACTAGCCATAATAAATTGCTATGACTAGGGATAATTCGAATAGAACTCATATTTAATCTAAAGGTTTTACTATCAAGTCACATCCTTGAGACCTTAGTAAGAATTGACTATTCAAGTAATTATCATAACATAAAATGATCATGAAAAATGCCTCTTTATTAAATAAAATGATAAAGTCAAAACATGGTCCTACATGATTGACCTAGTGCATATCATTAACAATATAATGATGATATAAGGGATGCATGATGACATCATTGGATCAGGAACATGATGACTATATTCTGGAATATGAACTTTTCACATTATTGATACTTACAGAGTGATTTCATGTTTTGAAACTAGAGGATGCAAAATGATGATATGAAAAGAGCAAAATAAAGCATAAATTGTTCATATGGCATGAAAATTGCTAGTCTTATCACACAAGCACAATAATATTCATAAATACTTGTGACAATAAAATAAAATGCAATGCGATAAAATAAACGTGCTAAAATAATTTTTTATCCTCATATTTGACTAAGCTTGCATGAGTTTTGAAGCTTTAGCTTCAAGGGATTATCAAACTTTCCTTGTCAAGATGTTCAAAATGATATGTAGAATGATGCTAGTTTGTATACCTTTTAAGTGCGCTTTGACAAAGATGAGGCTAGGTTTGGGGAAGGGAGACCTAATAACCTAACAAAAACATAATGGGAGAGCTAAAACTATCTAGAAGCGAGTTTCCAATGTCTTTGAGCAGACAGATTTTTGAGTGTGTGTGTGTTTCCTCTTGCTCCCCCCTCAAAATAGGGTGTGGAGGTACCTATTTATAGTGAAAAATGTGAGGAAGAGGGAGGAATAAGCATGGTCTCGTATGCATCCCTAGGATGGAGTATGTGAACATGTGAAGTGCACATGACTGCACACTTGGCGCGTGGTCATGCATTGGCGCATGGCCACATGTGTTGGAGTGCAATTACGTGCAATTTTATATGTTATGCACTCAATTTGGGGCTTTTACAAGCTATTTTGAGGTTGGTCCCTAGGGCTTTTAGGCCTTTTGGATGCATTTCTAAGGTCCTTTTGTCTAATTCAGCCTCGATTTTAGCACATGACACCTAGGAGTGTTTACGCGCACTTCTGAGCAAAATGAGCTAATCATTATGTTATTTTGGACTATTCTAGGACCACTTTTGATGGTTTTAAAATCTTTTTAACACATTTTTGAAGTCCCTTTTGTCTAGTTTAGCTTCGATTTTAGTGCGTGACACCTAAAGGTGTTCGTGGCTTCACACATACTTCTAAGCAATACATGCTAATCCTCGGGTTGTTTTAGACTATTTCGGGGCCACTTTCTAAGGTTTTGGAGCCTTTCGGGGATGTGTTTTCGAAGTTCACTTTGTCAAAATTAATTTCCATTGGTTTTGGAGCCTTTGATCATCACTGGCCTGAGAGCATGAGGACTCTATTATGTGGCATGAACTTTTTCACATTATTGATATTTACGATGTGATTTTATGATTTCAGAAATAGAGGATGCAGATGATGATAATAATGAACATATATTATTCACGTAGCATGCAAGATTACCAGTCTTATCACATAAGCACAACAGTATTCCTAAATGCTGGTGACAATAAAATAAAATGCAATGCGGTAAAATAAATGTGCTAAAATAATTGTGTGGTCCTCATACTCGACTAAGGTTGTGTGAGCTTTGAAGCCTTAGCTTCAAGAGATTATCAAGTTTTCTTTGTCGAGAGGTTCAAAATGATAGCATAATATTGCTAGATTATATACCTTTAAAGCATGCTTTGATGAAGATGAGGCTGGCTTTAATGGAAAAGGGATCTAACAACCTAAAGGAAAGGTTGCAGGAGAGCAAAAACTATACGGAGAGGGATTTCTCGTGCCTTTAATCGAACTGACTTTTGAGTGTGTGTGTCTTCACTTGCTCCCCCCCCCCCCCCTCCAACATGGTTTTTAAAGGGGTCTATTTATAGGAAAAAATGTGTAGAATAGGGTGGTGTAGGTGTGGTCACGCGTGTATAAGGGGATTTTTGCATATGGCCATGCACAGTGTGCGCTTTCATGCGTACTTCTATGCTCTACGCACTCTTCTCGAGTTTTTCACGTGCTACTCTGGGGTTGGTTCCTATGGTTTTTGGGCCTTTTAAACACATTTTTGGAATCTGTTTTGCCAAATTCAGCTTTGATTTTAGTACATGCACCCTAAGGGTGTTTACGCGTACTTCTGAGCTATACATGCTGATACTCGAGTTATGTTGGACCATTCCAAGACCGCTTTCAGAGGTTTTGGAGCCTTTTGAACATGTTTTTTAAGTTTATTTTGTAAAAATTGATTTCTGTTTCATGAAACTAGGTCCCAATCTAATGAAATGTGCACCGACCCAACGAACTGAGTATTCTGAGAGGAGTTTTCTTGAAATAAACCTCTCGTTGTTTTAATAATTCATATTTCGCAAGGTCAAAGCACAACTTAATGGATTAGTGATTGATTTGTCATACTAGTGGGGATGGTTAGGTGTTTTAAGGTTACATACTTCATAGGTATTACGATTAAGCAGACTCTAGTCATTTTGGGGATTTATTTCATCATTGGACCTTTTTAGGGACAGTCAAATTCAAGGTATGACATCTACTACCTCTAGAAATCTTTCCTTGATCTACTTCTTGATGTATTCTTTCACTAGGTGGGCCCATTCTAGTATGAGCCTTCTTAATTTCTGTTTTACCGGTTTGCACCCATCTTTAGTAGGGATAAAGTGTTAAACAATGTCCCTATCAATACCAAGCATATCGTCGTACATCAAAGCAAATACTTTTGAATATTTTTTGAATATATTTTCAATTTCTCTCCTTTTTTCAAAGGTAATATCTTTCAAAATATGCAGAATGTGTGGTTCAAATTTTATGCCAATGTTAAATGATTCAGTGCATATGGAATGAATGTCAAATATGTTAATGTTTTTATCAATGCAATGCACACTACCATCAGGAAAGACATTAAACAAGTAAGAAAAATCTGATTTCATTACATTAACTTTAGATTTCATTACATTATTAGTTTCAAACAAAGAAAAAGTACATAAATTATCATCAGTAATGTCTTCAAAAATAATTTCATTAATGCTTGACTCAAGGATGGCAGCAGCTTAAGCATAATTGACAGTCTCACTCTCAGATTCTAGCTCTAGATTGTTCATTAGATCATTGATGTTAGTCTCAATGACCATATCTAGTAGGTGCTTTCCCTTGAGGGTGTCATTGAAGATCTCGAACCCTAGTTTCTCGATCTAATTGCTTACCCATTTCTCAGCTTGTCCTTAGTAGACTCAAGCTGAGCTTTCAACCACATAAGAAATTGACTTCTTAGCTCTAGTATCCTTTTCAGGATTATACCCTAGACCTCATCTGTTAGTCTATCCTCAGAAATTAGGGAAGTCTATAACCCTAATGTCTTTTCCTCTTATTCCTGTTCCAGGTAGATATTGCATCTTCTTCATCATGGCAGCAACTTTGGGATTGACATGACCATTAGTGATTACAAAAACCTAAAATCCTAGTAGGGCCATGTTTAGATAGGCAATAATATTATTTTTTTTAACAAGGTTGGTAACAACTTTTCATTCAAAGGGAACTTGATTTTTTGATGCACAATAAAGGGTATGCCCCCTAATAGGTGGAACTAATGTCTTCCTAGCAGCAGGGAAAAAGTTAAAGGGATGTCCAGGATGGTAAATTCTATTATTGATTTTATATCACCTACCATAACTACTACTTTAAAAATCCCAATGACTAGCTTTTTTAAATCATCATAGGCTCGTATGACCATATTGGATTCTTCTAGGTTTTCAATATTCATTTCAAACTTGTGTAGCAACCTTAGGGGGCAAGTATTGATAGCACATCTGTTCTCCACCATAACATATGGAGTCTTCTTAGACCTGACAATTGCTTGTATGAAGAGAGGATGGTTGTACACCCTTCCCTCAAGGGGTAAATCTTCATCCGAAAAGGTGATTACATTGGAATGAGCTTTCATTAAAGAGGCTATCATCTCGTACATGAGGTGTTAGTGGCGATCTTTGCCTCATCTAGTGCCCTGACTAGGGCATCCCTGTGCTTCTTGGAGGCCATGAGTGAGTCCTAAATATTAGCTTATACCTGAGTCTTCTTAAGTTGTTTGATGATAGTGTCTTCTTCTTTGACTAGAGCTTGATCACTTGTTACTGCTTCTCCTTTAGGGGGATCTTTCTCCATCTCAAGGGGTAGATATACTCGCCCGTTGTGAGTCACATGGTTGACTGCTAATAAAGGCTTTTTAGTTGGTTGCTCATCTACTTTTGTACTATTGTTATGGTCTTAGATAATGATTTCAGGGTCATCAGAGTCATATTATACATCAATCCCCATGACTTGCAGATTCTAAGGCTGAATAGTATTGTCCACCCCATTTTCATTGTAAAATTATTCTCCTTATCTTGAGGGTAATATGTCTTCTAAGTGAGTAGTGAGGCGTGTTGTGTACTTGACTTTGTAGTCCAACTTCCTAGATGATTGGCCCAGTAAATCCCAAACTCCATGGCCACTGCTGGTATTTTTTTCTATGTCTATTTCTTATGAGTAAGGGCAATCAATCACTTCATCGTTCATAGGGAGAGTTGTATCCCTAGTTCTTTTTTTCATCATTAAGTGGGGGAGGAATTTATGGGGCATTGAAATGTATTCAAAGGTAGAAGGACATTATTCATATTCGTTAGAGTCATAAGGTTCAAGAATGAGGCTTAAGAGTTTATCTTGGCTTTTTTGGATGGCTTGGATTGACTATTCGATAAGGTTTTCTAATAAATTGGAGGAAATCATGTTGATAGTTGGTAGAGGCATGCTTCAATAGTTTAGGAGAGGATTGGTCTTCATGCTAGGTCGTCAATCTTTCCTGAGTCAATGAGGACTTGGATTGCATTCTTAAGGGTTCTACATGCATCAGTAGTATGATTAGGCATTTAGTGAAAGTGGCAGAATAGGTTTTAGTCAATATAAGAGGGTAATGGGTTTGGAAGAGGCTTGGGCTCTTGAGGCTACAAGAGGTTCTTTTTTTAAAGTCTCTAGAATACTTTGGATAATAGGAGCTTAAAGCTTAAGAATTTTCCCGATGGTCTAATGGCATTAACAGATAGTGGATTGTGAGTGTTGGGTTGTATTAGGTTTATTTTTTTGGCTTGGGTAAAGGTGATTTAGAAGGTATTTATAGCTTATTGAGGTTCCTCATTTTAATTCTAATTTCAACTTGATGGAAAGCTCTGAAGTCATGATAATGAGCAAAGATCATCTATTTTCTGAAATATGGTAATGCCCCATTGATTATCAGCTCTATTTGTTCATCTTCTGGAGGACAATTTCTCATTTTGAATGCCTTTCACCACCATTTTATAACATAATAAAAGAAAGCTTCATCAAGTTTCTGTCTCATGGTCTCGAGATCTCTATGATTGATGTCTAACTGAGTGTTGCATTCAAACTGCTCAATGAACTTTTAAGTTGACAATAGCCAATAACTTCTAATTTCATCCTCAAGGTTAAAGAACCATGTTCTCAATCCTTCCTCTAGTGATGTGAAGAAGAATCAAACAATTTAGGATTCTATAAGCTTTAGAGCAAGCAAAAAGGTAGCATATTGCCTTAGATAGACCCTTAGGTCCCCTGTTCCATTAAACTTAGGAAAGTTTGGTAGTTTAAAATCATCTAAGAGTGGTTCATCTTTAAACAATGCCAAGTCAGTGAAGCTTTTAGAGCCATGGGTTCCTTTGTCTTTAAAGGAAAATTCCATCTGAGCCATTTTGTTAGCCAATATTTTAATCTCCCCTATCGATTTAGGCTTGGTCATGTCAATAATTTTTACAGCTCTCATTGCATTTTTGAGATCTTGGTAGTAGTCATTATCATCATCAACTTGAACTAGAGTGTGGGAATTCCTTTTGCTTTATCTACCATGGGGTGACCAGAAGTGGAAGCTTCATTCAGTGGTGTATTATTCTCATCTAGGGCATTTCTTTCCTTGATTTGGGCTTGGAGGATTTCAGCTATGGTACCATCAGTGAGAAATTTTTAGATCCCCTTTTTAGCCTATCTTCAAATTATTTATAGGAGGTATCTTTTTGGTCACTCATGTTTGAACATTGTATTCTTGAGCAATTATCAAGCTTAGCTAAATGAATGATGCATGACGTGTGCCTATAAAAGAAAAGGGTGAGCATGTATGCATGGAGTAGATGTAAAATCCTATAATGAAAGATGATCATTGCTGTAAGAAATAGTGGTTAGTACGTGCTATCTATATGTATATAATGTATGCATGATTGATCTTAGAAAGCTAATTAGTATTCCCTGCACAGTGAACAAACCAATAACAAGCAAGCTCTCGCTTCCAACCTTATCTCTTCATAAGGTTATTCAATTTCTTTCCTAGGTGGGTTTTAAACCTATAGTCATCGGGGGACTATGGTTCAGCCCTTAGAATTAGGCTAATTCGATTTATATGGATTAGAACCAAAGGGTAAACTGAGGAATGATACCAAAATATACTTGAGGTACCCATATGATGTTAATGTGGGGGTCAATTTTCAAGCTTCAAATGATGACCAGAGCTTGTATACACCCGTATGCATAGGGCCAAGGTCAAACAAAAGGGGTCCAAGTTCTTGCCCCTATATCGATATTTGATATGTTTACCGAGAGTCATGAAAGTATTATTTAATAGTTTACAGTTTGATTTTGTCGACATAAAGGTCCATAATCTAGTTGAATTCTTAACCCGTTCATTTGATTTGATAAGAATAAATGGATGACGTCTTATAGGTTTCATCATTGATGAATGTCGTTATTTGTTTGTTTGTACAAATTATTCAAGCTGAGGTACATGATTCTTATCATTCCTCATGCTTTGAGCTCGCATGAAGTAGATAAGAATCACGCGGGTTTGAGCATAAACATTCTATGAAAACTAACATTACGACATCATTTGGCAGTAGACACTAAGAGAGTCATGTCATTTATGAATATCAAGTCAAACAAATAGCGTTATGACAAGGATAGCATGCACAACATGGTGGAATCCTAGCGGATGCTACTACTAGCTTATCTATATGAGCTGAGTTAGGGTGAAAGGCTAAGGGTTCCTTTAGCAAGAATGCCCCCATATAACTAGGGTTACAGAATCTAGTTAGTGAGTCTAGCATTCTTTTGATAACTCGGTCACCCCCTTTAGGACTTGGGTTATAGACTCTGGTTATATGAGTTTGGCGAATGCACGAGTAAAGACTAAAGGTGATAATACCTATCTTCATCACCCCATGACTCGAGTGGAATCATGGTGGCAATGTCATTCAATATTATCAAGGTTTTAGGGGCCAGTTGTGCACGTGTGATGTGTAGTGCAAATGCAGTGGTGAGGGGCTCTATACAATTGAGTATTGCATAATAAGAAATAGTCATTTTTTAGTTGATCTCTCTTACTTAGAAATCCTAAGTAGAATTGCCATTGTAAGCGACCCATTGGAACATTATTTTGAGTTTTTGCAGTTTTTGTGTTTTCGAAGGACATGGCAACTTTACTGAATAGGGACAAATGATTAGTCTCGGGAAGAATGAGACACTTTTTTGATTTTGTGGAGTCGCCACCCAAATTTTAGAAAATCATGAAAGAAAGGGACAATATTAAGTCACTCAATAAGTATTTCCCCCAGTAAAGTTTTTTAAGTTCAGGGGATCACATCTACTTTTTTATTATTTCTCATTATAAGATATTTAATGTATAACTACCGTGACACCCTAGTTTCAGTAATGACAATTTTTATAGCATTCATGCAATACATCAAATAATTGAAGATAATAAAGTTGAAATATCATTATTACATCGCTTTCTTAATAAAATACATATAAAAGGAAAAAAGATTGTGAAAAGGTAAATCTAGCTTAGATATAATGGACCTGCAAGGTTAATATGACCATGCACGTGGCTTGCTCAATCACATGAATAATGAGATAAGCAATGGACACTCAATCACTTGAAAGAGTAAGCAAAATGTACATAATCATGCATGTTTACAATGATTATTTATACTATGATGATATATGATGACGATATAAGGGATGCATAATGACATCATTGGACCGGGAACATGATGACTCTATTCCAGAATATAAAATTTTCACATTATTGATATTTATAGAGTGATTTCGCATTCAAAAATAAGGGATGCAAAATGATGATATGAAATTAGCAAAATAAAGCATAAATTGTTCATATAGCATGGAAATTGCCAATCTCATCACATAAGCACAATAATATTCACAAATGTTAGTGATAGTAAAATAAAATGTAATATGATAAAATACGTGTGCTAAAATGATTGTGTGGTCCTCAGATTCAACTGAGCTTGCTTAAGTTTTAAAGCCTTAGCTTCGAGGGATTATCAAGCTTTCCTCGTCAAGAGGTTTAAAATAACATGTAGAATGATGCTAGTTTGTATACCTTTAAATTGTGCTTTGATGAAGATGAGGCTAGGTTTGGTGGAAATAAGACCTAATAATCTAAGAAAAATGCAGTGGGGAGCTAAGACTGTCTGAAGCAGGTTTCCAGCACCTTTGAACGGATAGATTTTTAAGTGTATATGTGTTTCCTCTTGCTCCCCCCTTAAAAAAGGGTGTGGAGGGTACCTATTTATAGTGAAAAATGTAAGGAAGAGGGGGAAATAGGCATGGTCAAACATATGTCCTTAAGATGGTGGGATCGGTTAGGGTTTTGGGTTGCACACTTCAAAGGTGTTATGAACTAGCAGACTCTAGTCTTTTCGAAGATTCATTTCATCATTGGACCTTTTTGGGGACAATCAAAATTGAGGTATGGCAATATTATTTACTTTCCATCATTATTTACTACTTTATGTGAATGTGTATATATTAAACTACCATCACCAAAATATACCAAGTATTGTATAATGAGAAATAGACAAAAAGTATATGTGATCTCCCAAACCTAGAATCTCTGTTGAGGATGATACTTGTTGAGTGACCTAATGTTTTCCCTTTTATCTTTTCCTAATTTTCTAAAAATTAGGTGGCAACTCCACAAACACAAAATGCCTCACATCCCCCCCCAAAACTAAACATTTTCCTTGTCCCATAAACAAAATGAATGTCCTATTTGGTAAAGTTGCCAAATGTCCCATAAATTTTCCTAAACGAAAAAGGAAAAAACTAAAAAATCCAAACCAAGTCGCTTATAGTGGTAACTTCACTAGGGATCCTAATTAGTGAGATCAATTCAAAAATAGCTATTTCTCATTACATAATACTCAATCATATGGATCATTTCACCATTGCATTTGCACTACACATCACACATACACTACTAGTTCCTATCAGCCGACGATGATAGAAAATGACCCACCATGGTTCCACTTGAGTCATGGGGTGACCAATTTAGACTCATCACCTTTATCCTTGACTCTCATGAGTTATCAAAAAGAATGCTAAACTCACTTACCGAAGTTCGTAACCCTAGTCATAAGGGAGCATTCTCAATTAAAGAGCCCTTAGCCTTTACCCTCAACTCAGCCCATGTAAATAAACTAATAGAAACTTCCACTAGAATTCAATCAAGCTTTGCATGTAAGCCCTAATGTTGTCCATTTAACCTGACATTCATAAATGCTATGACATCCCTAGTTTTAATTGTCGCTTGACATCATGAAGTCCATTCTCATATACTACTCACACTTATATTAGTGTGATCCTTATTTACCTCGTACAAGCTCGATGCGCAAGGAATTATAAGAATCATATGCCTTAGCTAGATATCTTATAAGAATTGGTCAGTCATGATATCTTTTTATGGTAGAACCTATGAGATTTCATCCATTTTGTCCTTATCAGATCAGATGAACGAATCAGTCGACTAGATTACAGATGTTTATGTTGAAAGAATCAAATAAAAAACTTTTGAACAATACTTGGATGCCTCTTGGTAAATATATCAAATATCAATATAGGGACACGAACCTGGCCCCATTCTGTTGACTATGGTCTCTGCACATGCAGGCGTGCATAAACCATAGATGCCATTTAAGACTTGATGACTAGTCCCTACATTGAAATTATATGTTTACCTCAAATCATCTTTGTATTATTCTCTAGTTTATCTTTTAATTCTAACCAACATGAATCAAAGTAGCCTAGTCTGAGAGTGGAACCATAGTACCCTACTGAGTATTGGGTCAAAACCCATATAGGAAAGAGATTGAATGGCCATGTGGAGCAATAAGGTTGGAAGAGAGAGTTTACTTGTGATTGGTTTTCTCCTTATATAGGAAACACTAGCCATATTTTAATCATGCATACATAACATACATATAGGCAGCACACACTAACCACATTTTCTTGCATCCATCTATATTTGTTATAATAAGATCATGCATAAGCATACCATGAATACATGCTTACCGTTATCTTTTGTAAGCACACACCATGCATACATCATTTGTTTATTTTATCTCACTAATGTGTAGAAGTATAAATTTTAACATGAGTGATCATGAAGTTAAGTCCTCTCAATAGAGCAATGGAAGAATAAGGGAAGGGATTCAAGGTTTGCTTAAAGATGACATCATGGTCAAAAACCTCTAAGCCCAGAGAAGCATCACAAGACACTTCCTCTACAGCCTTGACAAGGTTGACTAGAAAAGCCTACAACCTTTTAGAATGTTGTGTATTTCCAACATGTATACCTTGACTGCAATTTCTTATATGCAGCTATATCACTCTAGGATCTGTACAAGCATATGTTCTTATTTAATACGATGGAACTATGCCCATTGTATGAAGAATTCAATGCTATATCAGGGTGGATCACTACAAAGACTAAAGAAGCAATCTTCATCGACCAAAATGTTAAGTATCCATGACTAGGGATGACACTCCTTGATCTAAGCCTATAAAAGCTTAATGAACTAGTGACTGTAGACAAGTGGCTGATTCCCATATAACTCTTGGGTGCATGTACCACGAATAAGCCTGGAAGCCTACCTTGGGCACAACTCCTCACCTATTATCTTTTCATCCAATACTTCACAGTATCAAATGATTGGCTAGAGGATTATAAGATACTTTAAGTAATCGAGGGCATAGAATGCGGAATGACTCCCTTCCCACTAATCCTAGCCAAGACCATTCAAGGCTTAGATGATCTTAGAACTGAAAAATGCTCAAGTTTCATTAGAAGCCCCTTCTTGCTCCAAATTTGGCTGCAAGAGAAACTAAGCACCTTAGAAAAGCCTGTTGATAATTAGATGAGGTATCAACTAAGGAACCACCTAGGAAGGCACCTTAAGGATATCAATGGTTGCTCAACATATATCCTAGGTGAAGAATGTATTGAATGTATGAAGAACACCCCAAAAAAGTAGATAACTTGGACATGTCCATGGTAGAGACTAAAACTTATTACATTATGCATGTATGTGAATTATGTGACAATTTTAGGATTCATATCATGCACCTATTACTACTTGGCATTGATGCAAAGACAATATGAGGAGAAATAGCATGTGCCATATGAGCCTGTAGACTTCATATATTATAGGATATACCAAAGATTCATTGACCATTTTAGAACAATGTGGCGAAGGAGAATCATTCATCAGTAATGACTGGAACAATGCTAGTGATGAGATGTACAAATAATGGGTAATTCACATATAGAACTGCCTATTAGACAACCAAATCTAAAGAACATTTCCTTTCATTTTCTTTTATCTTGATGCTTTATATGAAACTGATGATGTAATGAACTTGAAAGTTAATGTAATGAAATCAGATTTTGCTTACTTGTTCGATGACTTTTTTATGCTAGTGTGCTTTGCATTAATCAAAACACTTGCATATTTAACATCCATTCCATATGCACTAAACCATTTAATATTGGCATAAAAAATGAACCACGCATTTTGCATATTTCAAAAGATGTTACCTTTGAAAATAGGAGATAAATTGAAAAAAATATTAATAAAATATCAAAAGTATTTGCTTGGACATATAAAGACATGCCTAGCATCGATAGAGACATCACTCAACACTACATTCCCACTAAAGAAGGGTGCAAGCCGATAAAATAGAAACTGAGAAGACTCATACCATAATGGGCCTAACTAGTAAAAGTGGACATCAAAAAACATATCAAAGCCAAATTCCAAGAGGTAGTAGAATATCCAGAATGGTTGGCAAATGTTGTACCATTGCCAAAGAAAGATGGAAGAGTCAGAATTTGTGTCGACTACAAGGATTTGAACAAAGCATGCCTAAAAGACGGCTTCCCTCTGCCTCACATAGATGTGTTAATCGATAATGCTACTACTTGTGCAATTTATTCTTTCATGGATGGGTTCTCTAAGTACAATTAGATCTTAATGGCCATCATCAAAAAAGTAAAGACAACTTTCATAATAGAATAGGGTACTTACTGCTATAGGGTAATGGCTTTCATTTTGAAAAAAGTAGGGGCAACTTATTAGAGAATGGCAATAGCTATATTCCATAATATGATTCATAAGTAGAGGTATGTGTGGATGACATGATGGTGAAATCAAAAACCAAAGAAGGGCACCCAACTGCTTTTAAGAAATTCATCAAAAGCGTTAAAAAGTATAGTCTCAAACTTAATCCAAAGAATTGTGTATTTAGGGTCACCTCATGTAAGATGCCAGGGTATGTTGTTAGCCAGAATGGAATTAAAGTAGATCCATATAAGGCTAAAGAAATATGAGAAATGCCTATGCCAAAAATGGAGAAATAGATTAGAGAGTTTCTAAAGAAGCTACAATTCATCAACTAGTTCATCACCAAACTAACGACAACCTATGAACCAATCTTTAAACTACTTAAAAAAGATCAACCAATTAGATGAATGAACAATGTCATAAGCATTCAATAAGATTAGGAATTATCTAGCCAATCCACTAATCCTAAAACCACCAAAGTGAGGCATGCCATTAACTCTATATTTAGCCATTGAAGGAAATGCAATCAATGCCATGTTAGCCCAAGAGAGAGAAGGAAAAGCAGAGCATGCAGTCTACTACCTGAGTAAGAAGATGATACATTATGGAGAAAAATATATTCAAGTTAAGCATATATGCCTGATAATAGTATGGACAATAAGAAAACTATTGGGTTATGTGATTCAAAATGCAGTGGAAATTTAAAAATTAATCATAAAATCTGAACTAGGATCCATGTAATTCGATTAGCCAATTGATTTAGGGTTTCCAAAAACCTTACCACATATGTAAAGAACATGCAAGAATAATTGAAGGACGAGAGGAGGTTCACTCTGGTGACACCCTACCTCAATCTTTTAGTTTTCTAGGCCAGATTAAGACATCTCCAAATGAATATGTCCTCCATAAGTATCCACACGAACAACCTTAAATAAAAATGAATGTGTGTGTGCTAGCACCTTTTTCTTTATTGTCTCACAACTCAAGAACTCTATGTTTTATTTTCTAAAAGAGAAAATGAATTTTGGTTATAGAATAATAAGTATATGAAACTTTGAAGAATATGTCATATTTATAAACCTCTCAATTAGTGTTTCATTTACCAAAATGAATTTTGATAATTTCTTACTTACCAAAACATTTTTATTACATTCCACTTATTCCAATTTTGATTTTATTCAAATACCAAATCAGAAATAGTTTCCTATTTATTTAAGATAACCATTACCTTAAATAAATATATACATATTTATTTATTTATTTCCATAGAACTTTATTGGGCTTGGTAAACCTATATTTGTTTTGGTTCTGTTCTAATTTTATGACCATATACGTTCACATGACATTGCAGTGAGCCTGAAATGCCTATTTAGGCCTACAAGTCATAGGTGGCCTCTAGCATGACATTAGAACTACCTAAGTCATGTGAAGGTTGATAATCTTACATAACCTAAGTTACAGTGAATATTGTAGTCCATTTATCACATGATATCTTAATTGAATACAAGGCATAGATTTTGTCATCCTTATACAATTCAATTATATTATTTCTTAATTTTAAGTAAATTGAGAATGATAACTCTTTATCAATTCCCTTTAGCATGACCATGCACTTTCCTCAATCTATCTTATTAAGGGGCCCTTAGATATCTTATTCAAATTAAATAAGGGACAAATTCCTTCTCAATCATTCATATTCCTCACATAACTCATTTCATATCCAACAACAATCTATTTTATCATCCGATTAAAGGTAATGTTAGATTATGTCAAAATACAAAATAATTATGTAGAAATCCATGGTGATTTCAAGGTTAAAGGACTAAATCAATATTACTGTAATGATAATTACTTATGACAATTATCTATGTAGTATTCTCATAATGGGTCAATCCAGTACATTATTTTTTAAATATGTACTTACGAGTTAACTTAATATCTTATATTCATGATTAGTAAAACATAATCATCAGTCAACACCATACTAGCCTTCATACAATATAATGACTAGGGATAATTTGAATAGAACTCATATTTAATCTAAGAGCTTTACTATCGAGTCACATACTTGATGATCTTAAGAAGAATTGACTATTCAAGTAATTATCACAACAGAAAATGAAAATGCCTCTTTATTAATAAAATGATAAAGTCAAAACATGGTCATACATTATTAACCTAGTCCATGTCACTAACAAAAACTTAGGCATTACTTTTAATCTTAAAAAATTCAAGCTATGTCCAAACTGAATCCGATGAAGTATCTCTAAGAAGCCCCTTCATTAGTAGGAAAACTTGCCAAATGTCTTATTTTATTAATAGAATTTATTGTACAACATCTAACTAAAAAGACCATAAAAGGGAGAGTCATTGTTGAGTTCCTAGCCCTCAATCTAGTACTAAACTCAAAAGAAGTTCAACTAGAAGCACATGCACTTAGGGTGGAAGCTCTAATAGCCTTAGGAGTGACAGAGGTTGAAATATTCAGGGATTCCATATTAGTAATCAACCAAATAATAGAAGAATGGGAATTGAAAGAATAACACCTAAAGCCTTACCTGAATCATCTACAGCAACCCACTCTATCCTTCAAAATATATAGATTCATCCATCTTCCTAGAAACCATAACCAAAGGGAAGATGTGCTTGCTTCCCTAGCATTAGTATAGGATGGTTTGAGCAGAATGCCCATGAAGCCCCTAATCTTGCTCAAATCAAAATAACCTTGTCACAAATTTCTCAGAATAGCAAAAGTGAAAGTAGATGAGAAAACTTGGTTTCATGATATTTAAAAATACCTCATGGAGTGGGTTTTTTTTGAGAAGACAAATGAAAAAGATAAAGCAGTCATCTGATGTTTAGCATTAAAGCTCATATCACACTAGGGTATGCTATATAAGAGAACTATAGATGGAATGCAACTATAATGTCTAAACAAAACCAAAGCTGCAAAAGCAATAGAAGAAGTACATGAGGGTGTCTGTGGTCCATATATGGACATGACAATCTTGGCTAAAAAGTTGATGATACAAGGATTCTTTTGGATGTTGATGATGGAAGACTGTATTAAGTTTGTGAGAAAATGCCATAAATGCCAAATTTATGGGGATATCAGCCATCTTCCCCTAACGGAACTACACTTAATCTCTTACCCATGGCCTTTCTCAACTTGGGGATTAGACATAATTAGGGAGATTCACTCGACAACCTCAAATGGACACAGATTCATCTAGTCGTAGTCGACTATTTCATAAAATAGGTAGAAAAAGAATCATATGCAAGACTAGGGGCAAAGTACGTAGTGAAGTTCATCATGAAAAACCTATTCTATCGATATGGAATTCCCCATCACATAATTTCAGACAATGGTGTTCAATTCTAGGGAGAAGTAAAAGAGTTTTTAAGAAATTATAAGGTGGAACATCATAAGTCTTCACCCTACAAACCACAAGCAAATAGGGTAGTAGAAGCTGCTAACAGGAGCATCAAGAAAATCTTATCAAATATGACATGGACTCATCAGCACTAGGCAGATTGGCTACTATATGCCTTATGGGGATGCCAAATGACAGTCAGAACTTTGACAGGAGCCACTCCTTTCTCACTAGTTTAAGGATCCAAAGCAGTACTCCCAGTGGAAATGGAAATCAAGTCACTACAGACAGCAATTGAGTTTGAACTATTTGAAACACAATGGGTTCAACAAAGGCATGACAAACACACTCTCTTAAATGGCCAAAGACTCAAAGCACTATACCATACACAACTGTATCAAGCTCAATTGGCAAGAGCCTTTAATAAGAAAGTAAGGCATAAAAGTGTGAAAGTGGGTGATTGGGTGCTAAAGTAAGCTAAGCAAAATGTTCCAGACCTAAGAGGGAAATTCAGGCCAAACTAGGAAGGCCCATATCTAGTTAAAACTATCTTATCAAGAGGAGCAGTCAAACTAATAGATTTAGAAGGAAATGAGTTCCCTAAGCCAATCAACACAAATCATTTAAAGAAATACTGTGTCTAAAGAAAATACAAAAAAATAAAAATAAAAAAACAAAAAAAAAGAATCATCATCAAATCCTGCTAAGCTGAAAATCGAAAAAAGGTGACTCAGGAAAACATTAGGGAACTTCACGCTAGGTTGAAAATATGAGGGCAGCCTAGGAAAAAAATAGGGAATCTGAGCAAAAAAAAATACTTAGTTAGAAAACCTGAAAAGGTTATCTAAGGACAAAGGTACAGTTAAATTGAAATTTGCATAAATGCATCTATGCTTTTCTTAAATGTTTTTAGTAAATATACAAATACTCATTAAGTCAACCAAGCACATTTGTGAAAATGTGGTTCACCACTATCATCCAAACCCATTGAACATTCTAAGTAGAATTTGCATCCTTTCATTATATACTTCTAGTTCTTAATTGTTTCATGATCTCCTCTTTAAGTTGCAGATTGTCATCATCTGACATTAAAAAAAATAGTTAGGCACAAAAATCTCTAATATGAGACACCCAATGCAAAAAAGGGAAGAAAATATAAACCCAGCTAGGCACGAAAAGCTCCAAAAGGAGATGCCCTAGGAAAAAAAAGGATGAATAAAAACAAAAGGTAGATGAAATAGAATAATCATCAAACAAAGTGATCATCTAGACATAAGAAAAGCATCATGCAACAGTCATAAACAAAGCATATACATTAGCCAGTCAGAAGCACATAAAAACACAATAAGATTACCAAATGTTACAAAATACAACATATGGGACGGATACCCTAAAACATACATACCCAGAGTCCATCATCTTAGGAAAATGGTACAATAACAAACAACTATAATTAAAGGCCTACACCTAGCTCTATAAACAAATACATTGGCCATGCTCGTTATTAGAAGAAGCAATAGCTAAACTCACTCAAGCATTCCCACCACTCAGGTTGGGCACCTTATCATCCTGATCTATGCAAAAAGCAACTAGTTCTAGCTCCAAGTGCCTAACACGCTCACTCCAAGATGCTCACTCCCTCTCCCACTCTCAACTAGCCAAAAGGTGCTCAGCTTGCATTACACATCATGCATTCATTCATACATGAAAACATCTACATAAAATAGGTACAATTGATAATCAATAAAGAAAGAAGTACATACTCTTTGCTCGCCAGTAAACTCCACAAACTGCTACCGTGAACTCCCTACAACAGTGCACCAAAAATAAGCTGTGGAAATGGGTACCATAAACAAATACATTGGCCTACACCTAGCCCCATAAACAAATACATTGGCCATGGTCGTTATCAGAAGAAGCAACAGCTAAACTCACTCAAGCATTCCCACCACTTGGGCTAGGCACCTCATCATCGTGATCTATGTGAAAAGCAGCTAGTTCTAGCTTCAGCTGCTTAACGCACTTACCAAGATGCTCGCTCCCTCTCCCACTCTTGACCAGCCAAAAGGTGCTCAGCCTGCATTGCACATCATGCATTCATTCATACACAAAAAAATATTGATAAAATAAGTATAATTGACAATTAATAAAGAAAAAAGTACATAATCTTTACTACCTAGTAAACTCCATAAACTACTACCATCAACTCCCTACAACAGTGTACCAAAAATGAGAATTGGAAATGGGTACTTGCAAAGCAAAAGTGAATAATGTAAAGAGTCAAAGATGGCATATAAAACAGAGAAAGAAGAAACCCAACACCAAGATAAAAAAAAAACCAACATGAGTGGTGTCCAAAGGCACAACATCCGATAAGGGATACCCAGGCCTATGCAAAGGAAAATATGCCTCGATTCCAAAAATCCTCAACCTGAATAGTCCTGGAGCTGTTGTGTTCACCAAGTCTCTATGAACCCAGTTGTTAGAAGCTATACCACTAGCATAACCTGTCATCTCAATCTTTAAAGCATCTTCCCCATCAATAAGAGAACCTAATCTCTTATTGCGAGATACCCTCCGCTTCAAATAAAACCTAGAAACTTATGTTCAATTCTTTTCACTAATAAAAGTTTGTTATATATTTGTACAAAAATAGGAAAAATAAGGCCAAAAAGCAAACAAAAAAAAAGATACTTTGGAAGCAAAATGACCCCAAGAAATCCTAGCTCTCAAACCTAAAAGCCGAATAAGATTTTCTTGAGGAGTTAGAGGCAGTGGAACAAAGCCATTAGCCATAGCAATAATCAGTTATGGGATCAAGACATTCACATAAGAAAAGTTCTCTCCCTTAACAAAGCACTCAGAGGGATACCCTCTCTCCGCCATAGCAAGCTCACTCCCTACAAGCTCTCAACCCCAAAACATATCACCAGGGGGCACGATAAGAACTCTCCTCACATGAGGTCCATCCCACCAATGATGAACTTGCTCGCCCAAGTACCATACTCTATCAAAAAGGCCAACCAATAGCACTCTCTACTGAGTCAAATACCAGGCCATTGACATCTCCAATGACTAACTCCTCCTCACCAACCACTAATAGATATGAATATGTACAAAAGGAATAAACAAAGACTACTAGAAAAGCAAAGATAATAAGCATCAAAAGGAATCCATAACACCTGGTCAAAAGTCAAGGCACTCATATACTCCCTAGCCTGTAGTGGGCTCTTAATCAAACCAGAAGTCTTCTGAATCCACCACGAATAGCGTGGAAAACCACTCTCAGAGAAATATTCAATACAGGGATAAGGGACAATCCCAAACTTGTAAGCCCAAATCTATTGAAAAAGAAAGAGTTAGAACACTCAACAATAATAAAACAATTAGCAAAGCAAGTTATACTCATATCCAACATGAACAAGCAGCTGCATATCCTCGAACCACCTCTACAGGCCACATCCAAGATAGGATACATATGAGAAAAGGCAGCCATGCCCTAGCTATACTTTAAAAGATCATTCAAATTCTCCAACACAGGTAATAACTGCAAGGAACCAATGCCTGAATCATTCAGGAAGATAACAGCATTGAGCAAGTAAAATAAGAAGCATCAAGTCAACTGCTATGAACTAACCTGTCTGGCATCATACATGGACCTAACATCAGTAACAAACTCCGTATAATGAATGAGAGTAAAACTACCCTTCTTCACAAGTGCAACAACACTAAGAAACCTCATGGTGAAACTATCACTCACTAATGCATAACTACATGTCATATCACTAAAAGGGACAACCTCTCCAGAGAAACTCAACCCAGTAATGCACTAAAATGTAATAGATTGATAGTCATATCTCTAAAAGTTAAATGGAAAGTATGGGTAGTGTCCATCCACCGCTCGATAAGAGCATACATCGTAACTTAACTCTATGTATAAGAACTATAATAGAGAGCGAAAATGATACCATCAAAGCCCTTATTAGCCACTAAATGCTTCACACAAAAAGGGAGACCCTAATAGTACAAATTGACCCTGTTGAAACTATTGGGTAGCACAGTGATAGACTTATAAAGATAAAACCAATAGAAAGGTCATTTTATAACATCCGTCAATTACCATAATATAAACATTTTCTTCTCTATAATTTACAGGAAGAAAAAATAATCAGTGTAAGCAGCAAGAGCTATACATAGCCAGTAAGAGCTATACACAACCAGTAAGAGCTATACACAGACAGCAAGATCTATACACAGACAACAAGAGCTACACACAAGTAGCAAGAGCTATACACAAATAGTAAGAGCTACAAAAAAAGCAAGAGCTATCCAAACAAGAATTATGCATAAAATAGAAGCCATACATATAAAAAAAAGCTAAAACTAAAAATAAGAGCAAAAGTAAGGATACCAACCTCACATGAATGAGTGATCCAAGCATAAGTCTCCCAGCTATGGACAATAGGAATCATATCGCCTTGACAGATCCCATGGTGACTCTCAGAAAAATAAAAAGGAGCTCCACTTCTAGCTCTCACAACAATCCTAGAGGTCCATGCAGCTCCAAAAGTAGCAGTCCCAAGGGTACCTGCAATAGTCTCTGCAGCCCCCTGAAGTCACATCTACTTAAAAGCATTTTCATTTGTGTGACACCTAAGAAGGTTATAGTTGCATTTTCTTATAAGCATTTTCATTTTGCATGACACCTAAGAAGGTTATAGTAACATCTGCTTAGAAGAACTTTCATTTGCATGACACCTAAACGGGTTATAGTTGCATTTTTATTTGCTTAGTAGCACTTTTTCATATGCTTAGAAGCATTTTCATTTTGCATGACACCTAAGAAGGTTATAGTCGCATATGCTTAGAAGCACTTATATTTGGGTGACACCTAGGCAGGTTATAGTCATATTTTTATTTGCTTAGTAGCACTTTTTCATCTACTTATAAGCATTTTTATTTAGCATGACACCTAAGAAGGTCATAGTCGTATCTGCTTAGAAGCACATTCATTTGCGTGACACCTAAATAGGTTATAGTCATATTCTTATTTACTTAGTAGCACTTTTTCATTTGCTTAGAAGCATTTTCATTTTTATATGACACCTAAGAAGGTTATAGTTGCATCTACTTAGAAGCACTTTCATTTCGCATGACACCTGAGAAGGTTATAATTGCATTTTTTTTATTTTCATTTATGTGACACCTGAGAATGTTAAAGTTGCATTTTCATTGCATCCATGTATCACGAACACTATCCTTAAAAGGATCAAACTGATGATCCCAATGTCTAAAGACCGCACAGTATGCCATCAAGGTAAGTGCATCTTCTCAACAAACCCATTTTTGCATCTCTACATTGCTTCATATGTATCGCCATCAGCATCAAAATGCTATGCAACACATGTGAAGCATGGGGAAACTATCATACATCAAACTCTGATTTTCCCCTAAAAGGTCCAATGATGAAAATAATTTGCTAATTATGACTAGTGTCTATTTGTTTGTACCACCTCTGAAGCATGTTAAAGTCTAAAACACCCCTGAATTGAGCCTCCAAAGTGCAAAATCATTCACTGAGTCACTAAGTCATACTTCAATTTTGCAAATTATGAATTATCAAAATGATAAGTCGCTCACTTTAAGCAAACATTACTCAAAACATGCAACTCATTAGACTAGTGTTCATCTCGTAAAATCAGAATCTAACTTGGTGAAAAATGGAAGCCAATTTTGATAAAATGAATATTAAACACATTTGAAAGCCCTAAAAACCTTGAAAAACACTATGCAAACCCAAAAATAAAACTCAAAAAAGCTCACGTAACGTACATAAAAGCGTGTTAACACGCAATTAGTCGTGTGAACGCATGCCCAACCACGTGCCTCCTGGCACGTGACCACACAGTCAAGCATGTGGCCATGCGCTAGATAGCATGGACACATAGTCCTGCATGTATTTGCACACTCTCATGCATATTTGTGCACTCCCATGTGCACTCTTATGCACAAACGCGTACTCCCAAATGAGTACACACGCACTTCAGACATATAGACACACACAAAAACCTATGTTTCCCTATAAATACTTATCTCCATTACCCATTTTAGAGGGGCCTTCAGACATACCAAAACTCTATCAAATTAAAGACTCAGGACTCCCATTTTACTCACTTTTAGCCCATTCACTATATTTTTTATAGGATTTTTAAACCAACATCTCTGTCAAAGCATGCTTCAAAGGTACATGAACTTGCATTCTACACGTCATTTTCAACCTTTTGACAAGGACAAGTTGAAAATAACATAAAGCTAATGCTTTGAAAAACCCAAAAACAAGCTCAATCGAATTTGAGGACCAAAAAATCATTTTTGCACGTTTATTTTACTACCTTGCATTTTATTCTATTGTCGCCAGCAGTTGGGAAATTGTTGTGATTATGTGGTGAGATTGGCAATTTACATGTTGATTGAATAATCTCTGCTTTATTTTGTGCATAATAAACTATCATTTTGCATCTTCTAACACCGAAATGTGAAAAATCACAAAAGAAAATATACTATCATTCTCGCATCAAGCCTTCATTTTATTTTCAAAAATACAAAATCCATCATTTTCATATAATTTATACATCTTTTGCATATTTAATGCATTTTTTTATAAAAAATCATATTTTTACAATACAATGAGCATTTTCATATTATTTTCTATAGCTTTATGTGAAAAATCATCATTTTTCACATAAAGTATGTATTTTACATCCAGTAAATATCAATGTCATCATTTTTGCATATTTCTCACATTTCCAATATGGAAATCATATTTTTAACATAAATTCCACATTTTCAACATAAAAATCAAACCTTTGCATCAAAAGTAGATATTCGCATTAGAACTGCACCTCTCCAACTCCTAAACATGAAAATAAGTATTTTTGCCATTCTCGCATTAAAATGCATTTATAACATGAAAGTTCACATTCCCGAGATAAAGCTTTTGTCCTATGGTCCAATGATGCAACTACACATCTTCTTTTACTCTTTTGCTGTCATTTAGAAGTATTCTACAATAATCTCTACAAGAGCATAAACCATGTGCATTTTTCTACTTATTCATGATATGTTAATTGAATATTCTATGCCTACTTTCTATTTGAGTGGATGGAATCGCACATAGTTATGCTAACCTCTATCTTGTAGGTATTTTCTAGATCTAGGGCTAGGTTTAAATTGTCATACTCTTTTTCCTATTCGAATGTATTTACTAGGAAAGCCTTGATTCCTTACTTTCCATCATTATTTACTACATCGTGTGAATGTGTATATATCGAACTATCATGACTGAAACTAAGGTGTTATGGTAGCCATATATCGAGTATTGTATAATGAGAAATAGCCAAAAAGTATATGCGATCTCCCAAACCTAGAATCTCTACTGGGGATGATACTCATTGAGTGACCCAATGTCGTCCTTTTCATCTTTTTCTAATTTTCTAAAAATTAAGTGGCAACTCCATAAACACAAAACTCTCGCATTTCCTCGAGACTAAACATTATCCTTGTCCTGTAAATGAAACAGATGTCCCATTTAGTAAAGTTGCAAAATGTCCTATAAATTTTTGTAAATGAAAAAAGGAAAAACTAAAAACCCAAACCAGGTCACTCACAATCATTATTTTAACATCATTGGACAACGAGGCTCTAGCCAATAATGTGACTTTCCAAGAAATTTAGAATGTAAAATCATTTATTTCAAGTTTTAACCACTTGTTGACTCTATACTTAAAGTTATAGTAATTAAAAAATTTTGAAAATGACAAATTTCTCATTTTTGTTACAAATCCAATACAGAGTTAGCAAAGAAAGCAAATTCAATGCGAAAATGATGCTAAAATATGAAATTCATACAAAATGATATTTTGATGATAAAAATGATGATTATTAGCAAGAAATATTCATATTTTGGTAAAAATGCAAATTTTGATATGAACCTTATGGAATTCAAAAAATTACACCAAAATTCACAAAATTATTGATAAAATCTCATTCTTAACTTTTATTTGAGTTAGAATATTTAGAAATGCTATTTTTAACAAAATTTTGAAAAATGTGAATTAGATGAGAAAAATGTAGGATTTGTATTTTAATTATATAAAAATGATTTTAAATATATTTCTAACAAAAATTACATAATTTGATGAAAATGATGCAAAATATGCATAGAATATTCCAAAATATAAATTTTATTAGAAAGTTATTCTCTTTTAAAAAATCACATTCTCGACATAGAGAAAATGAAAAAATAAAATTACAAAAGAAATAAAATTAAGGAAATAAATATTCACATTGCATGCAATATGGTCAGTATCACCACACAAGTACAAAATTTCATAAATTTATTAGCAACATAAAAATAAAAGAGATAATTGAAGTAGAAGAGAATATGCAAAATTAATAAAAATTAAATGTGCAAAAATTATTATTTTGGTTCTTAGAATATTGACTAAACCGAAAGCTCTAGCATAGTATATGTGATTTATAAGCTATCCTTATTGACATTGTATGAAATATTGCATCATGTTTTCGAGTTTGGTTACAAAGTTAAGCCTAAAAATTACTAAAATAAGAAGAGAAAACACTCTATTAGTGTTTAAATAGGTTTCTTGAGTCTTCAAACTAGTAAAGGTTTTGTTATCATGTTTGAAAAAAAGTCTTTTCAAATGATGCAAATAGTGATATTTATAGACATAGGTGTGAGAGAGGTTACACGCATGTGATTCATGCACAAAATGCATATGATTCACATGTCAGAAGCGTATGGGAGAGTAGTGTATGCATGAGTGGATGTGCATTCAAAATTCATGAGTCACGCACTCAGTGCACATGACTTGTGCGCTTAAGTGCTTGAGCGCATGATTCACTTGCTCTCTCATGCATTCTCAGGTCCCTATTTCATTATTTTTCCACTCAAAAAGGATTTTTAAGTTTTTTGGAGTTCAGAAAGGTGTTTTCAAACTTCCAATTCAATGAACTAATCATCATTTTTAATGAATCTCAATTTAGTCTAATGAAATGAGTTTTGGTTTATAGAGTTAAATGTTTAGGTAGTCACGCTCTTGTAATGATCACCTAGAGCATGTGACTTGCTATTTCAAGGTTTGGTTCACTAGATTAGATCTTAGCTTATTGAATAAATAATAAACTCATTATCTTGAGAGTCCAATTTTAGGTTTAGGTTGTTCAGTCTTTAGGGTCACACGCTCCTAAAACATATAAGTCTGTGTTCTTACACTGATTTCACAAATTATTATTATCATTATACCATTTTTAAAGTAGGGTAAAGGTGCATTTACCCCTCCCCCCTAATGTTTTACCTAAGGAGCTAATAAGCTTTTTTTTTTAGACCATTTAAATACAAAATTATATTTTTCCTATAGTTTTGGGCCCTCAATTAACAGCAAATGATGTCAAAATTAACATCATTCAGAATGTAAGTGATGTGGCCATCATTCTTGCCTATCCTCTCCTAGTCACAACACCTGCCTCTTCTCTCTTAGCCAGCAACACTATTTTTCTTCTCCTAACAACCAAACTTTTTTACCAAACAATAGAGCTCGGTTCAAAAGCATGAGCAATTAAATTCCTCCAACAAATCAATTGAATTCAATTGCATCAATAGTAAAAAAAAAGGGTCATCATCAATATTCAATTCCATTAAAGCAATTGCAGTGATTCTGGCTACACCTTAAATCATTTGACGATGTTGCTATCTTCAATGAAGTTCCGAACCATTTTTCCTAAACAAACAGAGCTCGGTTCAAAAGCATGAGTTGGCAAGCCATTAGATATCTCTTTATGCAATAGCATAGAAAAATTCCACCACTGGAAAGGTTGGCAACGATAGTGCTACTATTGATGAGCTATTTGATTCATAATTTTCCCATTAACATATACCCATCACCACTAACCCCCAAAAACACTATCGCCTTTAACCACCACTATTACCTATCAATGCCAACACTATCAATAAGTACCACCAAAACTACTACCACTGCCACAAAAGCAAAAAAAACAAAAAATAACACAGCCAAGTTTAAAAAAAAGATTAAGCACCTATTATTGAGCAAGTTCTTAACAACAACCTGAGTGTTAACACCATGATAAACAATTCATAAAACACAAACTCCAATTGGGGAACCAACCTCCTCTCCCAAACCTAGAAAAATTAATCAATTTCCAATTCAAAATACTAATCCATAAACTTCCTTAATTCAATACCAAAGAAAACTTCAACTAGAACAACTAAAACCAAAATTTTAATGAACACAATAACCATAATTCATTTACAACTCCAATTCTTCCCATTAGTTCGTCTACACCTTTCAGAGTCTGGAACTAGATCCATCACCACCAGCTTTTTGGAATCAAATTCCTAAGGTTTGTGTCCCATAACTAGAAAACAAAAAACACAATAATAAATAAACCTTTAAATCATAATAATAGCTACCTTAAAATTAAATTTTACATAAAAAAAAGGAAAGTTAAATAAGAGGAGTTACAGCTTGGGAAGTGTTTCTCTAATTTTTAGGTTTTGAGTGTGTGCTAAAAGATTGTTGGAAATTACATGTTGTGAGCATGCCAAAGGAGAAATTCCTCAAATAAAAACATGACTTCTTCAAATAGATTGTTAATTCCCAAACTCCTTTACCACAATTTGTTTGGATTTCAAACAAATGAAAATTAAAGAAATAATTGGAAAATATTAAAGGAAATTATATTAATTTAAAAGCTTAATACAAAGAAAAAATTGAACAAGTTAAAGAAAATAACAGTAATAAAGTGATTGGCTAATGATAATTAAAGTAGATAATTGTAAATGTACGTTGAATGTTAATGATTTCCACTAATTTGTGTCTTCCCTTGTAAGCTACTTCTCTCATTAATTCTCCAGCAGTTCAAGAGTCTTCTATTTATGGTGAATTAAATTCATGTAATCTTCATCTCCAAGTTGTCTGAACAGTTGTCTCATCTCCAGGACCTTCTTACTTTGACACCAAGGTGCTATGTCAAGGTGGGTCTCCATAATCTTCCTATGTTTTTCCTTTAACTATTGCATTTTGAGAACTAGATGTCTGTAACCTTCACTTTAGTTTACTTCTCCAAGTAATTTTCATTTCAAAGGTCATCCATTGTTGAAGAAATAAATTCCCTTAACTCACTTCCCCAAGCAACTCCTGTATAATAAATTATGTCTTCATAACCTTCCACAAATTGCACTAGTTATGGACTTTGGATTGGGTTTTTTCACTTATTCTTGGGCCTTAGAATCAAATGGCCAATAGTTTAATAGCTTTAGCTAAAAAAATTCAATTATGGCACAAACAATGCCCCCCGCATGTAATTAGCTTAGGTAATCCAATGCTAATTTACATGTAAAATAAAAGCTCTTTTTCTCTATAATTATGCAAAATCAAAATTTTAATGAGCTTAATAACCCAATAAACAAAAAGCACTAAGGAAAATCACAAAGACAGGCCCAATATAGCATCTCAAATTTTTGTCAAAACTGTGAAGCAACAAAAATAAGCTTTAAGAAATCCTTTGCACTTTCCAGCTCTCATTCTTAACCAAATTCCTCTTCTTCCTTAAAAAATGTCAAACTTTTACAAAAAATTAATTGTAGAAAATCAATTAATTACTCACTAATTTTCTTGTTCCCCAAAAATTTTAGTGTTCTCCCAACACATTTTCTTAATTTCTAATCATTTTCCCTAAATCTCCTTCAAAATACAAATTCCCTGAAATTTATTCACTTAAAATCTATTACACCCAATTTCATTCTTTCCCTATGACTCAAAAACCCCATAGCTTTTATTTTCCTAAAAAATTATTTATTTATTTATTTATTTTTCTTTCCTTCTTTTACTCTTTTTTTTTCTTTACTTTTGTTTCATTTCTCTTCTCCTTCACTTTTTGGTCACCTCTTCTCTGAATAGTAGGAGCTTGCCATCCCTGGGTCAACATCACAAACAACGGAGGTTGCAAGCCCTTCGTGTGACATCCACGCAACATCCAACATTGCTGCTCTACCTCACGCCACATCTAACAGCACCTCACTACTGCTACTTCACACTCTACTGACCTAGAACAATGACAAGTTGCTTCCAATCCCCAGGCACTCTACTCCATTAGCCCTTCTTCATCATCGACCAGCATTCAGCAACCAAGAGTTGTTGTCCCAACTAATTCAGCTCTTCCAAAATAGAAAGAGTGATGTCTCAAGAAAATAATTAAGCTCTAAATCAACAATTTTTCTTCCTTCTCTTGGTTTTGCAATTTTTGCAAACCACTTGTGCACATTTAAATCAAATTCCCAAAGAAAATCTCCTCTCAAAACTTATTTTTAGAAAAACAAACAAAAGAGGTATCTTTGCTTTCCTTGCTAATTTTGAATGAGTATATATTATTTTTATGAATTGATCCTGGGATGAACTCATGTTATTTATGATGTGTAATTGGTGCTAGAATACACACTTTCTCTTTGAAATGATTTTTGCTTCCATGGAAATATTTGTTACTTGATAATTAGGCAAAAATAATTTTTGATTCAGCATTGATTCAAAATTATATTAATCCTAACCGAATAATTATGTATTGATTTTTCAAGTCAAGTCCATACCATGAGGGGCATTGTCCCCTGGCCCTCACCCTTCTTCTCAACCACAAATCTCATAAAAAAAATCCATTTTAGGTTGAGCTCCTAAAATATTTCAAGTTGGATCATAATTCGGCTTGCTCAAAATTCTAGCCATTTAACAATTTTATTGGTGAACTTGAAGTAAATTATCAACTTTAACTTTGACCAAAAATTTTAAAATTCTTGGTTCACCAGTAGCTATCTTTTTAAATTTTGGCTCTTTAAGAATATTTTAACAACTTATGCCAAATAATCTTAACATTCTAAAATCACAAATGCATTCACTTTAATAAAAAATTTACACATCTCTTGTCCATCTTTAATCTTATGATTTTACTTGCATTATGTGCTTGGCCAATGTTGTGTAATTTTGCCAATTTGCCCTAAGCATTTAAGAACACCAAATTTATTTAACCAAAATATTTAACTTTTGGTTAGCCATTAGCCTTCTCTCAAGAGTTTCAAATTTTAGCTTTAAGATAATTCTCCCTTCAAAAATCTCCACATTAATTCTTGGTTTTATTCCCTCTTTAAGCATTGCCAAAATCTTGTGCTTTTAATATGGCCACATGCATTTTTAACTTAATGATCACAAGCTTAATGCTAAGTATTTAAGTCAAAAAGCAAATTTAATTGTCTTTTAGCTTCAAATTGCCATGACACTTGGTTTGGCATAATTTGTTTTCTCTTTCCCCAAAAATTGATTTGCTTAGCTTTAAGAATTAAGAATTGTGGCTTAAATTTGGCAATTTATTTTTGAACATAGGGAACATCTTCATTTTTGCCAAATTTTGTTTTTTTTATCACTTATAGGTATCTTTAAAGCAAATAGCCATATTTTGCTTTTAGCCAACAATTTAATTAGCCTAGCTTTGGCCAATTATTTTTTTTTTTTTAGGAATTTTGTTAGCCCTTTATAAAGATGGCCACTACTTGTCCCAAACATTCTTGCCTCAACCAAGTTATAGAATGCCATTTAAATTTGGTCCTTTCTAAACCTTAACCGAATTTGAAAATTTTTTTTTTTTTTTTGGCTTTAATCTTTTTATCTTTATCCATTTTAGAATAAGGTGCCAAAATAGAACTATGGAAAAATACCATTCGTAACATTTTAAACTAAGACTCTCAATTCAAAAACAATTTTTAGCCTCTTTAACCAAAATGTAAATTATGCTCTAATTAATTTTGTAAGCACCCAATTTCGGGATAGCTGAGTATGGATGCGACAGAGGTCTCCAATGATGAAAATATTATAAATAGGTCTTCAACACTTGAAGTTTGAAACCTCAAAAGCCTAAATGCATTCCAAAAGATTTTAATTAATTTTGTAAAGGACTTAATTGTACGTTTTTCTTTAAGGACCTAAATGAAAAGTTTAAATTCTTTCAGGGGCCTTTTTGTAATTAAAAGTTAAAAAAAGAAAAAAAATCAAAATTCTATAATTCCAATCGGAATTATGTAATTCTGATCAAAATTACATAATCTCAGTTTGGAATTAAAGGTTTTCTGTCTATATTTTTTATTTTTACAATAAATAAAAATTTTATTTTCTGAATTTTGATTGATCAAATAATATCATAAATTTCTTTTTGGGATTTATCTGAATTTTCAAGAAATCAAAAAGTCCTTCTAAAATCAAAACTTTATCATAGTGAAGAGAGGAAGTCACAGTATGATACGTCTTTTAGTTAGGATTTTTCTATAAAAACTCAACTCAAACTCTCCTGTAGGATGCTTTTTTCCTGAAATTTTTAAGGCTCTCACTTTTTCTTACGCAGTGTTCCAAAAAATTATATCTTCCTGTGAATTATTTATTTTTAAGTAAGAAGCAAGAGACTTTTGAGAAGAAAACAGAAAATATTGAAGATCTATTTAACAAGCAATGGTGATTTTTACTAATCTAAAGAGCAAATCAATATTGCATCCATACTATCTCCTCTCCTACTCTTTTCTATTTTTTTATTTTGGTTCCATTAAATTTTAACATTATTCAATTTTTATTGTTATTTTGTTCACTAATCATTATCTCTTTTTTTGTTTGTGTTGGTGATTATGGAGAGGGTTATATGATGAGTTCACTTAGAGAACAAAATCCATGAAGATCCATGGAATGCCATGGATTGAATTTTGTAGCCAAATATAGTTTCTAGGATTTTTTGTTTATTTGTTTATTATTGTTTTATTGTTTTATTTTGTATTTAGTTTTGTTTTGGATTGTATTAATTATTATTTTCTTATTATTTTCAATAGCTCTTTGTAATAGCCTCAATAGTGGGAATAATGAAATTCTATGTGTGGTTGTGTGTTAATTAATTGGATAGTAAAATTAGGGTTTTTAATTTGGTAATTAATTAAAATTAATGGCTATAAAGATAATTAGAGTTTGTTTAATTAAAATTGAATTAGATTTAAATGGATAGAATTAGGGATGTTTGTTAATTATTTTATTTATTAATTTGTTGTTTAAAGTCACTTTAATTAAATTAGGATTTTTTATAATAAATTTAATTGATTGTTTGATCTTTTATTTGATTGTTTTGATATTTTTTATTGTTTTGGGCTTGTTTATTTCTTTTATGTGTTTTGTGCCCTAAGCACATGTTAGGTTTTAATCTATTTAATTAATTTTAGGTTTAGATAGTTCCTTTTGGCCCTTTTTTTAATTAGTCCATTTCATTTAATAGGTTATTAATTAATTAGGAATACATTTTAATTAATTAAAATGTATATTAGGCTCATAATTGATTAGAGGTTAAGTTTAAAATAACTTAGGCTCATTTAGTTAATTAGATATAGGCCCACTTAGGTTAATTAAAATTAATTAGGCATAACCCATTAATTTAAAGCTTTTCCCATGACTTGTAGATTTGAAATCACTTTAGAATTAAAATATGTAGAACTAGACCCACTAATTTAAATATTTCATAATTTGCAAATTTATGCCTGTTTTTAGAATTAAAATAAATAGATTTAGGTTCACTTAATTAAAATTGAATAGGAATTAGGCTTATTAGTCTTTAGGCTCACTTGTAAATTAAAACATGTAGATTTAGTCCATTTAATTAAAATCAATGAAAATTATACTAATTTAGGGATTATGAACTTATATGAATGCATTGTTTATATGTATTTTTCATGACTAGTTTGTCTAGAGTTAATTGTTTAAGTAAGGATTTATATGAAATTGCATGTAAATAGAGGATAAGATAATAATTTATAAAGTAATTCTAAAAGAACACAAGAGTGAAAGAAGTTAGTATTCTGTATCCAAAATCTCCTGATTGTGGTGCTGGCTTTTTTTTAGAGAATCGAGTACCACCATTTTTCAATTTGTCCCAGTTATTACCTTAGGTGGCGACTCTTCATCTCTAGGTGGCGACTCTTCATCTCCACACCATATCTTTATGATAGTGGTTAGTGTGTTCTCTAGAGTTCTAAGCTCAAATAGTGTCACAGTTGCTAAAATCTTAGGCGCACACTAAACCCCACCATCTATAAATTCTTACCCTTAATTTTGGCAATTGTGGCAAAAAATTATTTCTTTTTTATCTTGATGCAATTTTTATAGTGCCACATTTCTTTGTATCATCCATAGCCATTATTTCCCTAGCTCATAATTATGTTTTGTTGCCAAAAATATTTTTAGCCATACTTTAATAAATTTAAGTTGAGCATTATTTTTCAAGCCAATTTTATGAATCATGGCCACATTATTGCAATTTTTAGCATAACTTCATGCTTTTTAGTTCAAAGCTTGTCATTAATTTCTCTAAGGCTCTAAGGCCTTAAAAATTTATTTCATTAAGCTAAATATTTTGCACAATATTCTATCAAAATTTACCTTTTCAATTCTTATTCTCAATAAGGTTTGGCCAAGATAAAATGAGTTTTTCTTAGCCTAAAATTTAATTAAAGCTCTTAGGTAAATTACAAAACTTTATCATGAATTTTCGTAAAAACTTTATCATGAATTTTCGTACAATTTTAAGTTTCAGGAAAGAATTATTTGGTCTATTAGACCAAAATAACCATATTGACACCCATCCTTATATTGCACTTTCATTTAGCAGTTTGGTCTGCTTTGCTTTGGGAAAATGGACCAAAACTTATTACTACTTCCCTTTGAGACATTTCTTCATATTTATTTTAGCAAAATCTTGCCAAAATTTCATCTCTTGTGGAATTTATTTATTTATTTTGGTTTTATGAAACTAAATAAAATTTTCTTAGATGGCCATCATTTATCCATCTCTACAAATTAATTACCTTGGGAAAATTTTGTTTTACTTATTTTTTGTGCATATTTTGTGTATTCCAACATTTGTGACTTGGTGAAATTTGGTACAACATTAATTATAGCATAGACAAAATATTTTAAAATAGCATGTGGCTTATAAAAACCACAAACACCCTATGTCTCAAACCACACTATTTCTGTCCATATTTGCCTTTATATCTCCATAAGGAAAATTTAATTATTTTAATAATAAATTATCAAAATATTATCTATTCTAATGGCAAATCATATTTCCAAGACAACTCTTATTTCATGGCCAAATTAATTGCTTATTTAACCTCTTTGCTTTGTTATTCTCTTGCCTTAGAACCTAGGAATTATGTCATTTGTTTGCATCTATATTGGCATTTGTCTGGTTCTTTCTTCATAGTGAAGGTGAATCCATTATCTTGTCTTCTAGGGATTTTCTTTGTATTTATCTTTTTTTTTGTTCAACCTTTTGCATCACTTAACACACCATACACATACACTATAGCCATGCATCAAAACAAAAACATCCAATTTTTGATTGTTATGCTATTGAAATTTTGTCAACTCATCACTACACCTTATTCACACACTAGAAAATAGAAACACACCAAAATTTACAAAATTCAAACTTCATTTATTTAAGATAAGATAATGACTATCAAGCCAATTTTCAAAAACCAAAAAGCAAAATATTGCCAGTTAGTGGCAAATTCCTGGCCAAAGGCCAATTATTTATTTTTATTTTTCAACTTTTATTTTCCCACAGAGTGGGAAATATTTCCAGCTCCACCTCCTTTCACAACCTTCTTTGGCTTAACAAGGAAGTAACATTCAACCACCTGATTTAGCATTTGCATATAGTCTCATGCAGAATAATCTCTTTTAAAGCTCATTATTTTAATCGAATCTACCATAGAGAAGACATTGAGAGAATTTTTATTGTCAACAGTTATTGGAAAAACTATTATTAATGCATTAATGACCTCTCCTAATGACCTTTGGCCCTTTTATTTCTCCTAGGGAAGTTGCCTCTTGAGTGTGGAATCTGTTGACATCTTCTTTTATCTTTTGGATCATGGATCCCTTTTTATCAAAAAGTGGATTATCTATAGCTTTAAGCCTAAGTTTGACCTTAGCATTAGGTTGGATCTCTTGTTCTTCAAATGCCCTTCATTTCTGCAGTCTTCTTTTATATGCATGAGCAAGTGGTTGAGAAAAATTGATGTGCTTCATCTTACGCCGCTGTTTATTTGGTAGAACAAACTATGGCACCATAAATTCATTATTTAATTTTAGTGACTTGTATTATGGTTATCCCTGAAGAACTTTGAAGCAAGTGGCCTTTTGTCTGGTGCTAAAAATTTATTGTAAGGAACTAGCCTCCAATAATTTTTTAACTTGTTTGGATTCATGGTTGAAGGTTGAACCACCTCTTTTTTCTCTATTTTCTTTTTCAAATCCACATTGATACCAATGAGGAAAGTGAATTTTCCTCTATCAACTTTGTTTTCTTTTCTACATTCAGGTTCATTTCCACCCTTAAGGATTGAGGAGAAGATGAATGGTATTGATGCATCAACATTTGTACTTGAGGAACCAGTGTTTGGCCTTGAAAAATTAATTGTTCCTTAGATAAAATGTCACCTTCTTTGTTTTTTCCTAATCCCTAGGGAAGTAGTGTCTGACCTTGAGGAAGTAGTGTGTGTGCTTGAGGTATTGAATGTTCCTCATGTGTACTCCTTAGGCTTTGCTTTTGTACCTAGGGAAATGATACATTTGCTTGGGGAAGAGGCATATGAGTCTAGGGATTTGGCATGCAACCTTGGGGAAAATTTCCCCTCGTGCCTTTTCCTTCTTGTTCATATATCTCTGGCTGCAAGGCTGAGTTAGTCCTTTCATTAGTGACTAATTGAACTCTTAGAGCAATTTTTATAGAATTTCCAAACTTCTGTTGAGCTATATATGGCTTAGGTACAGTGTCTTATTTGGATAATTGCTCATTCATTTTGAAAAATGCTTGCAAAGAATCCTGCAATTCTCAAAATTGTCAAGGATGGTATCAATAGGTTGCTTTATAGAATTAACCATCTGAGGTATTGCATCCTTAAGGACTTTAGCTTGAGTATTCTCAATAGCATTGTCAATAACTTCTAGATTTTGACCTGCTTGGTCGATCAAGTTACCTTCTGTGATATTCAAAGTTTGGCTTGAATAGCTAAAATGTGCTTCAGTCCAAAAGTGATCCTAAGGCATTAATGCTAAATGCATTAAGTCTTCATCCCAGAAATCACTTAGGTTTACAGGTTAATTGTTAGTCTAGTAACCAACTTTAAAATTTTCTTCTTCAAATATGTAATCTTCATTCATTTGTTCCTAAAAACCACTTGGATTTATAGGTGAATTATTAGTCTAGTAATCAACTTCAAAATTTTCTTCTTTAAATTTGTTCATTTTGTTGAAACATGTCCCACCGGGCATGCCAAAAATTGTTTCTCCAATTTTTAGGTTGAGTGCGTGCTAAAAGATTATTGGCAATTATGTTTTGTGAGCATGCCAGAGGAGAAATTCCTTAGATAAAAACCTAACTTCTTCAGATAGATTATGGATTCCCAAACTCCTTTACCATAATTTGTTTGGATTTCAAATAAATGAAAATTAAAGAAAATATTAAAGGAAATTGTATTCATTTAAAAGCTTAATACATAGTAAAAGTTGAACAAGCTAAAGAAAATAACAGTACTAAAGTGATTGGCTAATGATAATTAAAGTAGATAATTATATATGTAAGTTGAATATTAATAATGTCCACTAATCTTTGTCTTCCCTTACTTTTATAAGCACTCCTCCTTGTAGGCTACTTCTCTCAATAATTCTCCAGCAATTTAAGAGTCTTCTATTTCTAGTGGATTAAATTCACGCAATCTTCATTCCCAAACTATCTAAACAGTTGTCTCATCTTCATGACCTTCTTGCTATAGCGCCAAAGTGCTCTATAAAGGTGGGTCTCCAGAATCTTCCTGTGTTTTTCCTTTAATTGTTGCATTTTGAGAACTAGAAGTCTGTAAGCTTCACCTTAGTTTACTTCTCTAAGTAATTTTCTTTTCAAAGGTCATCCATTTTTTAAGAAATAAATTATTTTAACTCACTTCCCCAAGCAACTCCTATACAATAACTTATGTCTCCATAACCTTCCATAAATTACACTGGTTATGGACTGTGGACTGGGTTTTTTCACTTGTTATTGGGCTTCAAAATCAAATGGCCATTAGTTTAATAACTTTAGCCAAAAAATTTAATTATGTCACAAACAAGAAGAGACTGTAAAAAATAAATACAAAACATTAATGAACACAAAAAAACACTACCATTATCATCAAGAATGAAAAAATCTTCTGGCCCATATTCTTCCTTGATATTAAATTTTGCGCCACCGATGATGAAGATGGTAATGGTGATGATGATGGGGCCATCCGGTGGTGGAGGCAGCAACTATGGTGGTGGTGGTGACGATGATGTTGGGGCCATCTGATGGTGGAGGTGACGACTATGGTGGTATCCGGTGAAATTAAGTCCCTGGAAGAGAATATAAGGAAAAAAAACTACAATTATAAAGATAGATAAAAAAGAAAAGCAACCACCACTGTTGGGGGAGAGAATTGATTAGGGTTTTTTTGGTTTGTTCCTGTGAGAAGAGGAGAGGAGAGGAGAGGAGAGGAGAAGAGAATAATAAAGGGTTATCCATATTAAAGTTTCAAATTAATAGGTCATTTTTTTTTACCTATTGACTATCCACGTCAACTTCAATTAACGAAGTTTGTCTTTCAATTAAACTACCATTACCAAAGGGGCTTAAAACAAAAGAAAACATGAAATTTATGTTTAAATAATCAACTTCCCGAGCAAAACATTAGGGGCTTAAATGCACCTTTGTCCTTTAAAGTATACTGAAATTAGAAGTATGACAATCATCTTCTACAGCTGCTATATAAGTAGATATAAAACATAATGCCAATCTATATAGGAGTATATGAGGCCAAATTCTGGCCATTTTTTAAGACATTGCTTATAGGAACTCAAGGCTAATTTATGAGTGAATACAAGCCAAAAGCTTGTGGTTTATACAATGATGTCTTGAATCATTACTCGATTGTTTAAATTGTGATGATTCCAACAACAATGGAGAAAATTTTTAATTGCAAGCATGTTGAGGAAAGAAAATTTAGTTACATTGTTTTTTGTCACTTTGTAAAAAATTTATGAATTATATAATCATAAAATGTAAAATGGTATTATTTTTAATTATTTTAAAGTTACTATAATGAAATTTTTAACATTGGTCTCTTAGGTTTTTTTTTTTTTTTTGAAATACGAAATTGCATTCAAAGCTAAAGCACATAAACTACATCACTTAATAGTCCCTCTATTATAGTAGTAGGAACCTGCCACTGCTGAAACCACTCAAAGAAAGTGATTCTTAAGCTAGACAATGAGCAATACCATTGGCTTCTCTTCTAACAAAGCTATACCTAAAACTTAAATTTTGATTTAACAACTCTCTACATTTAGCTACAATGGATCTAAATTCATAATTATCAATAGCACCATTATTCAAGGCATCCATAGTTGACTTCACATCTGTTTTGAATATGACTTGTTCATAGCCTTATTGCATCACCCATAACATAGCCTCCCTCATTCCAATAGCTTGCGCCTCTTTGGCCTTAAGTAGACCATTAAAGCACTTGGTAAAACCTCCAACAAAATATCCTTACTCACCTCGTATCACCCCACCAATGCTTGTATGTCTGCTTGCTGGGAATATAGCAGCATCCATATTGCACTTAAACCAACATTGTGTTGGTCTTTGCCAAACCGCAACATACTGTCTCACCTCACCTCTGTCTCCCGTTGTTCTTTGGGATGCTCTGCGAACCTATATCCAATCAAACAGTTTGCTGATACAGTCCTAAACCGTGTGGATTGGCTATAAACAATAGTTACTTCATAGCTTCGCATTTCTTTACTTCCAAATGCCCCCACATTATCAAACACACCTTGCCAATCAATAATTGGTTTCCTCCTCTCTTAGTTATTGCATACTATTGGATTGGTCCGTAAATTGATTAATTTTGATTGGAGGTTGACAATTCAATAATTATAATTTTTTTATTTAAAATATATATAAATGTTGCCAATTAATGTTAGCGCTTCTTGTAATGGAGTTTGTAATTTGGTCCAAATTACAAAAATAAAATAAAAATTCAAAAATAAATTAATTTCTTTAGTTTGTATTCTAAATTACGTCAACTTTGTAAATATTATTCTAAAATTTCATAAATAAATTAACCTCATGAAAATTGTTGGAAAAAAAAAAAAGTGAAACGGTGTCGTTGGTATTATCACTCAGTTCTTAGTGAACCTGCTTAATTACACTCGCGGTCTCTCTCAACCTCCCTACCTGCCGAAACCGTAGTTTGTGAAACAAAGTGTTCGTGGGCGGCTCAAACTTTTGTGGAAAAAAGGTTACTTTCAGACCCAGTTGTGTTAATAATTATCATTTCGTTATCTGGGTTATGCTTTTTATTTCATTTTAATTTGATTCGATAAAAGTGTTTTTGTAGTTTCTTTTTTGCTTTTGGTTATGGAATTTGATTGCAAATGATGCAAGAATTTCTGGGTATTTAATAGCTTTGTTGCTGTTAAATTAATTAATGGAGTGTCTTGTTTTGTTCTGTTTGTGTTCAAAAAATGCTTGGAATTTGATGGGCAAGCATTCAATCTGTTGCTTATTTTATGGGATGCTTTTCATTACTTTGATAATGCTTGAACTTCTTTGAAGTTTGACAGTGAATCATTTTGCTTCAGTATAGTTTCAGTTGCAGATAATCACTGTGATGTACGGTACTTTCTCTTGTAGAGTATATTATTTTTAGGTTAATTTTGAGGAGGACCAAACTCTTTCAAGTTTTCTGAGTCTTACATATTGAAGTGGGTTAGGACAGTTGACTGCTGGATTTAACTAGTCAGTCCCTCTCATGGTTTCATCATACTCTCAATGATTCCCAAACCACCGCATGCACCGGCCATGCCATTTTGTTTATCAATCTTTTCTTTGTCAAATTGGTTCCTTCTATTACATCATGTAGCCAAATCAGACTAAGAGTTTAAGATATTAGCTGTTCCTGTTGGCAAATGACTGACACAGCCATCTTAAGTTGTAGTATTTGAAATGATAAGTTTGCTATCACGTTTTGCTATGCAATAAGTTTGATTTGATCTGATTTTGATTCTTGGTTTTTTTCTTTCAGTAGAACACATCTATAGAAATGGCTAGTCAGCATGAAGGAGAACAAGCTGAGCAAAGCAGGAATCCACATGGTTTTACCGAAATGGTAGTGGAGCAGTATAAGAAAATCAAAGAGAATGCAGAAACTTATCCTTATGTGTGGGGATCATATATTGTAGTGTATGGTGGTTTTGCTTTGTGGACCACCTACAGGTGGAGAAAACTTAGAAGGACAGAAGACAGAGTACGGGCACTTCAAGAGAGACTCCGCAAACTCGTTGACTCCCAAGAGTCTGCATCTTCAACAACTCAAAAAGTTCCTCCTTCCATTGATAAACCTCCCTCCCCAAAATAGCTTTATCCAGTTTAGCTTTTACATCTAAGAATTTAGCAAGTTTTGAATATAAAACCTCTCTTTCAAATTGTTTGTGATAGTTCCAATCCAAAAACAAGCAAACTGTTCAAGCTACTGAGAAAATTTATAGCTTTTGACCAATAGTTCTATATTTCGAGGGATTTGTTGGCTTTCAAATTCATACAGCAGTGGAGCTTAAGTTACTTTCATTTTTTTTACCGTGGTAGTTTTGGATAATTTTTACCACATTATGATTTCTATTTTACTTGGTACTTCATCTTTTCCAGAGAGACTCTTATTATGTGCTGCATAGTTCCAGATGGTGCTGCTTTACGTCTATATGCATACACACAAGTGAATTGTTAATTGTATTGGAAATATAGGATTGTACAGGACGCTGCATGGTAGCGGCCATGAAACTTTCAGTATTTGGTATTGCCTTATGTACCATAGAGATGGGAATGTTGTCACAATGATTTCGTTGGTTCATTTAGAGTTTAGGATTTGTTGTAGAAAAAAGTGAAATTCTTTTTGTTAATGTTACACGGAGAGGAATATGGTTTGATTGAGCCCAGATATGGACATATTCTTATGCTTTGTTAGTCTCAAAAACACTTCGTCCTTGTAAACTGATGAAAAGAGCTGGCAAATAAAAGTCCTTTCAAAATGCTGTAAATCCAAACGCACAAATGTGCAAATATGGGACACTCTATGTGCCTACATTATGTTGCTCTGTTACGCTTAATCTGTTGAGAACGAAATTGGTGCACCGGATGAGTTCTGGATATGTGTCAATTGGTTTTGCAAACATCAATAGCAAGAATTCTTGGTATTTCGATTAAGACTTGTAATTGGTAGCTGTTAATGTAACCATGTTTAAAATGCTATTCTAAGCAATTGAAATTATGTGCTATTGATGATTTTACTGTGGAAAAATACCTTATTTGTAGATGGTGATGGTACAAACACGTTCCAATGCCTTTAACCCAACTTTGGCAATTGACAGTCTAAATTCAGAATGCTAAATAAGCTTCTGCCTTTTAATTTCATGACCCTTTACAAGATGGGATAACTAAATCAAAAAAAATTCAGAGGCCGTTTCAAAAATTTTACAAGCTACATTCAATATTAAAATCATTTACATGTGAAATAGAATGATGCCACAAGTCAAAGTTACCTTCAGAAACATCTTCTCTGCTTCTCCTTTCTTAATATCCATGATTCGATACATGGCAGGAAGAAGGTCTATTCTATAACCCAGGCAGGAAGCGCGCATATTTCAAAACCTTCAATGCATATTTCCTGGTAATGGTGTAATGTCACAGGACATTTCTTTGGCGATGTACCAAGGATGCAGCATAATCTTTAACCATCAAAATCTCACCACATAGCTTCCTAGGAACTTGCTGCAATTCCTTTCCCTCTTGCCATGCTTGTCCCACTGACACCCCAGGACCAACATGACGAACATATATAACCACCTGATCATTGAAAGGATATGGGTGCTTCGCTGTAAAAGTGATAAAATTTTCCAAACTTGGTCAGAGTGCTTGCAAAAACTATGCAGCCAAAACAGAAAAGAATAATTCACAAAAAGACAATTATAAATTTTATCAGCAGTTTTATATCTCAGCCATATAATCAAATCAATTAGTTCTCTCTCTTTTTCAATTTTTTATACTTCTCTTTGGGCAGGAGGGAAAGGAACACACTAGGGTTTAAATCATCCACTTTAAAATAAGGTGAGTACTTGAACATAGGCAAAAAATAAACCTTTGAATGAAATTCTACCATATTTCTCATTTCTACATGCGCTATAGAAAAGCCACATTTCCTACAGAACCAGCAACATGGTTTAGGGGTTCAAGTACAACTAACACAAAAGTTATGCATTGCAATTTTGCAATTGTGGCAGCACAAGTGAGAATGAGTAACGCAAATTGTAGAGTTCATCTAGATAGAGTACATACTCCAGAGTCTTACACAAATAGGTGGTCACTATAAAGGGGATATCAATCATTTGACAACAAGGAAAAATGGCTAAAATAAAGAGGTAACACAAGTCTAATGCAATCATAAAATCCTAGTTAAGATCAGCAATAATTTCTACAAGAGGCTAAAATTTGATCACAAGATTTTAGGTGTTCAATAGTTGAAAGAACATGTTTTTATAAAATTAGCTGGCTAGAGATTAGGATGTGTAATAAAAGAAAAAACAGTCATGAATGAGTGGCAGTCCTAGGAATGTGGAAGGCATCAAATAAACATTAGCTGAAACAGGAATGGTTGTAACATGAACCTATAAATGTAGTGGTATCAGGTATGTAAGGTTGGGCATATTCAAGCTCCAGAAGTGAACAAGTAAGAATGTGTCATCTGGGATTTTTGCTTCTGGCTAATGCTGATTTCACATCTGCATTCAACAAGATTTTATGCATCTCATTATATCAACTCAACTCCACTAAGCATATATCCTAGTCTTTTTTTTTTTTTTTTTGAGAATACCCAGTGCTGCCAAATCCTTTGCCATTTAACGTCAAAAAGATATTTGAATTGCAGTTTTGTCTGCAGCTTGGCCAAATCACCAGATTGGAATCATTCTATATCACCTTCTTATTCACTTGAGAAGATTGAAGTTCTTGTAGTTGTAGGGGGGAAGAGAAGTTTTTGTAACTTTATCACAAGAATACAAAAAGCAAAACATGCACAAGCAATTGCAAATCTCAGTTGACATGTTGGCAAAAATGACAACAAACCCACCTGGTTTTGGAAAACCTTGGGGATAATTATGGAGATTCAAATGCCCATCCGCCAATTCATATGCTAGATCACAAGGTTGCTCTGTTGACATCACTTCCCCAAGTTGTGTTACCATAAAATACAATGGACTGATAGTGTTCGTAATCTGAGCAAAAAATGATCCACCTGTTCAAGCATTATTTTTTTATCAGTTGACTATCATTAGGATTGCACAAATTAGCCTTCTAAAAAAACACAATGGCTTATAACAGATAAAATTCAGCTCACTCCTCAGATTTCTTTAACAATAAATACAAATTGAACTACAGAGAAAAGAAACCATAACCAGTCAAGCAAGATTATTAGAGGTTCAAACTTAATGCAGAAATTTTAAGGCTTGCTACTTGGCATCACAATGGAATGGAAGGATGCAAGCACATATCAGCAACATAGTTTTAAATGTTGAGTTTCAAAGATAGGGTTTCCAAACTGACTTCTTGCACGCAATGTAGGAATTAAAATATTGGACAAGTCCAATGTGATCCATGCAAGTTAAAAATGAATCAAATCTGAATGAGGAATATGAAGGGTTTTTTTAAAAAGAAAAAAGAAAAAATCATTGCCAAATTTCAGACCTTCTCTCTTTATTACCTGAAGCTTAAACACTCAGCCCAAAGGAAATTAACAAGAAGGGCAAAACAACTCCTCCAGATTCATTGCCCCCATCCGTTAATGAGAAAAATGCAAACATTGAACACACTGGACATACCTATTAACCTCCCATAAGTCTGCCCATCATTGCAACGGAAAATAGCCTGAGAAGCCCAAGTAAAATTGCATCAAGAAGATTGAATGCGTTAATGCATAAAATGCAAAAGAAGGGGGGGAGAGAGAGAGAAAATAAGGTAGAAAAAAGTAGAAGAAACTAGGAAAGGTAAGCATGTGCTGATTATAGAAGTAGTTTGGAACTAACCTTCTTGAAGAATTTCATCCAACCAATAGGCGAAGATCCTAGTTTAAAACTCCAAAAGAGTGAAATATGAGTAAGAAGCGTGCAATGAAATACACTTGTCTTGGATCATCAATATAATCATCATCATCTTTAATATGAAATTTAACATTATTTAGTATTCACCAAATAAATTGAAGTTCCAAATGAAAAGAATCAAGACTATAAATCCATTTCAGAATAGGAGCAAGATTCAAGAATCAATAAACCAATAAGACGGTCTACAAAATTTTAACATAGTCAACCAAGAGCACAGCCCATCAAGAACGGCCCATCTATCTTTACATTTCTCAGTAACACATGTCATTTAAAACATGTAATATGTCCCTATATGATTCCTATCACATTTACAGTTGGCATGATTTTGCATAATAACCAGCTAACAACATATTCTGTATAATTCCAAAAAAAAATTCTGTATAAAAACACCCTAGCCCTCACAATTTTCCTTTGTGATTTTTAGATACATTTTGGACTTAATACTCTCTCTCTCTCTCAGTTCTCCCAACTTTTGTGGTTTGAACCACTTATTTACTCAAGCACTTAACTGGACAAGCATTCCCCCATACCATTCTCTCATTTTTCTTACCTGCCGTATAGCACCTGATCTCCCATGATTGCACACTTTTTTCTTGCAGCCTCTACTTGTCTTCATTAGCCATTGGTTATATCCAGTAGGACCAGTACTGTCTCAGAGTTCTTCAACAATTTTCATCTACTTCAACTGAATATGCCAAAAGTACACACTATTTGTATTTCTTCAGGAGTATTTTTCTAATTTCAAAATTTATTACAAATAAATTAGCACCAGCTTTCTAAATTTAGAGTCTTTACTATTTAGTTTTGTTGTAGGCTTTCCCAATCAAAGTACCAAATTTTATTTTTGAGGATGAGACTGTGAGGGCCTTGCTGCAACTGCAAGGTTGCTCTTCTAGGATCAAAAGATCAGAGATTACAACTTTGGAACAGCTTGGCAAGGGGAAGAGTCCCTCTGTTAGTCCCCTAAAAGCTAGAAACCTCATGATACAGTCCTAGGCATGATTGCCTATATGACCTTGGCTGTGAAGCCTAGAAAAACATGATCCAACTAAAATATGAAACTCCTTCCAATCTCATATCAAACATCAAGTTCTTCCCAAACTTTTTCCCCAAAACACCATTTGACGAATTCAAAACTGCACTTGCAGCGAGCATTATTCAATTTAAATCAGAACATTATACCAAACTGACATATTTTGATCATTTCAGTTTTTTTTTTTTTTCTAAATTTCTATTTGTTCAACTAGAGTTTGTTCAGTTTTCAAGTATTAGTTCAGTTGAATACGGCTTTCGAATCATAATACCTTAATGATGCTACATAGAATTTAACATTATATTTACACCATCTAGTATTTAATCAATGTTACAGCAGTTTGAGCACTTCCACCCTAACAACCCTAAGCTCATCGGACCAAGTCCTAGACATTGCTTTCATTGACACCTTTCTTTCTCTTGTCTCACTCAATAATCAAAAACCAAAGTTAGCAGGCACTCCATAAGGAAAGTATGGAATGGCTATTTAACTAAAAATAAGTGTTGCAGACCAGAGAACTTTTAAACTTGTACGTTTATCCTTTTCTTTGGGTTTCAAATTGGTAAAACTAAAAGTCTAAAACCCCATGACTTGTATTAAGGTTCAATATACACCACTTGCCCTTTATTGCACCCAATGACTCACCCCATGACTCAAGCCATGGATTAGAGAGTGTTAGGCTATGAACACACATGTAGACTTTTAAATGGGGTTGAGTCAATGTAACACAAAACCAATTGGTTTGCATTAAGATCCAATCTATACCACTTATAAGCCCTTTAATTGTTTTTGCACTTTTCCAAAGTGGGATTACAACAATTTCAAATATATTCAAACAGTCTCCTCAATTTGGTGTTTCCCATTGCATCTACTTTTTTTTAATATCTCAAGCAGACAAATGCATGTAAAAGTTAGTAATGTAAGATAGTTCAAAGCTAATATACATAAAAGAATTCATTTCTTCTCTTAATTTTTCCTCGTTTTGGATACAAGTTATTTATTGTCTAGTTAATTCAGTTTTATTGACTTTCAGAAAGAAATTACCACTGTACTCCTACTCTCTCTCTCTGTCTCTCTCTCTCTCTCTCTCAAAGTGTTATCCAAAAATTCAACAACTTCTATTTTTACAATGCATTATATATGATATATGAAATTAGTTCATTTATGATGTCTCACGCTCACCCCTTGTACTGTAGATAACCAAAACCCAATGAATACAAATAAAAAATTGATACCATTCTTTCAAATCTAACAACTAAAATATAGATATATAACCTTGAATGTCCTAATTACTTAATTTCACATAGCTAGACCATCAAGATTAGTGTTGCTGTTTTACCCCTACCACTCCAACAAACAAAAATAAATAAATAAATAAAAATAGGAAGGAGTTATTTTGAACAAATGTCATTTTTTTAACTCCTTTTAGGCATATTGGCAAGATGAACATTATATATGAGACAATGCATTAATCATTTATCATCACAAAATAAATATGCTGAAAATTTGTGAATATAAAAGCTGACTGCTGCTAAAATATTCACAATCAAACACTTAAGTCAACTTCAATGTTTTTTAACAAAATAAGTTATTTATAAGCCTAAATGCCTGGAAACACATTCAATTATAAATTAAAATAACATTCAAATGACTTACCTCGACTACTTCGGCAATTATAAATTTCAACTGATGTTTTATCCTCTTCATAGTTGAACAACTTGGATGCACTTTTCTTAACCAGCACAGGATCCTCATACCGGGTGCCAGCTATCTGCCAAGCTCTTGAAATAAGCCTACATAACATTTTCCCTATCACATCAATAATGCACCTTTAAACAGTTCAGAATATTGCAGTATAGTTAAGTGGTTATGATTAGCAACAACCACCAGTAGAATTAGATGGTAAATTTTGAAAAACAAAGAAAGGAATAAGAAGCTTAGCAAAAAAATTGGAAAATCAGAAGTGCTTGATACGCTTGAGTGAAAAGTAACCTAGGTTCTAGCAAGGCCAGCAATCTGTGACGCCTATCTTCTGGAATATCTTCAACTTTTTTCCTGCAGATCAAGAACAATAAAAATCACATTAAATAAAATTATTGGCATGTGCCATCTAATCAACACATTTAAATAAGTTAATAATAACTTGCACGAAAATTTATTCTCATGTACAAGTACTAAACCAGATACTAGCAATCTCTTTCTTTTGTTCGGACATCCAAATTAGTAGTGTATGTTATTACTCAATCTCGATCAACTTCAAGGAGTAAGCAATAAAATTGCATAGTTGCACACAGCTCCTTGCAAAGAAAGCCAAAGAGACCCTTCATTAGATTCCAGAATGCGCAACACAAATAAAACATGCTGGCAATGCTCCTTTTTAAGAGATAAGCCAAAAATACTATTCTAGTTGAAATAATTTGGACCCAGACAATTTGTATATAGTCAAACAAATTTGAGAACGCCAGCTTCAACTAATAAGGAATGTTGACATGAAAACCAATAACTATTTCCTAGACTGGACTATTATGCCTACAATTGATATTACTTCATTTTTATATCTAACAGTGTGTTTGGTATAAATGAATTCCACAAAATTTTATGGAAATTATTTACAATTCCAATTGATGTGTGTTTAGCTTAATTGAACATGTTGTAGAATTCATTTGTAATTCCAAGTTTGAGGAATTAATTATAACTGAATCAAATTCTAATAAAATGATTGAATTTTCCCAATGAATTACACAACTTTTAATCCTATATTTCTCAATGACTAAAATACCCTCTTTATTTTTATTTTCAAAAATATTTTAATGACCATAGCTATAATTTTTTTCTTTTGCACAATACATTCAAATGTATTATGACATTTCTTTGACTGCTTTTGTGTGGTCAACCATGAGATGATGGTCATATAAAACGAAGGCAAACCACTATTATTACAAAAGAAATTCTTCCGAAAGCATAATTGAATACTTTAGCCTCACCTTTATATTGAACCTAATTATTATTTTTTCTCTTTTTTTTTCCCCAACACATATTTCATATAATTGTAATTTTATTTTAATAAATTTTTAATTAAAAACTAAAAATTAAAAATTTATAAATTATAACATTAAAATTCAAAAAATATAATTAAAAATCAATATTGAAAAATAAATTAAAATATGGGATAATTACTGTGTGCCCCTGTATTTTAGCCTATTATACTATTTCATCCCTGACATTTGAAAAAATACTTATTCATCCCTAACATTTGCAAAATTGTGTACTATTTCATCCCTAAAGAATGACAAATAAGTGTCAATTATGGCAAATTTCAACGATGAATAAATAGTTTTTCAAATGTCAGGGATGAAGTAATGCAATAGGCCAAAACACATGAGGCACACAGTAATTATCCCTTAAAATATTAATTGGGATTTTAAATAATCACACTTTTAAGGATGTAAAATTAAATTTAAAAAAATTGCAAAAGACACAATCTATTTAAAAAAGTATTTTTGACAAAAAATAAAAATTAACTTGAATTCTAGATTTATATCAAACACTCTATAACAAAATATTGAATTCATTTGAAATTAACTCCATAAACTATGCATTTGAACCAAACACACTCTATTTTAATTAATAAAAATTCATTTGGAGATTAATTGTATTTAGAATTCATTTGAAAATAAAATGAATCCCTTCATTGAATTAAACCAAAAATAATGTGAACAACCCAGAACCATCTCCCTTCGCAACCAAAAAAAAGTTTACTTTCACTTCACGTGTTTTGAGGTTTTCTGGAATTCTTAACCAAATCCTCTTTTGAGTTCATTTCTTTTATTTCCAATAAAATTGTTTATACTCTAAGTCAAATTCTATCCATTTTTTTTTTTTGGAAAAAATTGCAAATGAATTGTAAAATAGTAGCAACTAAAATTACTACATGAGTCACTCACCAGAGATAAGCGGCTGGATTATAAGACTCCGGTTCCAGAGGAATCAATTCTTTAGGAGGATCAAGAAATGTAACAACATCTTGCTCATCCATGTATGACTTCTTCCCACTTGGCAAAATCTCAAAGGGTTTATCATCCCAGGGAGAAAGCTGCTGTTGCTGTTGTTGACTACCTCCATCAACGGCTCTGATTGCACCGCAGGAAAAACCCTCCAATCTCCCTGTCCTACCATCCCATTTCTCTCCTATTGCACCTGAAATTTAAAACCCACAAAACAAAAATGCTAAAAGATTGTTTCTTTTGTCATTTTTAACAGAATTGCAATGAACCGAACCGAACCTTTTCTTGCGATGGTGAAGGCGGTGAGAGGAAGATTTTGATGGTGAGAGGCTCTTGGAGGTGATGAGTAGAGCGCCTGAAGTACATGACAGCAGCATGTTGCCTTCATCTTTCTGTAGGACTAGCAACGGCTTGGTTTGCAGAATACAATGGAGGGAAAGAAAGAGGAAGGGTAGCTAAAAGAAAGGCTAAGAAGTTAATACAGTTTTAATCATTGTGATCTCCGTTCTTGATAAAATTAATTTTTATAATTTTTATATAATATATTATTTATAATTTATTAAATAATAATAACAGATTCTTAATAAAATTAATTTTATATTATATTATATATATATATAGTCTACCATTAAATACTCATGAGATTTTTTAAATACTGCAATTGTCTATTTATCCTCAACTTGATTTCATATTTTGATATTGTTGTATAATTTTTTCATTATCTATGCTAGCAAACACATCTTTTTTTATATGAGTAATCATATAATCATTCAACCAATCATCTCTTGTATAATTGCGTAGTATATTCTTTATTATGTTCATAACTGAAAAACTCTTTTCCACACTTGCAATTACAACCAATAAAATCAAAGCTAAGTTAAAAAGTAGATACACTAAAAGCTAATTTGAATAGAAAAAAAAAGTGCCACTTTTCTGTTTGTAAAGTTATAAAATTGAAAAATTAGGTTTTATTTTTATTTCAAGTAAAAGAATTGTAAACTTTTAAAAAAATAATTTAAGTGAAGTCAATAAATTAAAATCATAATAAAATATAACTAATATAAATCAATTATAAAAGGATGAGTGGGGGCAATTGCCCCCACTTGCCCTTTAATTGATTCGTCACTGTGCCCACATGATGTCTAACATGGGTTACGACGTCGTTCGTCTTCAGAGCTGAGGTTAGGTTTTTTCATTTTTTTAACATGACTTAACCCCTGTCCGACACCACGTCAGCAAAGATCACGACGTTACTTATTTTTTTCGTTATTTGTTAATGAACCAACTCATAAAATAATAAAGCATCATAAAATGCGGAGGATGCCTAGCCCAAGTGGCTAAGGCAGAGGTCTCGAGATCTTTAGGTTCTAGGTTTGACCCCAGTTTTACCAAATTTAAAAAAATTCTCTTCCCCACTAACAATTAACAAACCAACAAATTAACAGAATATTAATAAGCGACGCCAATTAAAAATAAAATTTTATAAAAAATATCACAAAACCATTTATGTCGAAACTCCAAACCACTGGTGGAAAATTATACTTTCCCCTTACTTATTTTAAACAATTACATTTGTGAAGGGAAAATGGGAGGTTCCAGAATTCCCATATGCCCACAAGCAGCTCGACCTAATATACATAGATATTATTGATTTTATATATGATTTTTCTTGCATTGAATATCTATATTTTTTAAAATTTAAAAAACACATTCTATTCGCCCTTTTCTCCAAAAAGAAAAATACAAATGGGTCCTTCTTGTATCTTATATCTATCAGCTGATAATTCATAAAAATCATTGAAAATGAAGAAAAAAATTGAAAAAAAAATCAGAACTTCAACTAAACCTGTGAAATAAATCTTTTCAGTTTTAGAACCTCATATTCTTTCCCGAACTTATCAAAGAATATAAATTTTTCACTCTTCCTAAATTTATCTTATGAACAATCAATCTACAAATCTATATGAACAACTGATGAGACATACAACCAACACGCAGGTTGTCCCTTTTACTCTCAACACGCATATATTTCACAGCATAAAAACTCTTCCAAGGACTCCAGCTTTCTTCAGTAAGGTTCAGGATCATAGACCTGGCTGAATTAATGTTACCCTTTCAGAATATTGGACAGACCCTTCCTTCCAAAAGGAATCTTAGAAACATCAAATAGATCAATAACCATCCCATGCCTTGCATAAAAGATCTCAAAACTGATTTCTCAAAGATGCTTGCGAGTGAGAGCCACTAAACAATATCACTGTAAATTTTCTGTGCCTGGTGTGTTTCAATGTAACCATAAAAATGCTGTCGTGCCATGTGAAAAACTTGGGATTTTGCGTTGCACAACTAGATGAAGCAGGATGGTCCCTCCCAAGCAATTCAACTATTGTCTCCGTGAGCAGAGTTCATCAGCAGATGGCACATCTCCCTCTTCATATTTTAAAAATTCTGCATTTCCGCTGCAGAGTCCAGTAGATAATGTAGGGGATAAAGGTGCATAACCACCTGAGTTTCAGTTGAAGGTATTTAGCCAGATGCAGCAGTTATTCAACACACTCAAAGTTAACACCTTATGTCATATTTATTCCGCTTATTGGATAGAATCAAAAGAAATGTGCAAGGAGAATGTTGGTTGTCACTCACCTCTAAAAGAAGAACTTCTTTCAAAGTCTCTGGTTGAATGTAATAATATAGTACCAGAAAGCACAACAACGAAGCCACATATTTCAGATGTGATGCTTCCCATGCTTTGGCCATCCCAATCCTGAGATGGAACATTTTACCATTTATATATCAGGAACCCATACATATGAACTAACAAGATATATTGTTCTCAAATCTCCCATCCTATGGAACTCTGGTTTACATTTTGGACTTAAATGTCAACTCTTCTCAGGCCTCAACTTAAAAGTAGGTTATCAGCCAAAGCCCACTTTGCAGTGAGGCATAAAATCTTGCAGGGAAGCAGGGTTTTGCTTCACATGCCGCACTAAGTAATCTATGCATTTAATACAGTTAGTTAACAAGCCTTGTAATCAATATACAAGACCATACTGTGACAAAAGGAAACTGCATTTATGTTCCTCTATGTAATAAAGTGACTTTAAAGTGAAAGGAATGCTGGGGGGAAAAAGAAGAGTTCGAAATAATGATATCTATTATGTAAGTTATCATAAGAGATAAAATAGCACCTTGAACATGATGACACTTGCAAGAATTGTAAGTGATGTGAACATGACGTAATAAATGGGTGAAACAACTGCAGTGTTGAATGTATCAAGTGCCTGAAACATTAGAGTTGAAGTGAGCATTAATGGTTAAATGTTACACTAACAATTTTAAAAATACATGCTAACTAACTTAAATAAATAGATAAAATATACAACATGGATGTAAAGATTTATAACATGATAGCATAGCTGATGGAACACCAAGAAGCTAGTGTTTCATCAGATAAATGATAACTGAAGAAAAGTTAATAATTACAGTTCTTTGAAAGGGGAAACTAGCACGGAACACTTGAGGAGGAGTGTTGGGGGTTAGAAAATATATCTCACATTGGAAACATTGGTCCAGACATACCTACACTTGAGGAGGAGTGTTGGGGAGTGTTAGAAAATATCTCACATTGGAAACACTTCAAGAGGGGGAGTGTTAGAGAATATATCTCACATTGGAAAAGTAACAAAACCAATTGATTTTGTGTTATATTGTGCGTGTGCGTAGGCCAACACTCTCAAGGCCAACCCATTTATTTGTATATAGATTTTTATATAAACTCAAATTTTCCATAATAAATAAATATTAGTATTAATATTAATTTCAATTATTTTTACATAAATTTTTGCATATATTCAAATTTTACATAATAATTAAATATTAGAATTAATTTTAATTTTAATTCTTTTGTATATAAATTTTTATATACATAAAAAGGAAAAGGATAAAGATCAAATTTTCGCATTTTTGATTGTTGACTCTAGTTTCACTCATTCATCTGAATGTGCTCACCTTCTACTATTAAAAGATAAAAAGAATAACCTACATTTTAAGGTGATGTGAATCCAAGTTCAAAGCCTAAAGAGATCCAAGATCCATTAATAATACAAGAAGGCCCAATCACAAGGTCCAAGTCCAAGAAGCTTCAAGAAGCCATATTGGGTTTAATTAAGGACATTTGAAAAGCCCACGAATTTCAGCCCAATAAGGCATCCATGGAAGCCTAAGGAATAATATTTAACTTGTTTTTGTGTTAATAACAATTAGGATTACATGTAGCCACCATATACAAGTTAATAGGGTAATTAATACCAAGTAATGGCTATTATTATGGGTAGTGGTTACTAAAGTTAATGGGGTAATCAATACCAAGTAATGGCTATTAATGTGGGTAATGGTTATTAAGGCCATTTAAGAGTAAAAGTAATCCTATGTGTGTGAGTCTATTTTAGTATTGTGAGCATGGACTTGTACTCTATATAAACAAGTCATTTTCTTTCTTTTGTAGCATGAATGAATTTGATATATGAATTATAACTTTGTTTGAGTTTTATTGTGAGGAATTTTGTCTTTAATTTCTTGCATAAACTTTGTGACTTATCAAGCTTTATTCTAGCTTGTGGTGTCAAAATCTAAATCTTTGTTTTCTTGTTATTTATCAAACTTTTTCTTGTTTGTGGCATAAGAGGAAATTCAAAGTCTATCTTAGTATCTTTATCCTTGTTGGTAAAGGGGTTAAGTAGCATCTATGTTCTTACTTCAATCTTTGAACGATCCGAATTTGTGGATTAAATTGGTAATTTCTAGTTTTCTTCTAATTCAACTTATCATAGTATTCTTGCTATTGGGGAGTTAATTGATGAAACCTACAATTCCCATCATAAGTGGTATCAGAGCATTGGCTCAAGATTGAGGTTTGCGTATCCAAAACTATCTTTTAGTTCTCAATATCTTATGTTCATCTTATATTTTGCACCTTTCTTGTTATCTATTATTCTTGTTATTTTTTTTTATCTTTATTCTTCTTATCTCAAGATTTTGTTTGCAGATATCAAAAAAAAAAAAAATTGTTATCTTTGAGATTTTTGTGATACCTTTCAATTCGTGCATATATCAAAAAAAAAAAAAAAAAAAAAAAGAAATTCGTCCATAAAAAAAAAAGTATATGTTATCTTTGATATTCCTATGTTAGATCTCAGTTTACATTAAAAAAAAAAAATTGACTCTTCATATTCCATTGAGATCTATCTTTATAATTCTGTCTCTTTGTGTTCTTTGATAATCTATCTTTGTTTTTCATTTCTATTAGCCTATTTGTTACAAATTGTTCTTTTCTTTAAGCCTACCTTATTATTTTCTTGTTAGCCTACCTTATTTTTTATCATTGATTACTACATTCTTGAATTTTGTTTGATTGAGAAACTTAGTTAATCTAAGAAATCAAAAGGCAAATTTGAGAGGTAAAAGGCAAGAGTGTGAGATCATTAGAGAAAAAGCCAAAATTGAGTGTAAACACGAGTGGTATACATCAATTTTGAGTGAAACACGTGAGGGAGTGTTGTGAGATTGTTTTTTTTTTCTATTTTCTTTTGTTAAAATTTTAGGTTTTACAATCATGTCAAAAGACACAAGTTCTTCTTCTACAAATGATCATGTGATTCAAGCTATGCAACAACAATTCGAAAGAATGTTTAACATGATGGCAGGAGTCAATGAGAAATTGGAGAAGCATGATGGCATCCTTAACCAATTACAAGGAGAGCCTAAACAAAAGAGACGTCCACCAATTGACCAAGAGGACTATGAAGGAGAGGATGAATTGGATGATGATCAAGTCACCTTGGTGGGACAACAAATCAATCCTAGGAGACAAGCTAGGAGAGGACGTCCTAAAGATGATGTTGATTGCAACCTTGGAAGCATCAAAATGAAGATTCCTTCATTCCAAGGAAGAAATGATCCAGATGTGTACCTTGAATGGGAGAGGAAAGTGGAACTCATCTTCGAATGTCACAATTATTCGGAGGAGAAAAAGGTAAAACTTGCCGCTGTTGAGTTTAGTGATTATGCAATTGTTTGGTGGGATCAATTTTGCAAGAAAAGACGTAGATATGGAGAAAGACCCGTGGAGTCTTGGAGGGAAATGAAGCAAATCATGAGAAAGAGGTTTGTTCCAAGCCACTACTATAGAGAGCTTCATCAAAGGTTACAAACTCTAATTCAAGGATCCATGAGTGTGGAGGAGTATCACAAAGAAATGGAGAAGGCTATGATTAGAGCAAATGTGGTAGAAGATCGTGAAGCTACCATGGCAAGGTTTTTGAGAGGGCTAAACAAAAACATTGCTGATGTTATTGATTTGCAACATTATGTGGAGATTGAAGATATGGTGAATTTGGCCATGAAAGTGGAAAGGCAATTGAAAGGAAAGAGGTATGATTCTAAACTAAATGTGGGTTCTTCTTTTTCTTGGAAAACTTCTTGGGGGAAAAAGGATGATAAACCTTTTAATAAGTCAAAAGTGGAAGAAACTAAACCTAAAATTGACTTGGGTAATAAGGGAAAGGGTGAGAATCAACCAGCCCAAACTAGGGGAATAAAATGTTTTAAGTGTTTGGGTCATGGGCACATTGCTAGGGAATGTCCAAATAAGAAAGCTATGATTCTAAGGGATGGTGATATTGAATCAGAGAGTGAGGGGGATAGTAATGATGATATGCCTTCTTTAGAAGATTGTAGTGATGTTGAATGTGCTAAGGGAGATAATCTTGTTGTTCAAAGAACATTGAGTTTGCAAAATAAACATGATGTCCATAGGGAGCAAAGGGAAAATTTGTTTCATACTCATTGTTTGATTTCTAACAAGTTGTGCAACATGATTGTGGATAGTGGAAGTTGTACTAATGTAGCAAGCACTTTGCTAGTGGAGAAATTGAAGTTGCCTACTACCAAGCACCCAAGACCATACAAGTTGCAATGGCTTAATGAAAGTGGAGTTGTAAAGGTAAATAAGCAAGTTCTAATTTCTTTTCAAATTGGTAGATATAAGGATGAGGTGTTGTGTGATGTGTTACCAATGTTGGCCGGACATATGTTGTTGGGGAGACCTTAGCAATATGATAGAAGGGCTAATCATGATGGATTCAAAAATATGTATACTTTGAATATGGATGGAAAAAGGTTTAACCTTGGACCATTAACCCCAAAACAGATTTTTGAAGATCAAATGCGCATCAAGCAACAATATGAAGAAATGGGTTCTTCATTGGGAAATTCTTTGGGAAGGGAAACCTTTGAGAGTAAAGAAAAAGGTGAGATGAGTGAACCTAAAAATTCCAATTCTCTTGACCAAAATGGGAAACACATGGTGAGAGAAAACAAGGAAGGTTCAAATGAAAGAAAAATGAGTGTTTATGCAAAAATGAGTGATGTGAAGGAAGTTATGCTTTTGAGGCAACACATGCTTGTACTTATGTACAAGGAGATTTTGCATATTTCTAACAAAATAACCAATGGTTTGCCTAGTGTTGTTGTTGATCTTTTGCAGGTTTATGAAGATTTATTCTCAGAAGAAATTTCAAATGGTTTGCCACCTAAAAGAGGCATTGAGCACCAAATTGATTTCATACCCGGAGCAAGCATTCCAAATAGACCAGCATATAGATGTAATCCGGAGGAGACCAAGGAAATCCAAAAGCAAGTGAGTGAGCTTATGGAGAAGGGTTATGTTCGTGAAAGCATGAGTCCATGTGCCGTACCTGTCTTGTTAGTGCCTAAGAAAGATGGAACTTGGAGGATGTGTGTTGATTGTCGTGCCATCAACAAAATCACGGTGAAGTATAGACATCCCATTCCTAGGCTAGATGACATGTTGGATGAATTGCATGGTTCATATTTGTTTTCAAAAATTGATTTGAAATCTGGTTATCATCAAATTAGAATGAGAGAAGGTGATGAATGGAAAACAGCTTTTAAAACTAAACATGGTTTATATGAGTGGTTAGTAATGCCTTTTGGTTTAACTAATGCACCAAGCACTTTCATGAGATTGATGAATCATGTTTTAAGAGCATTCATAGGCAAATTTGTTGTTGTCTATTTTGATGATATCTTGGTTTATAGCAAAAATTTAGATGAGCATGTACAACATTTGACTTGTGTTTTTGATGTGCTTAGAGAAGAGAAGTTGTATGCTAATCTAAAGAAATGTTGTTTTTGCACTAATGAAATTACTTTTCTTGGATATATTGTCAATGACAAGGGCATTCATGTTGATCAAGAAAAGGTAAAAGTAATTAGAGAATGGCCAACACCCACAAGTGTAAGTGATGCAAAAAGCTTTCATGGTTTAGCTAGCTTTTATAGAAGGTTCATTAAAAATTTTTCTACCATAGCTGCACCTTTAACTGAATGCATAAAAAAGAATGTTGGTTTTAAGTGGGGAATTGAACAAGATGAGGCTTTTAACTTGCTAAAAGACAAATTAAGTTCTGCACCCTTGTTATCTTTGCCAAATTTTACTAAACCTTTTGAGATTGAGTGCGATGCAAGTGGCATAGGTATTGGAGGAGTTTTGATGCAAGAAGGCAAGCCCATAGCATTCTTTAGCGAAAAGCTAAGTGGAGCAAGTCTAAACTACCCTACATATGACAAGGAGTTCTATGCATTGGTGAGAGTTCTAAGGACATGGCAGCATTACCTTGGTTACAAAGAATTCATAATTCACACTGACCATGAGTCCTTGAAGTATCTCAAAGGACAAGGAAAGCTCAACAAGAGACATGCAAAATGGGTGGAATTCATTGAATCCTTTCCGTACATCATTAAGTACAAGCAAGGGAAAGAAAATGTGGTGGCCGATGCATTGTCAAGAAGGTATGCCTTGATCTCTAAACTTGATGCAAAATTATTAGGATTTGAATACATCAAAGATCTTTATTCTAATGATCCTGATTTTTCTAATGTTTATGGGGCATGTGAGAAAGGGGGTTTTGATAAGTTCTATAAGTTTGATGGTTTTCTTTTTCGGGAAAACAAATTGTGTGTGCCACAAAGTTCTTTAAGAGAGTTACTTGTGAGAGAGGCACATAGCGGAGGTTTAATGGGGCATTTTGGGATTAAGAAAACTTTGGATGTGTTGGGTGACCATTTCTTTTGGCCACACATGAAAAGGGATGTTAAGAGAATTTGTGAGAAATGCATTACTTGCAAACAAGCCAAATCCAAAGCAATGCCTCATGGTTTGTATACACCTCTTACCATACCAAATGAACCTTGGGTAGACATTTCTATGGATTTTGTTTTAGGATTACCTAGGTCCAAGGGAGGGAGAGATTCCATTTTTGTTGTTGTGGACAGGTTTAGCAAAATGGCACATTTCATTCCATGTCACAAGACGGATGATGCAACCCATATTGCCAATCTATTCTTCAAGGAGATTGTTAGGCTACATGGAGTGCCAAGGACCATTGTGAATGATAGGGATGTCAAATTCCTAAGTCACTTTTGGAAGACTCTTTGGGGAAAGATGGGGACAAAACTTTTGTATTCTACAACTTGTCATCCACAAACGGATGGACAAACGGAGGTGGTCAATAGGACACTTTCAACACTTTTGAGGGCTGTCATCCAAAGAAATCTGAAGAATTAGGAAGAATGTTTGCCACATGTGGAATTTGCTTACAATAGGAGTGTGCATGGTTCAACAAATTGCTCACCATTTGAAGTTGTGTATGGATTCAACCCAATGACTCCATTAGATTTGCTACCATTGCCATTGGACAAAGCTAATCTAGAGGGGAAACAAAAAGCTGAGTTCATCAAGACTTTGCATGAGAGGGTGCGTGCAAACATTGAGAAGAAGACACTCCAATATGAAAAGCAACACAACAAGGGGAGGAAGCAAGTCATTTTTGAGCCCGGAGATTAGGTGTGGGTGCACTTGAGGAAGGAAAGATTTCCTAACCAAAGGAAATCAAAGCTTATGCCAAGAGGAGATGGTCCTTTTAAAGTGCTTCAACGCATCAACAACAATGCCTACAAGCTAGAACTTCCAAGTGAGTATGGCAATGTTAGTGCTACATTTAATGTTAGTGACTTGTCTTTGTTTGATTTAGGTGATAAAGATGATGGAGCTGATTTGAGGACAAATCCTTTTGAAGAAAGGGGGAATGATGTGAATCCAAGTTCAAAGCCTAAAGAGATCCAAGATCCATTAATAGTACAAGAAGGCCCAATCACAAGGTCCAAGTCCAAGAAGCTTCAAGAAGCCATATTGGGTTTAATTAAGGACATTTGGAAAGCCCACGAATTTCAGCCCAATAAGGCATCCATGGAGGCCCAAGGAATAATATTTAACTTGTTTTTGTGTTAATAACAATTAGGGTTACATGTAGCCACCATATACAAGTTAATAGGGTAATTAATACCAAGTAATGGCTATTATTATGGGTAGTGGTTACTAAAGTTAATGGGGTAATCAATACCAAGTAATGGCTATTAATGTGGGTAATGGTTATTAAGGCCATTTAAGAGTAAAAGTAATCCTATGTGTGTGAGTCTATTTTAGTAGTGTGAGCATGGACTTGTACTCTATATAAACAAGTCCTTTTCTTTCTTTTGTAGCATGAATGAATTTGATATATGAATTATAACTTTGTTTGAGTTTTATTGTGAGGAATTTTGTCTTTAATTTCTTGCATAAACTTTGTGACTTATCAAGCTTTATTCTAGCTTGTGGTGTCAAAATCTAAATCTTTGTTTTCTTGTTATTTATCAAACTTTTTCTTGTTTGTGGCATAAGAGGAAATTCAAAGTCTATCTTAATATCTTTATCCTTGTTGGTAAAGGGGTTAAGTAGCATCTATGTTCTTACTTCAATCTTTGAACGATCCGAATTTGTGGATTAAATTGGTAATTTCTAGTTTTCTTCTAATTCAACTTATCATAGTATTCTTGCTATTGGGGAGTTAATTGATGAAACCTACAATTCCCATCATAAGGTACATAGTTTGGTCAAGTTAAATAATGGTTTTTGCACAAGCAATCCGCAGTCCTACATGTGCTTCAATACCAAATTGGTACTGGACTCTAAAATTTAGTGGCATATTAAAGTTATGGTATATCATTTGCGTTCAACTATGGTTGCTTTAACTTTGGATAAATCTCAATTTATGGTCTTTTTCCTATTCGAGGTGTACAGGGTGGTTGCATTAACTTTGCATAATCACCAATAGTGTATTTCTCTTGATTTATTTTTTCCACATTACTTAAAAATAATAAACTTACTTGTATTATTTACATCAATAGTTTGAAAATAAACCCAACACTAATAATCTAAAAATAAACAAAATTGTTGAAGGCTAAAAGCATTAATAAAAAAAAAGAAAAATGGAAAAAAAATGAAAGGAGAAAAAAAGTGGAAAAAGAAAAAAGAAGAGAGTGAGGAGGAATATAAGAAAAAAACAAAGAAAACAATAAAGGGAGAAGGAAAAAATAAGGAGAAAATAGAAATTAAAAAATGGAAAGAATATAAGAAGAAAAGAAAAGGAGGGAAAAAGGAGAAAATAAAAAGAGGTACAACAGAAATTATTTAAAAGGAATGGTACATTAAAGAAAAATTAAGAAGGCATGGAGGTAAATGATAAAAAAAAATAGGTGCAGTTTTGTTAATAAGATAAAAAAATTATATTATTACCCATACCCAAAACCATTAAACCCACTTAAAAGAGGTCAAAATTTTATAAACCTTTTATTACCCATTGAACTTTTATATATAACTCATTAATGACACATGCCCATTTAATATGGATGGATTAGTGTGGGTAAATGGACATGGGTAATTTTTTCCACCATTAATGCATATATAGACAATACAAGCTGATTCATGGAAACTAACATGCATAAGAACCTCACCACTAACCTTGTTGAGATAATTCATTTGAGTGATGACACATGAAATAACAACAAACACAAAAAACCATGTCTCCGGAAAGAGTAACTGATTGTTTCCTTCAAAAGTTAATTTTAGAGCAGTTCCAACAGCTTTGACACTCATCACCTGCATATTGAAAACTGTTTTTATATACGTACACAGAGAGTGCATAACAGAAAGAAAAGTAGTAGCATAAAAAGATATATGATTACATGCAGTTCCCCATTCAAATACTTACAGAATTAACCACTATCCAAAGCCATATATGTTCCATAATTCATGTAAATAAGTGCACTAAGGGAAACTCTGTTCAATTTATCCTAAAAATTCACAAGTTTAGTATTTTAACATTCGTTTCCTTGATCACTCAATTAATTTGACCAACTCAAGTCTCTTAAACTTCAACAATTTCTAGTGCTATACACGAGTTAGGCTGCTTGTGAACTATTCGGAGCTCGACTTAATAAAAGCTCATTTAATAAATGAACTGAACTAAAGTTACACAACGCTTGACTTGTGAAACTCGTAAATAAACTCAAATAAAAGCTTGCAAGCTAGCTCATAATTCTAATGTATTAATAATTTAATATATAATATATAATATTTTTATTCATAATAAATGTAAAAATATTTAAAAAATATAGTATAAGAATAAAATCATAATTTCTATTAAAAAAATATTATAATTTATTCAATAAATAATTTAATTTAAATTTTTAATTAATAATTTTAATATGTAGTTTGTATTTTTTTAAAATTTTTTAGACTTGTTTAAGTTTGTGAACAGCTCACAAACATCAAATGATATAGTAAGCTCAACTTGATTATAAGTAAATCAAATCTGAGCTAGCCAAAGCTCAACTCATTTACACACCTAACAATTCCTAAGCACAAAACAAATGTATGGATGTTCCACTAAACTTAAAATGTCTAGTAACTGTAAGGATAATCTTTTACAATCATTCAAGCAAAGCAAAACATTCAACTTCGAAGTTGCATCAGCTTTACACAGTGTAGAATCTTCTTTTTCTTGTTGAGTTCCTAGAGTTCAACTTAAATTTGAAAACTGATTATAATGGGAAAAAAGGAAAACAGAACACAGTTGATGTATTGGGCTTACAACAAAAAAGAAGATAAATTTACAAATAATAAACAGAATATAAAATATTATGAAAAAACAAGGTACCATCAATAGTTCAAATGATTTACCGAAAGAGAACCCATCAATGAACAGATGCCAGTGAAAACTAAAACATTTGAGTGCCCACATCGTGGTGAAAAATGGAAGATCAGAATGAAAACAAGGACGATCACTGAAGCCACATAAAGCAAGAAAGCTGTGACAGATAGCATTATGGTTAGCCAACAAAAAGAGTAATATGGATACAGAAAGAAAAAAGAAACATACAAAGGTAAGACAAACCTGGCTGAGTTGCCAGACTCCATATTTCTTGAACAGAAGTGATAGGGTGCTCCTGAGGTGCATGGATAACAATTATAATAGACCCAGCAATGCACATCACACAACCCAATACCCCAAGCTTTTGCAACTTCTCATTCAAGATAAAGTGTGCCAACACAGCGCTAAACACCATTCAGACAAACGTGCTTAATTTTAGACGAGATAACTCAATAAATTTGAAAAGAAAATGTATGCAATGCTAAGAACATACCTGACAATAATACTTAATGCACCAAGTGGGGTAATGAGAACTGCTGGCGCAAATGCATAAGCAACAAAATTTGCAACCTCTCCAACAATCACTACATAAAGAATACACCTAATCATATTCTATAAAAAATCAGTGAATAAATCCAATGAGAATGGCAAATCACAATTTACTTACAAAACCAAGTAGCATTCTAACAACTTGATTAGTACACGAACTTCATTAATTCATTTCTTCATTTACAGTCTTAAATCACTAAATTTAACAATCAAATCAAACAGTCGCAGATACCATTTTTAAATACCAATGAATTATTCATCAATTCCGCATTAATAATGATATCATACCAAACTCCAAATCCTCCAAAATTGAGCAACACCCACAAAAAGAAATGAAGAAAAAAACACAGCTTACTGGTGAACATGCCCAGCCACCATAGAGGCTCCAATAGATATGAGAATCCACCAACACCTAGAAAAGTCAAGACCCACTTCATAAAATCAATCCAATACCAAAAAAAAAAAAAACAACGCAATTAAGAAAAGGAAACAAAAAAAAAACAAAAACAAATTATACCAGCTCTAACACCAGAAGCTGCAGCAGCTCTTCTAAGACCTTTCTTCTTAATAATGAAGCTTGCTCCTATAAAAGCACTTGATGACAATGCCAAAATGGAGCCTTTGAGATTGTCTGTAGAGAAGCTCATATCGAATCTCTATCTGTAATGTCTGTGTTGTGAATCTTCTTTTCTTCTTCTTCTCTTCATCGAAATCAGTCAATCAGAAGCTGTTTTCTGGTGAGATCATATTCGTCAGCAATTTGTGAATATGCTCCGTCCACTGTTTCTGTTTGTAGCGATGAAATGATAGGATAGCTAACCTGTATTACTCCACAGCCAAGTTGTCTGTGCACATATGCTAACAAGTAACAAGGCCCCACCTATTATTCTACATTTATAATATTTTATCTCATTCACACCTTTTCATATTAAAATTTAATGTATTTATTTTAATATATTGCACCTTTATATATTTCCTAGAATATATATTTAATGAAAATTTAACTTCTATATATATGATATATATATTTGTTTATTATAATTTTTTATTTATAAAATAGTTTGTATACCTTTCGATTATTTATTATAATATTTTTACATCTATATCTTCTATTAATTATTTGAACATTTAACGGCCGAGTAAAATATATTATTTTATTATAAATTTTTTACAATTTTTGAATTATATATATAAAAACTCCAAAATCATTAAATTTAAATTTTGGCAAATGTTTCTCAGCATTTACCTTAGAAATTTATGTGTTGTATTATTAAAAATTTTATTTTCAGAAAAAATTCTTAAAAACTCTTCCAATTATAAACTATTTTTGTAACTTAATTAATGTTTGTTTTCATACCATCTAAAACTTAATAAATATATAAGATTTAAGCATATTATGTATGATTTGAATTCTATTTAAAACAGAAAAATATAAATTACAGTATTGAAAATAAACAACATTGTAGATAACTTAATTTTTATCTTATTTGTGCCATATTTGAATTTTGAGTTAAAATATATTAAAATCCGTTAAATTATTGACCCAATTTGGAGTAATTTTAAAATTCAAAAATAATTTAAAAGGCTTAGCCCATAACCAATATGACTTAATGGCCAAGACAATAAGATTTTAGTGATGGAAACCAACTGGAAAAGGCCGCTTGGTGACAAAGTTGAAATATTATAGAAAGAAATAAAGAAGCATGACTCTAAAAGACTTAGGGAAGTGAATCAAATGGTTAAGGTTACAAACATTCAATTCTCCAATTGATGACAAATGAAGAGAAAAACTTATTAAGGAAATCAAGGTTTTTGATTATCAATATAAGGAAGAAACAAACAACTAATCATCAACAATCATCAAAACAACCAATCATCAATCATCAAAACATCAATCATTTCAACTGTCAAAATCAATCATCAACAAATTTTATCTTTAACACAAAATTCTTGGTTATATCAATATTCTCTTGTTAATCATCTTTTAGCTTGTGTTAACTCTTAGATTAATATAATTTCCTTTTACTGTTCAAGAAGCTCTATTTATCATTAAATTTTTATTTCATCTACTTAAAATCCAAACAAATTGTGGTAAAGGCATTTGGGAACCTACAATTAGTCTAAAAGAAGAGTCATATTTTGAGGACTTTAACTCCTCTGGCAAGCTTAATTCTATCCAAAATAAAACTGCACCAACAACCTTTTGGCACATATAAAAAATTATAGCAATAATTTTGGCACGCTTTATGGGACACGTTTCAACAAGATGTCAAGATTACGAAGTGAACAAGAAATTTTTAAAGTTGGTTACTAGACCAACAATTCACTGATAAAAATAAGTGGTTTATGAAAACAAATTAATGAAGGCTTGGTCCTCAACATCATGATTGGACCAAAGCACCTATTGGCTATTCAATAAAAAATTTGAAGATCTTTGATACCACTGTTAATGTAGGCATTAGTGCTCAAAATATTCTCATATAAGGAATGAAGCAGAAGCAACACATAAAGAGATCTTTCCAAGACTCTATGCAAAAATCCAATAATGCTATGCAAAAAACTATGTAAGAGATTAATAGTCCATTTGCTAGAATGAACGAAAAACTTTCTAAACTAGAAAGTGAGAATTCTGCACCAAGAGTGGGGATTCAACATCAAAAGAAATTTGGACATTTATATAATAAACCAAATTTTAAAGAAGTTTAGATTCATAATGATGACAACATGTCAAATCTAAGTCCATAATATGAAATTCATGACTAGGAGGTTATTCATAAAAAAAAGAGGCCCAGGGGGCAATATTTCTCATAAGAAACAACCAATTCCTCGTCAAGAACCAATTCCTTAAGGAATCAAACAAAGCATATGAGGTGACATTTTACCTAAGAAACAATCAATTCTCAAGGCCAAAGACTTGTTCCTCACGGTCAAATGCTTATGCATCAAACCCATTTGCTTTTCCTCAACCCCCAAGTGTGGGAAAAGATATATTACTTATAGAGGAAAATTTATTTTTTTAATGGCATCAACCAAATCTATCAATGTGGTTTTGAAAAGGAAAATAGAGAAAGAGGAGGTGGTTCAACCCTCCAACATGAATTTAAACAAGTTTAGAAATTATAGGAGGCTAGTTCCTCGCAAAAAATTTTTAACCCCAGAAAAAAGTCCACATGCTCCAAATTCATTAAAAAATAACTATAAATTCATGCCAAGGAAAGATGAAAGGCCTGCACCAAAATTCATCAATGGATTTATGGTGCCACAATCAATTCCATCAAATAAACAGTGGCATAAAGTGGAAAACAAAAAATTTCCTTACTCATTAACGTATACACATAAAAGAAAATAAATTCAGAAAGGTTCTTTATACTCTCTAGAATGGCTCGAGATATTTTAGTTGTTCTCATCTCAACCTTTGATTCAGGATCTACTTTTAGCACTTATTGTAATGTGCTTAATGCATTTAGGAGTTCATTAACTCCTAGGATTATAGAAGCTTTAATTTGGTCACAAGATTGGCTTAGAGCTAATAAAGAAGAAATTTCAGTTGAGGAGGAACTCAATGAACTTAACCACATTGAAAATGGCAAGTATTTATTGTTCAATTTGTTGTTTTATGTGATATGTATTATTATGTCAATGACTTTTTTTTAGACTGATTATATATTTTTATGCTTTTTCAAATCTTCCACCTGTGGGTGTTGGTCCATCAATAACACCCATATTAGGTGTCATATGATCCAACTCTATTGGCAATGCCTAGTCCTATATGCACATATGGGCAATAAATTCATTTAATCTCTATTTCTTATATTCTTTATTAATATGATTTCTTATAATTTTGATTTTAGGCTCTAGTGATGTTATCTTCCACTATGAGTCAAAGAATGAGTGACCATTATCTTAGGTGGCATGTTAATGCAACTAAAAAATGTTACTAATAGAAAATGTTGATGCATTCTTATTGTTAGTATAGATGTGCCCTAGTGCCATTCTTGTTATAAATAACGACATTATAAATTATCCCTATGGCAATATAATATTCATTTAAATAAAGTGTTTGTTTATTTAAGTATTTACCTTTTAGTATTATGTTAAATAAATTTATTATCAAGAGTTGATAATATGAGTTATAAATTTATTTAGTACATATGCTATAAATAGTTCATAGTCGAATAATTAATATTTAGTAATATTAATTAGACTATCACCTCTATCTATTTTCTTTAATTAGTATGTAATACTAATAGTAAGAGGTAGTGAGTCTTATGCTACTTAATATGAGATATCATAATAGGCATGTGGATACTTATATGATGGGTGGATCGAATAGTGACGTTAGATTTATGATTGCAAGGATATTCACTTATAGTCAATGATCATAGTATAGGTCATAATGGTACATATAGTCCTTTGACCTGAGATGACACAGTCATCCATATTTAAGTGATTAGAGTTTGTTACTGCTTATATACTTGTGTTAATCACACATAGGTATATGGTGTGTGGTAGCTCTAGTCAGTTAAATATAAGGATGAGTGTTCGACCAAGATAGGATTCATTGCCTGGAGTGAACCGGGATAAGATCCTTTGCTATATGAGTTTTATTCTTGATGAATAAGTTCCTGATCAGGACAAACATAACATAAGCTGAAGAGTTTCAGTGCTAGAAAGTGTTTCTAGTATTTGTTATGTTTTATCAAGAATAGAACTTGAGATGAGCTTAAGTGATAAAGCTATTAGAGCTTGACTTTACAATGACTCTAGACGATATCGGGATTTTCTAATGAAGGGATTTTAGTGCACGGTAATAATAACCAAAGGGTTCATGTAAATTAACAAATATAATCATTTCTAATTGGGGAGTTGTGATATCGATGCTAGGGGTCACTCACAACTTATGAGAACTAAATGTGAATAATTGAGATTTTCACATTTAAACTTAAAAGAGTTTTAAATAATATCGTGTTGATATTATCTTCTCGTGTTGATATTATCTTCTCATTGTCAATTAGACATAAACTTAGTAAGTCACATCTAAAAGGTTTTACCATATCTCTATATATTAATCTAATTATTGATTAAAAATTTTAATAAATTAATTAAGATTAATGAAATTGGATTTATACTTACAAGCAATTATTCTAGCATATCATGAAATCTAATTTCAAAGGAAGGTTTAATTATTAATTTGAGCTTAATTAACATGCCGACATTCTGAGTAAACCCCTTGGCTAACCGCTCTTTGAACACCATCGCGACAAGCTTCGCCTTCGCTGCTCTACCGGCTCAACTTGAGGGGGGGTTATAAACGCTACTACAGTAAACTAGTTAGATTGATAGAATTTATGTCATTGTATCCTAGCATGACTCTACTTGTTGTACTCTATCATTATATACACTATTGTATCATCAATACGCACATCAATAACACATATAGAGAATTCATTATTTCTCAACATTCCCATGTAATGCTTATACCTTTACAATTACTATATATATTTTTAAATAATTTTCATAACTAAAAAATATTATAAGAAGTATATTAAATTATATTTACAAATAAATTAGACCCTTAATGGTCATTTGACATACAAACAACAACAACTAACAAAATTTTACCAAACGCTTCATATTTATTAGTTAACAACTATCCGTTATCAGCTGCTGTAAATAACTAAACCAAGCAAGCCCTTAGTATCACTTAGATATTCGCTATCATTGTGACCCTTTAAACTTATTAAGATTAAAAAAATTGAAAAGTTACTCCACAAAATAATGTTTTCAACTTCAAGCAATAATTATGTAAGACATTACAAAGTGAGAATAAAAAATGTATAGTTTACCTGAGTTTCAATTTTCATATGGGAAACAATGTAATTCCAGAACTAAAAGAGAACAAAATGGATATTGGAGAGGGAAAAAAAAGATGTATATAATAATAATTGATAATGAATATAAGTTATTTAACCTAAAAGTAACCCATCACATTTAATGATTTTTATTTAACACTTAGAATAATTAAAAAAAAATTATTTTAACTATAATACTTAGAATTTTTTAAAGTGTATTTTTAATAGAAAAATATTGTAAATTTTTAGAATTTAACAAACAAGTATTTAGAGGTGAATGTTGAATTATGAGAACAGACATTTATCAAAATTTGAACTTAATAATTTTGAGCATCAAATATGCTTTTAAAGCAGAGATGTTAACAATTATGGTGGCTGTGCGTTTTGTGATCCAACATAATTTCAATCCATTATGGATTGAAAGTGATTTAGCTAACATTATTCAAATGGTTCAGTTGAGATTTTGCGATGTTCGCTAGGCTATGCGGAAGGAATGGCACTATATATATATATATATATATATATATATATATATATGATTTTTATAAAGTAAAATATACTTTGTTAATATCACTTATGTGCATAAAAATTGCTCAACCACTGCATCTAGACATTATTTTGTTGTATTTAATATTAATGTAGTTGGTATTAGGGGGTATGCAACCCTTCCGACCAAACCGAACTGAAAATCGAACCAACCTAATTTACTTCAGTTTGGTTCGATTGGTTAACATTTTCAATTTTTGAACTGAACCAAATTGAATCAATATTTTTGTTTGGTTCGGTTTTTATACTTAGAAAGCTGGTTAACTGAATTAATCAAAATTTAATATATATTTTGATTTTTAAATAATATAATAAAAATAAAAATAATTTATATTTTATAAATTTTGATTTGTTTGATCTGTTTGGTTTTCATTTTAAAAAATTAGATTTTTTTTATCGGTTCAGTTTTCTTGGTTGGTCTAGTTCGGTTAAAAAATGGCCCACAACCCACCGAACTGGTCGAACACAAACCCCTAGTTAGTATTATTTTTGTAAATATCTTGGAATAATATTTTTATTAAATTTTAAAATTTAAAATTTTAGATTTTGCTTCCAAAATTTACTTATAAAATTAATTTTGATGTCTACTATGCTACAATACGTAAATACTATATAAATCAAGACATAAATATAACAAGTTAGGACATTAACACATTCAAATTTTTTTATAAAATTTTAAAGTTGATTTCCAAAATATATTATTATTTCTTTTATATATTACATCTGATTTAGAAATTGAAATGATAAAGAAACTAATTATACTATTTTATTAATATACTATCTATTTATGCTAAAAAATTTATTATACTATTATTCAATCTATATAAACTTTCTATGTAAATTTTATTATTCATATTTCTCAAAATATAATTTAAATTAATATAAATATATTAAAATATAAATAAGTAATTTATTAATTAATAGTTCATGCAATACACGGACATACGACTGGTATATATTAAATGAGAAATTAATTAAGGTATTAAATTAATAATGGATATATGTTATTTCTTATTTACTTGGATTAATGGCCCAAGTGTTATAGACCTAGGCCCAAAAAAGTTTTGGACTAAACATTAAATCAAATAATTGCTCATTAACCTTGTTTAAGTCCACTTATTTGATGGAATGAGTTTTGAGTCAAGAGTTAGCCTAATGGTTTAGCCCATATATATATATATATATATATATATATATATATATATATATATATATATATATATATAAGGTTGTTGTTGACAAGTGTAAGGCTAGGATGTTGTACAGAATTTGCATGGCATGTAATCTCCATATCTATTTGTTTTGGACTCTAGTGACTTACATATTTGTCACAACATAATAACAAGTGGCAAGTAGGTGATGTAAGGGGTGATATCACAAATGTCTACACTTATCCTTATCATGATTACCTAAAAAGTGTTTTTAGATATATATATGGGTAAGTATAAAAAGAAAAAAAACTTTGGGAAGAGGGAAGCAACAAAAAATAAAAAAGAAAAGAAAAATAAAAAGAAAAACATGTATCCATACAAAGCCTTAGAGTTCTTGCACAAGGGATTAAGTTGGTGCAAGCTTGTAAAGTCAATTGAGAGGGTATGCTTTCTAATAATTGATCAAGAAAATATGGAGATATGGTGGAGCTTGGTGTCTCAAGCTAGAGGTTGCACATGTGGGGAGACTTGAAGATTGATTCAAGAGTTGAATCAAGAAGGACATACCATTGTAGTAGATTAATTATGGTCTACACCAAACACTTAGGAGATTGTAAATATTTCACAACTTAGATTTCTTAAGTTTTGTATTTATACATGCTAATGTATATTAGCTATGTGTTAAATTGTAAATTAGATCCTAGGGTTTAGAATTCTTGATAATATCAAGGGTTATGTTGAGTAAATTTTTGAAATTTGATCTAATTAACATTTGATTCCTAACAGCATAACTGATTCCTAACACTTATCCAATCCTAAGTTGCTTATGCATGCATTCCTTACTTGTCTTATTTATTCCTTGTTTGACTTGGTTAATATTTGTTGTCTATTTTGCTTGCGTTGCATATGTATATTTTGCATTCTTGGTTGGTGCAATGATGAATGCTTCCACCTTGTTTATGACTCTTTTTTTTTAAGATCAGTTGTGCTGTAATTTTTTTAGGGGGGGCATTTTATTGGAGCAAAAAAATTATGGTCGAGGTTCTTATATGAATTTACAAAATAAAAATTAAGTATCATCCAAGTTAATTTTAATATTTTATTCACTACATTTTTACATAAAAGAGTATCAACCAAGTTAATTTTTTTGCAGATTTTGTCTTTGTTTTTGGTTTATATTATGCAGGACCCCTCCTTTTTTTTGTTGATGATGGGCTCTCAATATGATTAAGTACAAAATAATCATTGTTTTGGTGTATACTTATAGTTTTTATTTGATGTGTAATTGATTAAAATCAAATGTAAATGATTCTAATAACTTTTTTTTGTTGCATTTCATAAATTAAGAACAAAAAGTGTAATAAAAAAATGTAATTTGGGCTTTACTATTAAAATTTTTTGGACTATTGTGTAAAATTTGAAGGGTTTTAGCCCATTATATATATATATATATATATATATATATATATATATATATATAATATATATATATCAATGTTTTTAGTTTGGGATCAATAATTTAAAGCTTAAAGCCCAAAGCCCACACCCAATTGGCATATTCGATTATAACCCAAAATTACGGGTCATAGTAAAACGGGTTTGGTTTGATCTTAGTTAACATATATCTACACCTGTTTGGATTTCCTTCTCCACCCTAAGCCGACCCGCCCCAATGAATACCCCTATGTAACATTGACCCACCTATGATAGGTTGGGAGTAGGTTGAAATTTGACTATAGGAAGCAATATTCAAAATCAAACTCAAGTTTAATGAGCAATCCTCCACCTAACACAGTCAAGTAATACACAACCATTTTGTATGCTTAACAACTAACTCAAAAAGAGGGTTTTGTCTAAAACCTAATAAATAAACAAACCCACCTAAAAAAATTTACTAAACCTCCCAGCGGCTCCTTCAACTTCAAAGACAAACGACCATTGGTGCAGTTTCACAGCCTTCCTCTCACTCATACACAGTTTACATCTGAACGTGCTTGATATCTCTCCTTTATCTCGACTTGAGGGAGTTTTCTTTATCCACTGTTTGTGTTAGGGTAAGTGAGTGTAGTAGAAGAGAGGAAGTGATTAGAATTTGTAAAATAAAGGAAAAATGGAAGGGAGAGCAAATACATGGAAAATGACAATAAATGAGAAGAAATTTATAGAGGAGGCATTGACTTTTGAATTGAGAATTGACAACCAGAATCCGTATGAGTATCATAAATTACCATCAAGTTTGGTAGGCAAGTTTTCTTCGAGGATCATAATATTTATTTTGTTTTGATTTTGATGGTGTTGTGCTAAATAATATGACCTTGTTTGGCATTGAATTTTTCCAACAATGAGTTTTCCAATTGACTAATAAATATAATTTTATTTGATTTGGATTCTTGTATTTTTAGGCTTTCCATATATACTAATTCTTTTGATGAACTTTACATATAATGTTTGGTTCAATTCCACTAAGGAATTTATTTCATTTTTAAATGAATTTTTATGAATATTGAAGAATAAAATTCATAGAAAAGAATAGAAAATTCAAGGGAAATATATTTTCATATATTCATAAAAGAGAGGTTACAACCATTGTATATACACATAGGAATCCTAATCACATCCTAATTAGGAATAGAATAACATCCTAAATAAAAAAAACTTTATTCCTAATTGTATACAAATATTTAATTATTAATATTATTAATATATACATTCAAAAATATTTACTTCCTTACACTCCCCCTCAAGTTGGTGAAGTATATCAATTATTCCAACTTGCCAAGTGAGTTGTAGAATAATTTTCGGATATAGCTTTTGTGAGGATGTCAACTAGTTGAGCATGAGAAGAAACAAATGAAAGATCAATTGTTCCTTAATTCAAATAATCTTTGATGAAATGCTTGTCAACCTCCATGTGCTAGTTCGATCATGTTAAACGAGTTGTTTGCAATTGCTATGACTGCCTTATTATCACAATGTAACAACATAGGCTTTATATATTTTAGTTCCAAATCCTAAACAATTTGCCTTATCTAGAGCAACTCACATACTCCATGAATCATCCCTCTAAACTCAACTTCAACACTCAACCTTGCTACGACTTCGATTTTTGCTTCTGCAAGTCACTTAATTCTTTCCAATAAACATATAGTACCCAAATATTAATTTTCGATCAGTGCAATCTCTGCCGAATCAGCATCTGTATAACTAGTAATTTCATAGTCCTTATTTTTCCCAAAGAATAAACCTTTGCCCGCAGAAGATTTTAGATATTTTAATACTCGGTATACTACACCTATATGTTCTTTACTAGGAGAATGCATGAACTGACTTACAACACTTACTACACAAGTAATGTTTGGTCAAGTATGAGATAAGTAAATCAACCTTCCCACCAACCTTTGATACTAATCTTTATCAATTGGGACTTGATCTCTTTGAATTAATAGTCTACGGTTGACTTCAATTAGAGTCTCGATTGGCTTATAATCAAGTATGCTCATTTCTATCAATAGGTCCATTACATACTTTCATTGCAGAGAGAAATCCCTTGAGCTGATTTTATAACTTCAATCCCTAAAAAATACTTTAAGTTACCCACATCCTTAAGTTCACACTCAGCTGCTAACTATCTTTGCGAGATTGTTGTCTTACTCAGATCATTTTCAATGACTACCATATCATCAACATACACAATCAGAGCAGTGACTTTACCTAATTTCTGTTTGATGAATAATGTATAATCAGCATCACTTTGCTTATAATTGAGCTTTCTCATAAAAGTTAAGAGTCATCTAAACCATGCTTAAGGTGATTTCTTAAGTCCATACAATGCCTTTTTTAGTTTGCACACTTGATCAATACATCTTGTTTTAGGTGGTAGATCCATATACACTTCTTCATCATGGTTCCATATAAAAAAGCATTCTTTATATCAAATTGTCATAATGGCCAATCCAATTGGCAGTTAAGGAAATAAGTACTCGGATGGTGTTTATTTTTACTAATGGGGTAAATGTATCTTCATAGTCAATTCCATACTTTTGAGTATATCCCTTCGCTACTAACCGAGCTTTTATATCAATTAATGCTTATATTTAGATTGAGTTTAAAGTGATTATCCACCTGCACCCCATCATTTTCTTTCCTTCAAGGAGTGGAACAAGATCCCATGTGCAGTTCTTCTATAATGCCTCCATTTCATTTTTCATGGCTTTCTTTTAATCCGGATTAGTTAAAGCCTCTTGCACATTACTTGAAATAGATACAGTAGATAATTGATTCACAGTATATGCATAAGATTTAAATAAACGATCAGTTGATATGATATTATTGATAAGATATTTAGCTTTGGTATGAAGGTCCGGATCATCTTATTTTTTTTGAATCCCTCTATTGATTCTAGATGGATAACAAGGCTCAGTACTTGAAGTTACTAGGGGAGACAAGTTTACCTTATTGTGCACATTTGGAATTTCTTCAGCTTCTGGTATGGGCTGGGAAGATTTACTATCTTGATTTGTTTCAAGTCTGAGCAAGACACTCGAATTATCATTAATCATCCATCCAGATGAAATGCTCGGACCACTTGGAACATCAGATGTATGTCTAGGTGAGATGCCTATTATTATATTTTAGATAATTTTATTTATAATTTTATATTATTTATATATTATATATAAATAATAAAATAAATATATAATTAAATTATATAATTAATTAATTATTATATATATATATATATATTATTATTATTACATTAATATTATTAATTATATAAATATTTAATATTTATTTAATATTAATTAATTATTTAAATTTATTTAATTGTTTTTTAATATTTATATAACAATATAAATATAATAATATAATAATTAATTATAATAATTAATACAATAATAATAATAATAATAATAATAATAATAATAATAAAATTAATGTGTATAATAATAAATTAATATAATAAAAAATATATAAATATATTAAATATATAATTAATTTAATTAATCTTATTTATTATTCTACTATTTTTTTCTTCTATTAATTGAAAAAATAATTCGAAAATAAAATAGCAATTACAAAAATGAGTAATAACCTCCAATAAAGACTGGTATGATTCAATTCAACATTTTGTTCATTCGGGTTTGATTGTGTCATAGTTTTATAATTAATTTGAATTAGATTTATTGTTGGATGAACTGCATTGCTAATATTGACCCCAAAAAAAATATGACTTTTGTTTTGCTTTTTATGTAGGCTTAATTTAATATAGATATATATTAATCTATAATATCATCCTCATATTCATATGTTTAGATATCAATTATTTGTATGTAATATACATAACGTCCCAATTCTGTTTCTTCATCTATAGGTTCGTTGAGTTTTTATGCTTTCATATCTATAATTCAGTTCACCCGATTACTTACTACTTACAGGGATGAACCCAATCCATAATATGAACCATAAAAGAAAATGCCTATTAAACCAGTTACAATACCTATTATCCAAAGAGGAATTATTCCAAAGGGAACTCGAATTTTTAGTGCAATCGCCCGAGAATTAAGACAATTTAATTTTACTAAAATGGTTTTATTAGCACCTGAAGTATTATAAGAGAAAAAATTAGAAAAATATAAGACATACCTTTTTAAGATTAAAATGAGGCTATGATTGATATAGTTATAAATAATCAGAAAACTCAGAATATCACATATCTGTCTAGGTGAGATACTTGAAACATTTGAGATACCTGAAAAACTTAAAACACTTGGAGTGCTATCTTTAAAGATACTTAGAACATTTGGACCACTCGAAGTGTTATCTTTAAAGATTCTCGGAATACTCTCCCCCTAAAGAGAGCACTCAGATTAGGTGAAGAATGGAGTATTTTCATGGAACTGAACATCCCGAGTTACATACATCTTCTTTGCATTCAGATCATAACATCGATATCCCTTTTGTAAATCCACATAGCCAACAAAGATACACCGGATAGCTTGAGGATCTAATTTGCTGAGTTGCTGATGAACATATGCCAAGCATTCAAAGATTTATGGTTCAAGATTATTAAGAGGTGGAGTTATGACAAGTTCCTGAAGTTTCTTAAGAGGCATTTTGAGATTAAGTACTATTGATGAAGTTCGATTTATGAGATACGCAGCAGATCGAACAACCTCTCCCTAGTATTCTCGATGAACATTCATGTTAAATAATGATGCTCGAATGACTTCCAATAATTGCCAATTCTTCTATTTGACTATACCATTTTGTTGGGGAGTGTTGACACATGATGTTTGGTGGCGAATGTCATGCTTGTGGTAAAAATCATTAAGAACCGAGTTAAGATACTTCCCACCATTGTCAGACTTTAAGACTCAAATTTTACTCTGGTATTTCATAGCCACCATTTTGTACAAGTCTTAAAAAGTAGAGCACACATCTCCCTTGTTTGAAAGTAGTGATACCCAGGTTATCCGAGTACATTCATCAATAAACGTTATAAAATATCAAGCACCAGAGAGATTAGGAATTTGAGCAGGTACCCATACATCATAATGAATGGTTATAAATGGAATTAAATTTTTATTATAACTTGGTACATATGAGATCCTGTGGGTTTTTGCCAATTCATAAATACCACACTTGAATTCAGAGTATGTGGTACTAAAAAATAATTCCAGTTTTATTTATCTAAGATAATAAAAAGAAAGATGACTAAGACGATGATGCCACAAAATAACTTGGTCTTTAGCTTAACAACTTCTACTAACCTTATTGACTTGACTTGATTTCTGACTTGGATCACCATCTAAATCAAGATAGTACAACTTTCCACGTTTAACACCATAACCAAGAATATAGTGTATTGCAATGTCTTGAAATACATAATAATTAGGCCAAAATTTAATAGTACAATTCAAAGTTTCAGTGATTTGGTTAACATATAGTAGATTATAAGAAAGAGATGGAATAATAAGAACAATAGCTAGATTAAGAGAGTCATAGTTAGATATTGATCCTTCATTAGTGACTGGTGTTATGCCTCTATTAGCAATCAAAATATTTTATTGGGTTGATGGTCAGATGAATGTAAAATGGTGAGTGGAGTTTGTTATATGATCAGTAGCACTTGTATCAATAATCCATGTATTATTTCGAGTAAGATTTTTCATAATTAATGTTGTTTCAAGATTACCAATTAGTTTAATGTCATTAGAGGTGGCAATTGCAGCTTTTATGTGCTACTTACGAGACTTTCTATTGAAGTCCTACCATTCCGGATATTGTACAATTTCATAGCATCGTTCCTTGGAGTGTCCAACTTCTCCATAATTAGTACAAGTGTATGTGATGGACTTACTCGGTATTTTTCCTTTAAATTGGGGACGAGTCTGAGCTGCTACCAATATTGCATGATCCGATATAATCTTCAGCCCTTCCATCGTATGTTGCTGGTTATTATCCCTCTGCACATATGCATAACTAGACTCGAGATCAAGAGGTGGATCCTTCCGTAGTACTTTACTCCGAGCATTATTAAATTCCAAATCCAGCCCGACTAGTAAAATATGTGTTTGAAGTCAGCTAATATGTTTGTGGAGTGATACTACTCCATTAACATCCTCCCCTTGAGCACAAATTCGAACATCAATTTCTTGAAATATTCCAACCAGCTCATTATAATATGCAGGTAACGACCTACCATTATGACATGTAGTGAATGATTTTGGGTTTAATTCGAATAACTGAGTTTCATCAGATCCATCATAGAAAGTTTTTGAGACAACATCCCATATGCCCTTTATTGTTGGAAGACGGATGAATCTCTGTATCAATGTCGGATTCATGGAATCAATCAGCCAATTTTTGACTCAGTTATTATCAATAAGCCAAGTCTCAAGAGCTTTATCTCCTACTGGTGGTTTTGGTGTTGTGCCAGTAAGGAAGCCAAATTTATTTTTGGCTCCAATTCATATTTTCATAAGTTGTGACCATAAATGATAGTTCGTATCATTAAGAATAATTCTCGTAGGAAAAAGAGAATTATTTTAAAGAGTTTGAATAAAATTGGGTATTCCATGAAATACGATAGATGTATTTTCAGTGGTTATGGTTTTGAAGATTTAAGGGTTTCAAATAATAAGAGAAGAAAAAATACGATTTCAAAGATTCAATATAAAATAAAAAATCGATTTCAATAAGTATGCTATGATATCATGAAGAATAAAATTCATAGAAAAGAAAAGAAAATTTAAGGGAAATACATTTTTATATATTCATAAAAGAAATGTTACAACTCTTATATATATACATACGAATTCTAATTACATCCTAATTAGGAATTGAATAACATTCTAAATAAAATAAGTTTATTCTTAATTATATACAAATATTTACTTTCTAATATATACATTTAAAAATATTTACTTTCTCAATAAATATAATGTGTTTAGTTTAAACTAATAATTTAAAATGTATATTTTAAGTGGATTTTATATTTTACTGTATTGTGTTTTATATAAATTTAAAATTTAAAATTAGAAATTGTTTGGCCAAAAATACCTTTTAAGCTAATTGCATGGTAGGAGCATTTTAGAAAATAAAAAGCGCATTTTGATGTTTTTTTGAAAAAATGAACTTAAAATCATGGAATTCATTGGGAAATTTTAAGTATTTTGTTAGGATTTGATTTAGTTACGAGCAATTCTACATATTTATAAAGTTGGAATTGCAAATCAATTCTGTAAAATTTTCATTTAAAGTAGACATAGTAGACTTGAATTTAACCCTCTCTTACTCGCTGAATGGTGAAGTGATGAAAATAACTTGCTGGAATTTTTCTCTAATTTAATAATGTTTTAGTATTTTGTGCTTCTGATGGTATAGTTATAGTTGAATGTTTGAGATTTAAGGATGCAACTGAAAAATTAAGCAGTCAATGATAGATTGAGGTGTAGTGAGCTGCCGAATATTTGCTGGCTGCATATGGGAATCAACAATGTTAGTTTAGTGGTGGCAGAGTTAAGTGTACTGCTAGGGCTGTTCTTTTTTGGCTGAGCTTGTGTTGTTATATAAATTTGTAGCTCTTATTCGCAATTGAATAGTTAGGAAGGGGACAAGGACCAAGGCTGTATTCTTATATTTGAGATATTTGGTTTCTCATTCGTATTCTTTATGTTGTTATTTTTTATTTACTTAGACATTTTTGTGTTAATTGTGGTTTTGCAGGGAAGATGGGTCATCAGAGGTGCAGCTAGGCCAGACTCATGTAATGGGTTTTGTGACAAGTCAGCTTGTTCAACCTTATCGAGATCGACCGAATGAAGGGACACTTTCAATATTTACAGAGCATTTGAACCAGGTCGTCCAGGAGAATCTGCAGTGGAGTTGGGCCGTATAATTGATCGTGGTCTGAGGTGATTGCTCCTACAATTTTTTATTTTTGTGTACGTGTGTGTGCTTGTTTGTGTCAGCATTTTTCATGCTTTTGATCAATGATGCCTAATTTTCTCTTCGTCAAAGTATTATTATTGTTGTTGTTGTTGTTGTTATTATTGGGATGTATTAATAGATTCTTCTTTAGAAGAAAACTTCCAGAGGATGCTCTATATCAAATATTGATTCAACTATTTATTTTAACTTGCAGGGAAAGTAGGGCAGTAGATATGGAATCACTCTGTGTTCTTGCTGGAAAGTTAGTAGGGGCCATCCCAATTGACCTTCACATCCTAGATAATGGGGGGTAAGATATAATTTCTCATCCTCCCTATCTTTTACATTTTTCCCTCATGTTGTTAATATTCTTGTTGATTTCATACAATTTATTCTTCAGCTAATGCTAAATAATCTAGTAATTATCATTTTTCAATTTACTTGCTTGTTGTGGACATAGAAATCTTGTTAATGCTGCCAATATTGCTGCTTTAGCTTCTCTCTTGACATTTTGAAGACCAGAATTCACATTAGGCGGAGGGGATGGTCAACAAGTGATAGTTCATCCACCTGAGGTTCGCTCATCTTATATATTGTCAATGTTGTTAGGGAAAGGGAAAAAGGCTTAAAATCTGAGCCCCGGGATGCATAGTCTTTGGTCCTCATATTGAAGTCCTTTACATCTGAGATCTTCCATACCTGAAAATTTCTGCTCACCTTTTCCTTACTTTTTGGACATTTACGTAGATTTGTACTTCAAAAACTCAAAAAAGGCCACTGAATGGTTTCTTTTTTTTTTTTTTTGGGTGAGTTATATTGCGCTGATGATGTGCCTTATTAAACTTTATTGTGACTGTCATCACTTTCACCTTTTCTTGCATAATACCGTACAACAAAACATGTATTCCCTAAATCTGAGGAGTTACTTATCACATTTTTAATGGCTTCTTCTTTCCCACCTGTTTTAATGTGTTTTGCAGTAGGAGGCCTGGGTTATGGTCTTCAACAGAGTTTATGGGGCAAGAGTTAGATATTTGATACTTTTCTTTTTGTATCTATTGTCTTTTCTGAATAAATGCACTAAAAGATGTCTTAGACAGCATTTGAACTTAGCTTCCATGTGGACAATTGAGTTGGCCCATAAGCAAACGGCCACGATTAATCATTTTAATTGTTTGTCGCCATTGCTGAATGCAATTTAATAAGTGGTAACTTAGCAGGACCTAAATGGGAGTTATTGCCCCATTCAAGATATTATAAGTGCATTAGCAGAATTAGATTTCTGCACTTTGGAGGTCTAGCATCAATGATCTTTGCTGTAATTATAAGAACTGGTCCTAGTTGTCAAATCAAGATTTGAATTGAGAACCAAAATCCTCATTTTGAGAATTGAGAATGGAATTGTTGGAAGATTTAGTTCAAATTCCTAATGTCAATTGAAAAGAATATATATGCATGTAAAATAAATAAAATATACCTAAAAGTAATGCTACAACATAACTTTAGTCAACAAAAATCAAAGTGCTGTGCAGTTTGGAACTTCAGATATAAATTGTAAAGTGAAACTAAAAAAAAAACAAATATTAGTTCATATATTTGTTTCTACCTTTTAAATTATAACATAAATTTTGAAGTATACAACTTGTGTAGTCCAGAAAGTAGGCAGGATGTGTAGTCTTAAAAGGATAATAATATTGTGATTAGAACAACTAAAATAAAAAACAAAAACTGGCTGTGTACAGGAGTTTTATGATATGATGGTTATCTTTATTGCTAGTGCCTACAGAATGAGAATGACAGAGAGGAAGAAAAGCTCAACTTTAGGCAACAAAAGAAAACAACTCTGAATGGTCTTTATTTTCTTTTGGGAATCATAAAGGTTGAAACTTAAAATTTCTTTTCTAAACAAGATGCATGCATGCTTTTTCTTTTTTTCTTTTTTTTTTTTTTTTTTTTTTTGTCTCTTATCATCTATATGAAACTTTGATCTCTTTTCTTCCTTTACTTATGGGTTGGCTTTTATGTCCTTTCCATTTCACAAAACCATTAATTTTTGTAATTCGCAACATGTGAGAATCATTAGAATCAATCAATTCACCTGATACAGTGCCAGTTTGGACAGTTCTTTTTAAATTTGAATTCACCCCATAGATTCAACTTGTTTGATAGGTGAATCGACTCAAATGAAACTGGCAGTATATACTGAATAAAGGCACAGAAACTTTCAATTACTTACTGAGGAGCATCTATTCCTTGTTGATTGTCACTGAATGCGGTTATAGTCCCTGTTATTATTGTCTTACCAATTTACTTGGTGGCATATTCCAGTAGGTTAGTGCGTCCCAATTAGGAGTGGATCAATGTATTCATCTTGGATGTTAAGAGCTGACTCAGCTGAGCATTTGCAAGAAAGTTATGATTTACATGTCAATGTTGTAATTCACCTTTGACTTAAGATTCTAATATGTTAGCATCTTTAATATGATAATGACACACAAAAAAGCAACCAAGAACATTTTATCAGAAAAAATTAAAATTTCAATGGCAAAATTTAATGCCTCAGAATGGGTAATTCTAAACTGTTGGAAGCTGTAAGAATTTGCCTTTGCTTTTTTATAATTCAGAAATATCAGCATTTCATTAGCTGGCGTGTAGATACAATTACATGTTGTCTAGGGAACGCTTAAGAACAGCAGAAGTGATCGGCATCTTGACTGTTACAGGGGAAGCATGGAGGAGAGGGGAAGAATGACTGTTACAGCAAATGCAAATGGTGATATTTGTTCTCTTCAAAATGCTGGAGGAGAGGGTGTGACACAGAGTGTTGTAATGCATTGTTTGCGGCTTGCATCTAGGAATGTTGAGTCTATAACAAAGAAAATAAAAGATGCAGTGAGTTTCTTTGTCACAAAATCCTATTGGAAGTTCCAAATTGCATTCACTTCATGCAAAATACTTAATTGTAGGACTTTTCACATTCATCCTTTAAAGACTTCATTTTTTTGAGGCTATAAGAAAATGGTCTTTAAAGATTGTGCAAAAGGCTTTTGTTTGATGATCTGTGATCCAGATTACATAATATATTTTTATTCTCAACTTTTGGTGTAGTGCATTCTTTTGGTTTCTCTTCAAGAGGTGGAACATTGTGTTCTTTTGAGGGCCAACAAATACAGTATGGACAGGTGGAACATTTTGGTTTAGGTTTTCCTCTTTTTGCTCAAGAATTATCCTGACTCTTATAAAGTTGTTAGTGCTACTAGAGGATTCTACATATTTTTATAATGTTTTTTGATTTTCCAATAGCCTATGAGGATGACACTTCTTGTGTTTTGAATAAGTTTATTATTGCTCCATACTCAGTGCGTTACAAACTACAAAAGATGCATCAAATTGTTTGCACACTTGCAAAATTTAGGAAAACGAGAGTAGTTTATTGCAGTCATCAATATGGAGTTTATCCAAGTCAATTTTATGTAACTTCCATGTTTGTCGTAAACATGGGATAAGTTACCTTATTTGTAATTGATAGTTACCTAAGTCTTCATTGTTTTTATAGCAACTTTAGGGAAAACTCATTGAAAAGCGAGTAGAAAATTAAGAAATTTTTTTTTGAGTTTTCTTTAAACGCATGAATCAAAGGGTTCTTTCTGACAAGTCCTTAACAAGAGATGAAAGGGTTCTCTCTTAACGAGCTCTTATTATCTTGTAATTTTGAGTTGAATTATGCCAAAGAGCCTGGGACCATAACACTGTGGTTCTATCATTGTCATAATTCAAGAATGCAACAATTTGTGTGGGAAACTGTGTTCTTGCACCAGTACCTTGCATGGCAAATGAATCAATGAAATGAACTGTTGATTGAAAGCAAACTTATTTGGATTGATTGGCAATTGCGCATAGGTTTTATATGCAGGTATAGAGAAGTAATCTTACTTTATTTGTACTTGCTCTGCTCTTTCAAGCTTCAATCCTGCTTTATTTTAGCTGTCAACTTTCTGCATGACGTGGAATAGTACTACTCTTCTTTTGCTAATTTCAGTTGCTCCTTTAGCATGATATGGTCAATAGTTGTTTTCTCTCTTCCTTGCGCTCACTAGATCCAATATTTTTGTAATATGTTTTTGTGCAGGTTGAAGCATACAATACTGAGAGAGCATTACGCAAGATCAAGCGCCACTCTACTTCTGTTGCTGTCAATGCTGGTGAGTTGTCAAGGCACCAGATGGAGAGATTGAAGCTAGCATCTGAGAGTAGTAGCATCAGTCAAAGTAATACTGACATTAATGATGGACTCAGGTCATCTGAACAAAGTGGAACTAGTTTTAGAGAGGGCACTTCTGCAAATTTCTTGGGAGGACCCTCACGTTGGTATGGTGTAAGCCTTTTCTGGGGACTTTTAAGTATTTTGTTTTATATTGCTGACAACCTATTTTAGAAGGGAAAGAAAGACTTTGATTTGTCTTTAGTGTCATCAATATTGAATTTAAATCATGAAGCTTTTTTTTATTATTATGCCTCTCCTTCTCCAATAAGTAATGATTCTTTTTTGTTAAGTTTCCTATTTCAGGAGGGAGTTGGGACTTGGAAAAGATCGAGAGAGTGAGAGGGAGAGGGAGGTTTTAGTGGAAGGCAATTTTATGTTACTGTATTACAGCTGATCAGTTTGTTTAATTATTTCTGTTTATTATTATTTTCTATAGCTTCTATTCTAAATTCTAATAGATTCAACTGTTCCTTGAAAAGATATCAAGTAACTAAGCCCAAGTTAGTAAGGTTTGGCTTTATGGATTTTTTTTCTCTCCATTCCAAATGATTATTGACTACCTCTTCAGAAAGATGGAGAGCTTTTAAATCTTGAACTGCTCTTCTCCATGTTAATTTAGGTGTATCCTTCCCTCTCTTCTCATAGTTGACCTTAATATATTTAATTGGGGCATCAGTAGTCTTTAATATCAAATACACCATAGGTCACAGATATGGATGATGTTGGTTGGATCTGTTTTTATGTATGGAGGAAACCAGAACTGAATCCTGAATCTTATTTTTTTTTCCTTGAATTGAAATGTGTTTTTCTAATTTATAAATCAAACAAATTGTCCAATTCAGTTTGTTATGGTCTAGTTTGATGATAACTCTGGCACACAGCGCAAATTATTTTATGCTGATGGTGTTGTTTGAGAACTTGATTATCATCAAATTGAGATAAGCTTGTCTTGACAATTGGAATTAAAACTTGAATAATTTCATATGGTCCATTCCAACAGCAGAACATGTGCCTGGTAGATTTACTAGTAAATGCTTTGAAGAGGATAATAACTTACATTTTAGCTGTTACATTATATGCTTATTTTTAATTGTCAATATTTTAATTTTTTTCGTTTTGGGATGCCATAGACTTGCACAATGATGCATATAATGAATGAGAATGGTAATTTGCTTGCTGAATAGTGGAGTGAGTATGGAACTTGAGTCCTTGAAAGCTGCAATTATCATCATATGTTTTGCCTATTGCATTTTTTTTTTTTTCATATGTTTGCTTAATCATCATATGTTTTTCTTATTGTAATTGTCATCATTTCATTTGAATTGTTGGAAGCATTTTTGTGTCATATGTTTTGCTTAATGAATTTTTTCTCTGTCAGGGATCCTTACTCAAAAAGGTGTTGATTCAAATCTCCTAAAAGCTTCCCTAGCCTCACATGGTATGCAACCTGTGCAATTTGGTTCAGAGCAAGAAACAAACTTCTTTAGTTTAGTGTCTGTTATAATTTGTATCCAGGTTGTAAAACCTGAAAGAGACTGGCCAGTCAGGAAATCCAGGAACAAGAAGCTCCATTTTGGGTTGAACTTAAAATCCTTTTATTTAATAAACCCTTTTGCAACTGTTTGAATCAGCCAAGTAACCTGCAAACTGGTTAACCTGTCTTGGTTCAACTGAGACAGCATGTTGGTTTAAGCTGCCATATCAGCTTAATTAAAAGATAAATAAATATTTTTTCTTTTGGCAAAAAATGGATGTTTGATTTTCAGTTTCTGGGTTTGCTTCACAGACGTTATTTCCACCTAACTAGGCTTCTACCTCATCAATGTTTTGAAATCACATGGCCTAAATATGTAAAATCATTATCTTAAATATAATTCCTCAAAACATAATTTATATAAAAATATATATTTTTATTTAAAAATCAGGTTGATCACTGGTTGGACGGTCCAACTTGGACCTCCAACCATTGACCCTTTTATTTAGCCATGTTTGAAATGTAAATCTTGGTTTATATTGGTTACTGCTGCAATTTATTTTCTGAAGAAGAATTTGGCATCAAACTAGCTTGACTTGGACCTTAAAATGGGATCCTATTTCTTCAGTTGGGAATGGCTTCTGGTAAATAACTTGCTAATTCTCCGAGCGGCCACAGTGTGGTCGCATAGGAAGCCTGTAGTTGACTTTCTTGCTGCGTTTTTCTAAAGCTAGTCTTTTTTGTCTGTTTGTTTTACTCCATTTGGAATCCGCCAAATGGTAACTTATTGTATATTGAGAGCGTTAATCTTTCACTGTGCTGCCTATAGCTAGAGCTTGAGATCACTTTAGGTGATTTCATATGTGTGAAATGATGTCAGGTGCGTGCCTACATCCAGTTGAACCATAAAAAGAAAAGTGAATTTAGCCAATTGTGTGAAGGAACAACCTGTTTTGCTGTCCTTTTTTGGGGGGTCAATGAAACATAGCATATTTCTTGTTGGCATTTTTCATGTATGGCAGTCAGATCTGATGTTTCAGCGCATGGACAGATCAACTTCTGAATCCAGCTTCTCATTGTGCAATTTTGGCTAATATTGTTTGTTAGAAAACTGACGCTTATTACAAATGTTACTTACAGGAGTTTCAGCACCCAATAAACAAAAAAAGGTTGAGCCAAAGAGCACTCAAGCTGAGGAAGAGAAAGCACCTGCAGATGCAAAACCAGCTATTTCAGTTGCTGATGCATCTGAAATGGAGCTTCATACGAGTGGTGTGAAGACTTTGAAAGAAGCCGTAAAGCCAAAGAACAAGAGAACCCTTCCAGCATGAGTGCTAGTTAGATGAACTTCTGACCCAAAATTATTCTTATGTTAATGTGAGTTAAATTAAATCTTTCTAGGCTTTTTTTTCTTTGTTTTTTTTTTTCTCACTAATTTCTATGTCTGAAGGAACTATTTTATTTGACCCTCTGTTGAGTGGTTAGGAAATGATTATTAACTATTGGCTCACTCTGTCTTTATACAGAAGAGAATGGGAGAATGGGAAAACTATGTAGAAAGGTGGCCTTTTTCTTTTCATTTATATAAGAGAAGATAATTAGCCCTACTTTTTTGTTTGAACTATTTTGCTCACTGTCTGGGCTGTTTTCTGTTTTATTTTATCGAAGTAGTTTTTTTTCCTTTTTTTTTTTTAAAAAAGGAAAAATTCACATGGTTAACAAATTGGAGAATGTTTGATTCCGTGTATATCCTCAAGGCATGAGTTAATTCAAGGCCATTTGGTACGCCCAAGGGTAAATGGTGTTGAAAACTTTATTCTGTACCTAATGGAGGATGATGTGGAGGAATTAATTGCAGCCAGGCTTTAGTTGAATGAACCAGTAAAGAGACTTAATCCTTCACATACAGGATTTGTGGCCATTTTCTGCCTACTAAAGGAGTGAGTGATGACATGTTGGCCGAGTGGACATAACTACTTTTGGTATTGCACTGCTCAAATTCTATTGCTGTTTTTTTTTTTCAATTTAAAAAAAATTAGTTTGACTATTGTGTCAGGGATGCTCACTAATCTTTTTCTCAGATCTCCATTCTCCCAAGGGATAGGGACTGACTCAATCCCAATCATTCCTCTTTTTTTCTTCCCATGGAAGTAATGTGCTCTCAGTTTTTGTCAATATCTATATGAATCCTGAAAATTTTGTTACTTCAGTACGAGAAAAAGAAACATCAAAGCTCTTATTATGAATTCATGTTGTGATTGCTCTTTCTGTCTTCTATAAGCTTTTGAAATTGCATTAAAGATTTTATTCTGTCTGCCAAATCTTTGTTGTTTTAATCCGCATGGTAAGAGTGAAGCTGTAAAGGCAGCCATTCTTCACCAGGTACTCAATGAGATGTTGTGAATAATGGTGAGATTTTCAGTTTTATTAGGGTTAAACTATTTATTTGTTGGGTGCTTTAATGCGAGAAAGGAATTGCTAGTTGCCAATTTTAAAGCTGAATAGAATAATTTATAAGATTAAGGGATGGCTTCTATACCAGAGCTATGGTTATTGAAGGTGCAAGCATAGAGGTTCTGGAGTTGAGGTGCAGAAAAAATACCTGATTTACTGGAAAAAAAAAAGGATCAAGAGCTTGCAAGGGTAGGAAGGTTGCATAAGCATTGCTAACTAAAGTTGCATTCGTTTGTTGCTATCTGAATTTGCCTTCTTTTGTTGCATATATGATACAACATGGGAGTAAAAATGGATGTCTTGATTTAACATTTTGTCAGATGGCAATTTCGACCGGCGGCTGTTGGGTCCTATAAGTCATAGTCACTTTAAAAAAAAAAAAATATTGCATATTTTACAAAATTTTTGTTTCCCTTTCGGTATCAAGTTAAAAAGTACCTGCCTGCCATGGTTGCCTGCTGATTTGTATGATATTGACTAGTGTTTCTTATTAGATAGTGCAACCTGATGTGTGCGATCTTTCTAGGATCAGGCCGCAGATTTGTATTCATGTCCAGCATGAAATTTCCACCAAGAATCCTAAGAATTTAGCATTTCATGAAATGCTCTTTTCATATCCAGATGTTTGGTCAACTAAGATCTCTCATTTCAATCAATCTACGTGCATTATCTTATTAATATTGTGTAGAAAAAAATTTAATTCAATTTACAAATAATGATACTATTGGTTGTTTATGAAGATCAAAACCATTTTCAACTTTCATGTTTATCTATTTTTAAAATCAAAATAATAGGCTGGAATGAAAATGAAAAACAATAAAGATTTATGTGTATATTTTTCTGTACTTATCTTAATCAATTATAGTAATTTATATTTATGCTTCTATATTTAAATGCTCATGCGGTGCATATAAATAATGCTTAACCCATATTTTGTATCTTACACTTTTATTTTTTCTCATTCTTTCTCCTTGTATTTTTATTTCTATACATTGAGTCCCTACACTTTTATTTTGTCATATATTGAGTCATTAATTTAAAATTTATATATTTTTATTTTATCATACATTGTGTCCTTATTTTTAAATTAAGGACCGAATGTATAGTAAAAATGTAGGGACTCAATGTATAGAAATAAAAGTGCAGGAGGAAAATTATGAGTTATGCTTATAAATTATCAATTGTTATATCATGAATCCTTGTCCCTATTGCAATATAGACTAGAGGTCATTATACATACAAAATGAAAAATGTGTTTTTCTTTTTTCCGCGTCAAACGTGTCTTTTTTTTTTTTTTGTAGATTCATTGATTTTCATTTTCATGTTCATTGTCATTGAAGATCAAATAAATCTACAGGTGAAGGTTAATGAGCTTGTTGCAGATTCAATGACATTTACTTGTAGGTTCATTTAATTCTCAGTGAACATGCAAGTGAAGATAAATGAAGCTGCAGTAGGTTCATTAACTTTCATCTATAGTCTTATTGACCTCCACTTATAAATTCACTTTCAATATCATAATAAATGAATCTCTAATCAATAATACATGAACATCTACATTATAACTTTTGCTTAGAGATTCATTTATTATTATATTGAAACTGAATCTATAAGTGGAGGTCAATAAGACTATAGATGAAAGTCAATGAACTTGCTGCAGCTTCATTTATCTTATTAATAATGTATGTTTGCTTTAAATGAATACAGAATTGATTTGGAAATGAATTTTATTTGAAATTTATTTGGAAATAAAATGAATTTTGGTGGAATTAAACCAAATAAATGGTTAGGAAATTCAAATTTTGGTTATAAGATCCCATGTGATAAAATTGTGGGGAAAGTACAGAAAACCACCATGTGGTTTCATGGTTTTAGACTTTTAAGTACGTGATTTTTTTATGACACTTTTAAGTATGTATTTTACGTCGTTACACACTGTCCAATATATCTGTCTAACATTGTTAAATTGGTCCTACATGGCGCGCGCTGATGTAGTCATTATGGTCCAATAGTTAAAGACACTTCATCCATTTAGTGGGCCTTATGAAGACAACTCATAAAAAAAAATTCAAAAAATCAAAACATAAAATAAAACTTCATTATTCATCACTTGCACCATTTCCGACCACCACCGTTGGCAACATCATCAATTACCGCCACCATCGATACCATCATCAATCATCACTGGCCTCTTTTCAACACCATTTCCAGTAAAATTATCAGTTAAATTTGCCTAATTTCAACACCATTTCTCGTAAAATTATCAGTATGAAAATTAAACTCAAGTTGGAGCATTTTATCAATTACTTTTTAACATTTGCAGCTCATCAACAGAAAAGAGATGAAGACACGATGAAATCAAATTTTAGAAAAAAAATAATTGTTACAAGAAAATCAAACACTAGTGCATCCATTACAATGAAAATAGCTAATAAAGTATTCTTAAAAAAAAAAAGCTAATGAAGCTACAAATTTAGGAATGTCTACTAGGAAATGGTGGATCTCGTCCATCCATAGATTCTTCTCCTATGTTGTGGATAAACATTTCATGTCTATCTCCACACCCTAAGTTGCAGAGCAAATCGAACAGGGCTGATTTGCAGTGTAATAATAAGGTGGAGGCCTTAATGATGACTAAGTTAAAAACATAGGCTAATGATCATATATGCTTAATGAGGCCTCTTCTCTTACCCAAATGGATATCATGTGCCGTGCTTCCTTGTTTCATTCTTCAAAGAAGGCTTGTTGGCTAAGTTGTGTTGGCATTTGCTTTCATTTTCATGATCATTGTCCTTCCTTCTCCTAACCTTCTTGGTTGATTTACTTGAAGAACTTCGATTCTTATTGCATAGTTGTCAAATAATAAATGAACTCCACACTTTACCATTACATTAGAGCTTCGACCTTTTCCAAAATCTTCAAAGAAGTCAAATAAAGCCTTACTGAAACTGCACTTAGTTGTCATGAAATTTGCTATTGACACTCACAACACGATGTGGTTTGACCAGAAAAAAATTTCCACACTCATTTAATTTGCGATCACACATCTCTAAATTAGGACTTATGGATTCATGAGTAAGGGTTTGTCGTCCAGACTTGGTCATAAACCTGCATTTACATGTTATATATCAGTAAGCTACAGAATGATAATCATTGGTCTGACTGGAACCTGATGTAACTACACACAACCACAAACACAATTAGGAATGAAATTCCAAACCATAAGAAGATCAATGCGATTTTTGGCCCCAGGTGAGAGCATTCAATACAAAGAAAATAGTAGAGACAATCCTTGGGAATATGACTGCAATTCTAAGAGTGTCGGCATCAATATTTTTTTCTCCTCTTCCTTTTTATTATCCACCAAATCTAGTTCAAGTTGATAGTCACAACTTCATGTAGGTCAACAGTGGTTGCTTATAGAGGAGAAATAGAAAGAGAAGGTGTAGAGGAGGAAGCATCAGTGGTTAGAGATTGATTCAAGGCGAGTGCTTGGAATTTGTGTTTTGTTCAACCAAAATCAAAATCAAAATCAAAATAAAAAAATCACCCTAAAATAACAACAATAATGAAAAGAATCAAAATCAACCAATAAAAATCAAAATCCCAAGAAACTTTAAAGAAAAAATTGGGGAAACAAAGAATGGGAGAAGGAATTTTCTGGTGTTGTACGTATGGCTTGATTTTTGAATTTTTTTTTATGAGTTGTCTTCATTGGGGCTACTAAATGGATGAAGAGTCTTTCGCTATTGGACCATAATGTCCATGTCAGCGCCATGTAGGACCAATTTAACGATGTTAGACAGATATACTGGAAAGCGTGTAACGGCGTAAAACACATACTTAAAAGTGTCATAAAAAAACCATATACTTAAAAGTATAAACCGTAAAACCACAGGCTGATTTTCCGTACTTTCCCCTAAAATTGTTTTATCATCCAATCTACACATCTCTATTAGTAAAAATATTGTAATTATCATACAATCTACACATTTCTATTAGTTAAATATTGTAAAAGGTTTTTGTATAATTATAACATTATTGTCCATATTTTTTTTTGTCAAAAATAGACTTGAAATGATTTAATTTTCCACCGTAAGAGGTATAAGGAAGAGGGTAGGAAGAATGAAAGTTCGAACTCTAATTACATCAAAGCATTCACACTTTTTATCACTTAAATTATTTGTGAGAGATATTATTGTACATATTTACATTGTATAATATTAGGAGTTTTATAATTTTTTAATTTCAATAATTAAGTTCTAAAAAAATTATTAATAAAGTACTGTGAATTCTAAAAATTCTCTTTGTTAGTTATATTAGTCAATTATATTTTTTTTTTCTGTTTGTCAACTATTTAATTTTTATATTTTAATCCTTCAGCTTTTTTTAAAAATATAGATAAATTTAACAAAATTTAATGAATTTTTATTAATATTTTAGAAAATATAATTATTTTTCTATAATTACATAAAATTTTAAAACGATAAATTATATTACAATTATTATGTAATTGTATTTAATTAAATAAAATTCAAAATTAAATCTATTTACCTTAAATTATTCTCTTAAAATTATATTTAGTTAAACTTAAAATTACTTACCTTAAAGTAACAAAAATAAGCATATGATTACTTTAATACATTTGAAACTTAAATTTTAACAAAAATTAAGTATTAAAAATTATAATTTAATTTTAAGCTTTAATCAGAAATTTTTAATTTTTTACATAATTTGACAAAAATGTTATATTTTTAAAAATATTAATTAGAATTATGATATAAAATATCAAAATTTTATATATTTTAAAAAGTTTAAGGATTAAAAAGTAAAAATTACATACGTAATCAATAGAAAATTCCTTTTAACTAATGGATTGTTTTTACTATTTTTCATAGATTAATGTATAGAACTTTTGGTGCTATTATTTAAAAAAAAAAAAATAATTCATATTTAGCCTTGAGCAAATTTGCAGGTTTGTTCTTAAGGATGAATTAACATGAGAGTATGCAACATGAAGTTTTACACATCCTACTATTTATAAACCCAGAAACAAAGTAATCACAAGTACAATTTAAACAAACAGATTTTTTTTTTCTTTGGAACAAATTTTGTTAATTTATATATGTGAAATGCAACAAATTCACCAAAATTTAATTAATTTAGTAAAAAAGAATTCATAGTCATGACATAGCTCTTCTTCATCTTCATCATCTTCTTTACAGCTTCATCAAAAAGCATCATTTCACTTTCTTCCCCATCAAAATCAAGCAAATCAACTTCATCACTTCCTCTTGTAATGAACCCATCAACGGGTCTAATCAAAACCAGTGTTGCTCCCTTCATCAAGTACCCTTTTCCTGGTAACTCCAGCACAGGCAAATACCATAGCTCCATCCTTAAATCTGGCAATCGAGTCCTACCCAACGATGACTCTGATATCATGTCCACTGATTTCATTTCAAGAATCTGATCTCTTCCAACACATAACTTTCCTTGCTTATTAACATCACCAATCATAACATTTTCAAGTGTGGGGTGTTCTGCTACAATCTTTTTCAACATGGAGTGCCTTGCAGATGCATCAATCAAGCAAGAAATTGTCCATGCAATTCGTAACTTCAACTCATCATCATTTAGAGCACATCCGGAAACTTCTTCTTGTTCTTCTTCTTCCTCTTCTGCAACGTAGCAATAATTCTCTTTCCTTTCTTGAAAAGATACAGCACTAAGAACAATACAAGTCTTCAGCTCTCTCCCAAAGTCTGCCTTCCATTTAAGCAAAGAATCAATACACTTCAACCGAATTCTCTCACAGTGAGAAGGAACCTCAATGTGCAAAAATTTAACATCTTTGAAATGCTTCAAGACTTGAGTAGGTGAATAATAATATGATGAACTATCAATGGCTGACTTAGGAGGAGCTATAATATGCTGAAAGAATTGGAGGGGTCTTGTAACAAACTTGTTAAAAAGAATCTTGAAAGGATTTTTTGACAATTTAAGGCTTGATTTTGAGATGGGTTTTGGAGTAGCGATGGAAAGGAAGACATTATCAATTTGCAAAACAAGAAAATAGAAGCGCTTGGAGACTAAGAGGCACTGAGTGAGAGCTTTAGAATCAGAGAGTTTATTGAAGATAAGGAGGAGAAGATGGTCTGGTAGAAGATCAAAGAAATCTTCTTCCTCTTCTTCTTCCAGCTTTGAAGGCGAATTCATTAGATTTTGGGTTGATGGGATTTTTGAGATTATGTTTGTTGAATGGAAGAATGAAAATTTGGAAGGCTTTTGTAGGAGAAAAATCAAAGGAGAAAGAGACACGGTGATGGTTGCACGGGTTTGACTAAAGTGGACATATCCACTTTCAAGCTGTGGCATGTGAGCGTGCGAAAAGTGAAGCCAAACTTTTCTGATATACCTTCTGAATTTTGCCTGATAAATGAGTTAAAAAATGTTTTTTTTTTCTAGGAATGTGAGATTAATTACAGTCCATGGTTTATAATTAGAAGTATCGGTTTAGAGGAATTTGAATCAATGAAATTCAGATATAAAACCTTAGTTTAAAATATTTTTACACAAAATTCAATGGATTTTAAAACATTTTCCACTCTTTTGATTTAAAAAAGTTCATGTCCTTACCTTTCATAAATATGTCTGGTAAAAATCTATCCTATGTCGGCATGTAAGGTCCCTTTTTTCTTTTGGGAAGAGAAAAAAGAAAAAATGAAGAGAAGGTGGGGTGGCCCGGTGGGGATGCCAATAAGCTCCATGTTAGTGTAAAGGCAAGTCGCTAACCTAAAGAAAAGCCTAATATTTATATTAATAAAAATTTATAATGAATTATTTAAATTTTACTTCCATAATTATGAATTATATTCTTATTTATATTCAAAATTTTTTATTACTTAATTTGTACACTTAAGAATTTAAATTTTTAATTAATTTATATTTTATTTGAGTTGATACATATATATATATATATGTATATAATTTGTAAATTCACTATAAAAAATCTATTTACATATATCTAATATAAAATAGGCGAAAATTTATTTAGATATTATCATATGATTGTATTTAATTTTTTTGGGGGAAAGAGAAAAAGAGAGAGGAAGGGAGAGTGGTGACTACGGGTGACATGCAAGTTTCAGGTTAGCGTAGAGGCAAGTGGCTGAACTCAGAAAAGTCAATGAATATTTATATGACTAAAAATTTATAATGAATTATTCGAATTTTACTTCCATAATTATGAATTATATTCATATTTATAGTTAAAAAATTTTATTACTTAATTTTTACACTTAAAAATTTAAAATTTAAAATAGTTTATATTTAATTTGAGTTAATCTATGCATATAATTTTATTTTTGTAAATTCACTATATATATATATAAAATCTATTTACATATATAATATCTAGGCCAAAACTTATTTAGATGTTATCATATGAATTTTTATGTCAACATGTCTTTCTAATTTAACATTGCATTATTTTCTCTATATAATTACTTTGCATTTAATTGTGAAAGGCATTAAATTTGTAATATCCTTTTTATAAGGAATTACTTTTTTTTTTTTTTTGATATTTTTACTATTATTACTTACTTTTAACTCATTTTTTTTTTGCCTTTTATTCTCATAACAAGTAACAATTTTTTTTTATTTCTCCTACAATCTAATATTAGTTTTTCCATTTTAATTTTCATAAAAGTATTATTTTAAAATCACTTATATAATATGGATCCCTTTACCATAAATTTTATATTTTATTTACGTATATTAATTATTTTGATATAATTTTTATAATTATATTTCTTTTGATAAATTTGAAGGATATAAGTTGCCTTCATAATTACTCTGTGAACTATTTTTTAATTTTATTTATCTAATAATATTTTCAACAATATAATAAATTACTTTTATTGGATAAAATATATTTATAAATTTGACACTAGCGGGCATAATATTGGTATTGAATAAAGTTAGTTGCTAAATGCAGTTTTGTTATCCATATTAAATTTAAAAATTAAATATTAGAATATAATTTCTTATAAAAATAGTACCCATTTTAATATAATTTTTACTTTTATTTTAGAAGACTAATATGTTAAATGGTATATTGATAATAAATTTCTTATTAATATTCAAAGCAAAAAATTATTAGGAAAATAACTTAATAATTTAAAATTATCTTTCAAAAATTAATATATGGAACATCTTTAATAAGTATTTTCAAAAATAATTATTGAAATTAAGTACATTATTAAATATGAATTATATACATATATGTGTATACACACATGAGCGCATGTATATATACACTGCCTTACTAACATAAAATTTTGGATTCCTCCATGATCATGTGCATTTTTTTTAAGAAAAGAAGAATATTAAAATAAAAAATCTATTTATTTATTTAGTTATTTTGATGAATAATATGTTATATATAGCTTGTAGATGAAGAGGTTATTCCACATTATTTATAAGGATGAGATTAGTATACCTTATTTTGTAGGGTACACCATAACAATTGGTGCACTTAGGGGTACTTAGCACAGACAAAAATAAAATAAGTTCTCTATAATTAATTATTTTTAAATAGTTGCAACCTTTATTTATTTATTTATTTTTTTATCTAACAGAAACTTCCATTTAGATAAATCTGAATACAAAACATCATTCATAAAGGAAGAAGCCATAGTCCATTCCCTGGCACCAGACATAGAGCAAGCTACATGAGCTAGAGTGTGTGTAGCCAAGTTCGCTGAGCGCCTATTCCAACAAAGTTTTAAATCTGTAAATGATGATAATAAAACAACACAATTTGCAATAATAAGACCAAAAGAGAACTGATCAAGCATTTTGCTTCTAAGAACTGTATACAGTTGCAGAGCATCCATCTCCAACACTACATGAGTCCAATGTTTGTCTTTAAACCAGCTAAGAGCCTCTATAACACCCAAAGCTTCATTCTCCTTGATAGTAAAACGGCCTGAGAGAATTTTCAAAAAACCACATAACATCATTCCATCATGATCCCCAGCTAAACAACCTATGTCAATTTTGCTTGAATTGAAATGAAGAGCAGCATCAACATTGATCTTTATAGCACCACTAGGTAGAGCTGAGCATGAGACAAAAAAAATACCAAATCAAATTGAAAAACAATAAAATCGTATAAAATTGAATAAATTTAATCCCGAATTGAATTGTACTGAAATTTATGACTAATTTGGTATGGTACTGAATATTTATAAAAAACCGAATTGAGAACCATACCAAAATTGTACCGAATCAAAAACCGAATATAGTACCAAATATTAATTCAATAAATAATACATAAATATTATAAATAGTAGTGAACTTAAGTATATACTTTTAATTATATTATCAAGTAATGTACATATATATAATAATATATGATAAAAATTAATAGTTTTGTTGTGTTTAAAATATAATAAATAAATTATTAACAAAATATTTTTATTAATTTTGTTATTATTAATATTATTACCATTGCGACTACTACAACAACAACAACAACTATTATTATTCAATTAACAAGTAAAAATGAGAAATGTCTATTACAATTTGAACTTAAAATATAAAAATAAAAAATTCACATTGCATATGTCATGACCCAAACTGGAAGTCATGATCGGCGCTAGGGAATGAAAATTCTTTCGAATCCGGAACTCATAGCAAGTCTTAAAAGAAAAATATGCAATAATATAAAATAAATATGCACCATAATTAAAATCATAAACCAATTTAATAAAAATAATCTCTTTCATATCATAACATAAATATATTAATACAATATTCAGAGAAAGACCTATGAATTAAAATCACATACAATAAATATAAATACAACTCAATACTGATACAAAATATGACTATTGCAGTTTTCTAGAGTACAATATAATATAAAAAAAATTAAGAGGTAATTTACATAAACAAGTTGGGGCAGAAAAAATCCAGCAGATGGGTTTACTGTTGAGGTCTGAAGAAGAAGACTCTCCTATAAAAATATCAATTGAGTGGAGTCAGACCTCACTGAGTGAATTGTTATAATATATATATATATATATATATATATATATATATATATATATATATATATATATATATATATGCATCTTCTATATGTCAAATACAATCAAACATTTGTATATAATAAATATATATACAAGCGATCTACATAGATGCTGAAAATCACTTTATATAATTGTACTAAAAAATATAAGTTCATGAAGGATCAAATAGAACCCTATTTAAATGCAACTTCAATCAACAATAACTCTCTGGCCATACAAGCTCACGTAATTCCAAATTTATTCACTTAATCCATATGAACAGTAGACTGACCTCGAGACACTAAGTCAACCGAGCTCCAACAGTCTGACTATCAATGTGATTGGCCCCAAGACATTTGGTCAATAGAGCTCCAACAATCACACTATCAATCATATCACATCTCAATCAAATCAATCATATCATTCTCAATCAAATCATAATTCCACAAATAATTCTCACTCAACCCTAAGATTTATTACACTGGTACATACACGGCCCTAGTGTTGCCCACTAGGTAGCATGTTCTATCGATATCCTTCATTTAAAATAAAACATTCATACGAGAAAATAAATAATGCACAATGTCATTCATAATAACAAAATAAACCATATATCTACTGAAAATATACCTAAAATAAACTAAGTATATTTCAAGTATATATATGTAAAATAAATTCAAAATAAATTATAAAAGATGTTGAATGTAAACCAACAATATACTAAAAACATGTTAAGTTTAAATCAATAATAAAACATGCATTTATTTAGAAGTATATAAAAAATATACTAAAAATATACCTAAAGTATACTAAACATTTTAATAAAACAATTTATGAATAAATACAATTAAAACATGAATATGTGCTAAAACATGCATCCTAAATGCAATGTACATATAAAATAACAACTCACAGGTTTACGCTCCTTAAGACTGGTCCGACGGGCTTGGTCCACTAGGCATCAGTCTCGACGCAACTAAACAAATAAAATAATTATAGAAATCAGAATGAATCTAACTTAAGCTTTATAGAGACTTGATCTAAGATTTCAGAACACAGAATTTAGAATTGACCCGATGTCACGTTTTTTACAAGAATTCTATCGAAAATTTGGCAGTTTTTCTCTATAAAATGGACATCTCTCTACTAAAAAGTAGAGCTGATCCTGTAAGAAAAATGCACTTCAAACAAACCGAATTCACACAACCCTCGATTGGGATCCCGAACTGCATAATTTTCCAATCAATGTCCACAATTCACGAAAAATCCAGATAATATAATAAATATACTAAAAATCAATAAATGCCATAAATATCCTCAAAATATCAAAATATAGTATATTTAACATTAAAACACCAAAAATAATTATTTTCTCAATAATTACGTAAAAATTCCAAAATAATAATATAATATTATTAAAAATCCAATTTCTAGATAATTCAATATAAATTATTAAAAATTCACTTTATATATTCAAATAACTAAAATAGCCTAAATAAATATTAAAAATTACTAAAAACCCATTTTATTACCAAAATAATATATAATATATTATTTGAAAATAATTTTTAAAAATTAGTATTAATTAGTTAAAAATAGTAATTAATTTGAAAAAATTATTTTAATACCTTAAATAATTATAAAATCAACTAAAACATAATATTTAACTATAATCTTAACAAAATTATGTATTTAACCCTATAATACAAAAATACACATAATATACTAATATTACTCAAAAATTCTATAAAAATTATATAAATGCATAAAAATTAGTTTCTCAACATATATATTACTAATATCAACTAAAACACATTATTTAACAATAATTTCAACAAAAACCCAACTTTAACCTAATTTTCTAATATTGACATAATACAAAAATATTTATAAAAATTACATAAAAATCACAAAAATTATTATCTCAACACTAAAATTAATAAAAATTTATAATAACACCAAATATACCAAATTTATAATTTGATAAATTAATTTATGAAAATTCAATAAATAATAATAAAATATTCAAAAATTCACAAAAATTAAAATAAATTCCAAAAATTCAAAAAAAATTTTATTCATGAAGATCAAGCTACAAGGAACAATTTTGTGAAGGAAGTTTGTGTGAATCATCAAGATCAAACTTTAAAAAAATCAGAAAACCCTAAAACTCAAACAAAAATTCAACAAAACTCAAGAAATGGATGATTAAAGTTCAAACCGAGCTTGCATTCATACTCACTGAAGTATGAATGGTGATCGGCATCGGCACCAAAAATGCGAAGAATGGTGATCGAAATCAAAGATGGCCGAAAAAGATGGAAGTTTCGGCCACTATTCGTTCCAGTCGATGCCGATGCCGGAGAAGAAGGAGGAAGGGTAGCAGAAGGAGATAGGAAGTGGCAGGTGGTCGGCCGGACATCAGGGAGGCACACTGACGGCTTTTGAACGGGACAACGGGAGGGAGTTGGTGAGTTACAGTGTTTATGTGTTTTGTTTATGTGTTTGTATATTTGAATGTTTGTTTGTATACATGCATATATATTATTAAACTTTATAATATAATTTAATAAAACGTTATATTATAATATTATACAATGTAACATTAAATCTACACCACACAAATAAAATTATCTCATATATATATATAACACATGAAATAATAAATACAAACCCTAATTATAATATATAAATATAATACATAAAATAACAGTACAAATAATAAAATAATTTAATAACAAAATAAATAGTGAAATATGATAAAACAATAATAGAAATAATAATATTAAAATAACCATGCAAATTAAATGACCAAAATAATATATATATGTAGAAAATTCAATTAAACATAAAATAATGGTAATTAATAAAAAAATAGTAAAATAATTAAATTTGACTTTTAAATTTATTAATACTACATATCTTATTATAAAATAAAATAATTTAAAATTAGGGTTATAAAGCATAGTTTCAAATGGTTCAATTAACAAATAAGAATGTGGAATATCCATTACAATATACTTTAAACTTAAAATTTGAGAAATAAGAAAATTATTATTATTATTATTAACAAGAAGTAAAAATGTGCATAGCACATTATATTTCAATTTAAAATAAAAAAAATATGAATTAAGAAAATTAACATTGTATAATTTCAAATATTATAATTTTTAACTAAAATATGTTGTTATTATTATATTTGATAACTTATTAATTATTATATTTGATAATTTTATTATTATTATTATTATTATTATTATTATTATTATTATTATTACATATAGACATATAATAACCAAAACAATATATTTTTACCCGAAACTATATCGTTTGATTAGGGATGTAAACGAGTCGAGAGATATTAAGTTAATAAAATTTAAATTACTAAGCATGGCAAAAAATAACATATTCATAATAAATACTATATAGTAAATTTGTTATAGTAATAATAAAACTATGTAATTTTAATAACAGTACATAATTTTAATATTAATTAGTATTAGTACTAAGTAAAAGTAATTTAAATTAATAATATAAATTTATTTATTACATAAATTCCTGAAAATCCGTTTTGAACCATACCATACCGATTCGTTCCGATAGAATCGAATCCCCGTATCGAACCGTTCCGAAAAATGAGATGGTATTAGTACAAAAATTTTTAAATTAGGTATTGGTACTGGAGATTTAATTTTTAAAATCTCTGAAATATGGTACGGTTTCGGAGATTTTAAATCCTTGAATTTCTCCGACCCGTGCTCACCCTTACCACTAGTAGGTTTAACCCAAGTACTAGCACCACCATTGACTATTGATAGGAAGTGGAACATTCTAGGATTCAGTTGCGTAAGATTCCTTTTAAAAAGCATTCGACTTGCTAGGTTAACCAAATATCGAGCAGAATTATGTTTGTTTTTCCACACTAGATCATTTTAATTCTTCCACAACATCCATTCGATCATAGCCATTAACTCACATGCTTCATAATTAAATGAATTAAAGAAACACCTGACCCATTCAATACAAGAAGAATTATGAAGTCTGGTAACCCTAAAGAAGAGAGCAACCAAAACCATTTCACAAAAGAATAAGAGACCATTGTGTGACGTGCATTCTCATAATGTTCATTGCATATAGGGCATGTTGCAGTAATCTTAACTCTTCTATATCTAAGCATATCAGCTATTGGTAGACAATTAGAACAACAACACCAAATAAAGTTTTTAACCTTACCTAGAATTTTCATTTTCCATAGTTTATTCCAAACCTTATTAGCATCATTATAAATATCACTATAAATCACTCGATAATAGCTCTTAATCGAGTATGAACTATGACTATTATGACTCTAAATAAGCTTATCCTTCACTAACTGATTACTTAAAGGGATTTGGCTAATGAGTTGTTATTCTCTATCATTGAACAAGTCCTTAATAACATCCATATCCTATCCATCGCTTTCCACCCGCATAAGAGAAGAGACCTTAGCTTCTCTTAAGCTACTAGGGATAATATAAGTGATGAGGCGATTAACATCATTAGGTAACCAAGGATCCAAACCAATATGGATACTTTGCCCATCCCTAACATGAAAATGCATTCTAGATTTAATAGCATTTCTTGTTTCCCAAATCCCTTGCCAAGTAAAGCTAGGATTATTACCTAGATTAACATTAGTAAAATGGAAAATAGAAAATTACTTTGCCTTAAATATTCAGGAAACTAAAGCCTTTAAATGAGAAACAAATCTCCATGCCTGCTTAACTACCATGGCTATATTAAAATCTCTTAATCATTTGAATCCAATCCCTCCCCTCTTCTTTGGCATACAAAGTTTGTCCCATGACTTCCATGGAATCCATTTTTGCCCCTTTAAAACTTGTACCCCACCAAAATGAATTTAACATTCTTTTTAATAAGAAAATAGACATAGCAAAATTAAGCATATGCAACGATTTTAATAAGAATTTCCTTGCTAGTCCTTAAGAGATGTTTGTTACTCCACCCTTGAATTCTATGCCAAGATTTATCTCTAATATAAGCAAATATCTCTTTATTTTGCCCAATAAGAGATAGTAGACTTAAGTATCTTCCATAGGCTGAAGTTGCTAGCACATTAAGGTTGTTACAAACCTTCATTCTTCTTTCCTCAGATGTATTAGAGTTGAAAAGGACAAATGACTTTTGGAAATTCACTTATTTTCCCGAAGCAGATTCATAAATTTGACTGTATTATTTAATAGTAGCACTTTCATTAAAAGTGGCTTTAAATAAAAATGAGGTAGTCATAAGAAAAAAAGAGATGGCTGACTCTAGGAGCTCTTTGATTTATATTACAACCATGAAGTTTCCCTTCTAGTTTTCTTCTCTTTAGCAATTGACTAAAACTTTCGGCACACAAAGGAACAGAGAGAGGATGGTACTGGAGAGGCTAGGGTTTTCAAAACAAAAAAAAAATTAAGAGAAAAAACGCATAAAAAAAACCTTATACTGCAGGATTTCAGAGGAACTTTTCCTTTTCAAAAGAAAATAGATGTTTTCAAAGTCCAAGAAATCAAAAAGAAAAGCATTAGAGTCAATTCCAAACAGTGAAAATCACAGTCTGAGGGGCCATCTAATGCATATACACAACATCTTCCAATCTTTTCTTTTCTGTTCCTTTATTTTAATTTTATTTCTTTATTTTATTTTTATTAATTCATTACTTATTAATTTGTTTCTTTTGGTTGATGTCCTGTGATGCTTTAGAAGGAAGGTTGGAGATATGTGATTTTTTGACAATAACTATTAAAGAATCCATGGACTAAAGTCTATAAAACTCCTGTAGGATTTAGGATTTTTTTTTATTTTTCTATGTTATTTGTTCATTTATTGCTTGTGGATTTTAATTAAATGATCTTTTAATTATCTGTATTGTAGGTTGTTATAGCCTCAATAATGGAAAAATAGTAGAATTCTAATTCTTTGCACTAAAATTGATTAGTAATTAGGGTTTCACTAGGTAAAAATCAATTAAAATCAATGATGAAAGTAGTTAATTAGGTTTCATGAAATTGATTTAGGATTTTTTTAGAAAATCATTAAAATGTATGTTTGATCTATTTTTGTGTTTTATTTGTTTTGGGCTTGTTTTTTTTTATGTTTCTATCCTTTTGGGCCTCAAGCCCACGATTAGGTCCAATTCACTTAAAATAGGTTTATAAATGGTTTAGGTTAATTAATTAATTAAAACCGATGTAGGCCCATTTTAGGTTAATTAGATTTAGGCCCATTTTAATTAATAAAATCAATTTAGATTTAGCTCAGCCCATTTAATTTCATCACTTTAAAAATAAATAGACTGAGGCCTACATTTCACCTAAAATAAAATCAAGTTAGACTTAGGCCCACTTATAAAATCTAATTTCTTTAAAAACTTAGATTTAGGCCCATCTTAGAGATTGAAACAAGTAGATTTAAGCTCATTAATCAAAATGTAGGCCCACCTTTAGTCCATTTGCATTTGTAAATAAAAATTGTAAATCTTGCTAACTTTCAATAAAATTAACCTAGTTTAGACTTGGGGACAATGTGCTTGAATGGATTTTTATATGTGATTTTATTGACTAAATGCCTTAGGGTTAGATGGATGTTCAAATAGGGTTTAATAAAATTGCATATAATTAGATAATGAAGTAATAATTTATAAAGTAATTCTAAATGAACACAAGACTAAAAGAAGTTAGTATTATGTTTCCAGAATCTCCTGGTTATGGTGCTAACTTTCTTTTAGAGAATCAAGTACCACCAATCGAATTGTCCAAGTTATTACCCTAGGTGGCGAGTCCTCTTCTCCATGCTATGACTTTGTGGCATAGTAGTGTGTTCCTTAAGGCCTTGAGCCTAAACAGTGTCGCGGTTGCTAAAATCTTGGACATGCGCTAAATCCTGTAGTCTACAACCACTCAATTCAATTGTACACTTTGCTCTTATTGATCTTTAATAAACTATAGCCATTCTTCCTTTATAATTTTCACTTCAAATAATGCATGGCTTCAAAGGCAATGATTATATTATTTGTAATTGATCTCCCTTTAATATTCCACCACTATTTTTTGAATAATTTTTTTAAATCTTTTACTCAATTTTTTGAAATTATTTTATAAAATACATTACAAAGAGAGATAGGAATCATATTAGACATGGTTATTAGATTCTACTTCTTTGGAATAGGAGTGATATTTTTGTCTAATTTAAACCCTTAATATGCCTTTATGAAGACTTGCTAAACACTTTATAGTTATATGACTCCTTACTATATCCCAATAATACTGAAAAAATGTTGGATTCATACCATTCAACCATATGGCTTTGTCCAAATGCATTTGAAACATAACATTCCTAACCTAATCCACTGTAAATCAGACTCTAACTTGTTATGTGCCTATGTAACTCTCTTTTTAAGCTCAAGGGTGTCATTTTCCTCATAACCCCTATAAGTAAACAAGTCATTAAAATAATTCATCATTAAGGTATCTACACCTAATTTCTAATCTACTAAATTGCCACCCTTATCTTATAGATTAGAAATCATTTTTTTTATCTTTTAATAGAAGCTAGCTAATGGAAATATTGTGAGTTTGACTCTCCATTCTTTAGCCAAAACTATTTTGCTTATTGCCTCTAATAAACTTCTTATTATTCATAAAGTTCATTAATCATTCTCTTATTTTCATTATACTAATTTTTTGACACTAGATCTCTTTTAGACCTAAGACATTTTAGAGCTTCTTTACAATTCTTAAATTGAGTAATTTGTTGCCTCTTAACCTTGTTACCCCATTTCTCAAAGGTATTACCACAAGCTTGAATTTTTTACTATATAGACCATGAATCATCATGCTTATGATTGTTCTATATAATGATTATTCTCAAAATGAAATTTGTTAGGCCTTAAGATAAACACTAGCTAAATCTTAAGAATTTGAAGAGTAATATGAAATAGTACTATCCAAATTCCACACCTTTGCTAGAAGAAAATTACTTATCCAAGATGAAGTTTCAAGTCCCCTATGTATCTATATTCTCCTATACTAATTGAGGCTTTCCTTTACATCGCTTCTATGTGAATTGATATCCTAATAGCCCTAAATAAAAAAAATCTTGCATAATTAATTGCATCTTGTAGACACTCAATTTCGGGATGATGAGTTATGGATGTGACAGAAGACTCCAATGATGAAAATGTCATGAATAGGTCTTCAATATTTGAACTTTGAAACTTCAAGGATCTAATTGCATTTTTTAAAGAAAGGATTTAATGTTTTCATGGACTAAATTGCAATGCTTTTTAGGGATCTAATTGTAAAAATTAAATTCTTTCAAGGATCTTTATGTAATTAAAAGTAAAAAAAGTGATTGGAATCCCCTTAATTCCAATCGAAATTATGCTAATTCCGATTGGAATTACACAATTCCAGTCAGAATTAGACTCCTTTCACTAATTCTTGAATTTTCCAGATAAATCTTGAATTTTCTAGATAAATTGAGTCCTAATTGGTATGAAATTCTCCTAAAATTGTTTTGATAATATTTTTAAGGAAATAGAAGTCTTTTAAGAATCAATTTATAACTAGGGTTTTAAGATGTATCCTTATATAAGGAGGGTTTTGGCTCTAAAAATAGAGAGGAGGAAGAGGAGAAAAAAGGAGAAGAGAGTAAAAACGAAGGGAAGAAAGGGAAAAGAAAAAAGGGAACGTAGCAAAAGAAAAGAGAGAAGTAAAAGAAAGAAAAAAAAGAGAAGAAAAAGAGAGAAAAAAAAAGAAAAAATCTTACTCTACGAATTCTTTTTTTTGCTTTAAGGATCTTTGAAGAATTTTGAAGAATAATATTTGAAGTCCTATCAAGAACGATGATTCTATAAATGTAAGGAGCACTTCATTAAGATCATCCATAAGCATGTTCTTCTTCTTATTTTATTTTATTTTATTTCTTTTAATTTTATTAATTTTTAATTTTTTTATTATTGTTATTATTTATTCACTAATCATAACTTTTATTCTTTCTTTTATGGTGATTATGGAGGAAAACACATGATGATTAAATTTGGAGAATCAAATCCATAAGAGGTCTATGGAATGCCATAGATAAGACCTTGTAGAGACATAGTTTCTAGGGTTTTTTTATTTTATTGCTTTATTTTATTTATTTATTTTTGAGGTTGTATTAATTATTTTTATTATTATTTTCAATAGATTATTGTAATAGCCCCAATAGTGGGAATAGTAGAATTATGTGTGATTGCATGTTTATGTTATTTAATTGGTTAGTAAAATTAGGGTTTTAATTGGGTAATTAATTAAAATGAAATAGATTAACTTAGGTTGCATGTTAATGGAAATTAAGGTTTAGAAGGAATTAATTTAATTAGTTGTTTGATATTTAATTTAATTGTTTTAATCTGTTTTATTTTTGGGTTTGTTTATTTTATTTTTTTGGACTTGTTTATGTATTTTTATGTGTTTTGTGCTTGTTTGTTTATTTTTATATGTTTTGGGTCTTAAGCCCATATTAGATTTTAATTCATTTAAATAAATTTAGGATTTTAGGTTTAAATAATTAAAATGAATTTTAGACCCATAATTAATTAGATTTTTAGGTTAGAGAAAACTTAGGCCTATTTAGTAAATTAGACATAGGCCCACCTAATTTAATTTAATTAATTAGACTTAGCCCATTTAAATTTAAGCTTTTTTCATAATTTGTAGATTTAAGATCACTTTAGCATTAAAATATGTAAAATTAAGCCCATTAATTTAAATACTTCATAATTTGTAGATTTAGGCCCATTTTTTTTAGAATTAAAATAAATGGACTTAGGTACATTTAATTAAAATTAAAGGGAATTAGTATTTAGGTCACTTGGAAATTAAAACATGTAGATTTAGCTCATTTAATTAAAATCCATGTATATTAGACTAACTTAAGGATTATATGTTTGAATGAATGCATTATTTACTTGTATTTTTATAACTAGTTTTCCTTGGAGTTCATTGCTAGAATAAGGGTTGATATGAAATTGCATGTAAATAGAGGATAATATAGTAATTCATAAAGTAATTCTAAATGAACACAAGACTGAAAGAAGTTGGTATTCCGTATCCAGAATCTGCTGGTTGTGGTGGTAGCTTTTTTTTAGGGAATTAGTACCACCTTTTCAATTTATCCTAGTTATTACCCTGGGTGGCGACTCCTCATCTCCATGCCATGTCTTTGTAACAGTGGCTAGTATGTTCTTTAGAGCCCTGAGCTCAAATAGTGTCACGGTTGCTAAAATCTTGGACGGGCACTAAACCCTGTTGTCTAAACATCTTAAAAACCATCCATCAATTTGCTAGGATGATTAATAGGTCCTTGTTTTTCATAAGCAAACATTATATCATTAAAATCACGTATGTATGCCCACAAAAAATCACATCTGGATCTTAGGTTTTCAAGGAAGAATCTTTATGGTGATGATATTTTGGATACCTATAGAAACCTGTTAAATGCCAATTTTTGAATTTTGAACTAGAAACAAAGATGGTGATATGTTGTTGAGAGAATCTTAAGAGTGAAACTTTATTATTATTTTTCCAAAGCATTGTAAAACCCCTTTTATGGTTAGGCTAATATACTATGAATAAGTTATCAAAACCAATATCTTCTTTTATATTTTCTCCACTGTGTTCCTATGTATAAAAGTCTTTATAAGAACAATAAAGTTAGGCTTCTTAGATTGAATATAGTCCTTTAGGTCCTAAATTGTTCATGGGTTGCCTAGCCCATGACAGTTACAACTAATAATACTCATTGAGCCTAGATGACCTAGAAAAAAATCCTACCATATAATTGTTTTTTGAAACAATTTGATATCCACTATTTTTTGAATCCTTTTCCTTATATCCTATAGGATTATTACTTTCCATATATTCTCTACATGCAACTCTCCTATATTTACAATTGAGGATTATTAATTATGTTAATACAAGAGTATTTTAACTATGAGAGATTTTTATTTGACTCATCTCCCTTAGTTGTAACCCTTCCCTGATTAGTGCAAAGGTTAAAATGCTACCTAATTTCATGCCTTTATCTTAGAACTTGCCTTAAGTAAATAGATTCTTTCTTTGCAGTTTATGGGTATGCCATTGACTTCCTTTTTTATGTTCTCAATTATACTATATTTTGATTTCAATCATTGATGATTTGTTTTGGTGTTAATGTTTATAGCCATTTGTTACCTATCATTGCCACATTATGCCTGGTTGAAGCTTATAAATTACTAAAATGCTTATCAAGAATACCATTATTGTTGTTAAACAAAACTTTATAATATTTATTTATATGGCCTAGATAGCCACTGAAGAACTAAAAATTAAATAAATGTTCATATATAAATGTAATCCCTGTCCACTCTCCTTCTGGTCATTTAATCTTCATTTTATTCTTTAGTGGTTTTTTGACATCAATAGAAACTCTTAACTGTGTATAATTGCATCATATTCCTTTAAATTTGATAGATCAAACATGACATATGTTCTAAGAAAATTTCCAGTACTGCTTCCCACCTTTTTTATATAAATCCAATAATGAATTATAGACCTACACCTAAAAGTTTGCATGAAATAAAGGACTGCATGTAAGTTATTCATCATTGCCCACTCACTTCATTATACATATGACACCCCTCCAATATGGTAACTCATCAAAATGCCCCATCTGATGGTGGCACCATAAAAAAATGCATTACCATAAGACTAAGTAAGGCATCTTATAATGACTATACTAATAAAACCTAAATTCATTTGATAAAAACATAAAACTTAAGTGCCAAAAATTATGGGATAATTCAAATCTAAAAGAATACTATGATGGCAAAGGGAATATCTCTTTTCACAAACATAACATAGTCATCATAACATATATACATAAGAGTTATATTATAAGTGCCATAATAAGATCCCAAAAATAAATAAATGAGTACGAGTTATAATACAAGTGGATGAAAAATAAATAAACATTAACTAGCTCAAATAATCCTATTGTAGATCCTAATTTGATGTCAAGATGTGCACCCTTAAATTCTCACAATTTGGCCCAGGGCTTAATACCAACATCTAACTCAAGGCAAAAAGCTCCAACACAAGCACATAGAGTGTAACCTAGCCTCATCCAAAAAGATAAAATAAGACTAATCTAAACCCAACTCCAATCTAGGTCAAGGTGACATATACATTTTCATAAGTTTATAGATGACTCAAATCATGATACATACACTATTTAGGTACTCCTTAGAAATAATAGATATACAAAGTAAGGCTCATATAGTCTTGATGGCCACTTGAAAAGCAAGCTCTACATCTACATTATGGCATATGATATATCTCACAAGGGTTTCAGTTGAAGTCAACTCATAGGATATCACAGCCCATTGTACTACCATCTGGAATAAACTTTAGTTATTGAAAAGCAATTACATAACCTATGCTAAAAATATAAGAGAAAAGTGAGTGCGAGTAATTGCATAATGAAATTACCTAGTAAGTGGATAAAATATACAAGAATAGGCACTTAAGAAGATAAGTATCAATAATATGATGAACATGAAAATGTAAGACAAAGAAAGCAAAAGGTACAGATACCCCTTCAATGTTTTGCCCTAATCACAGATGAACCATTGTTTTTTAGGTTTCAATTACACCCTTAACATCATAAAAATGAACCATATAAGTGTTAGTGATATGCACTAGGTCAATCATTTGATTATGTATTGACTTTCTTATTTTATTAATAAAGAAGTATTTCATTATCATTTGATTTTATGATAATTATATGAATGGCTAATTCTTATTAAGGCCATCAAGTATGTGACTTGATAGTAAAACCCTTAGATTAAAATAAGAGTTCTATTCTAATTATCCCTAGCCATTTATTCATTATATAAATATTAAAGTATTAAGGCTAGTATGATGTTGGCTGATGGTTATGTTTTATAAATCATGAATATGAGATATTAAGTCAACTCATACGTATATGATGAGAGATTATGTACTGGATTGACCCACTATGAGAATACTGCATAGATTATTGTCATAAGTATTTCTCATTATAGTAATTTTATTTCGGTCCTTTGACCTTGAAATCATCATGGATTTCTACATAGCTATTTTATGTTTTGACACATTCTAACATTGTCTTTAACTGGATGATTAGATAGGATGTTGTTGGATATGAAATTAGTTATGTGAGGAATGTGAGTGATTCAGAAGGAATTTATCCCTCATTAATATGAGAAAGATATCTATGGGCCCCTTAATGAGATAGACTGAAGGAAAATGCATGGCTATGCTGAAATGAATTGATAAAGAGTTATCATTTTCAGTCTACTTGGAATCAAGTCATAATATTAAACTATATAAGGATGACATTCTATGCCTTATGTTCAATTAAGATATCATGTGATAAAGGGACGATAAAATTCATTGTAATTAGGTTATGTCAAATTATTGACTTCACTTGACTTGGGTAGTCATAATGTCTTGCTAGAGGCCACTTATGACTTGTAGGCCTAAATAGAGATTTAGACCCACTGCCAATGTTATGTGAACCTACAGGGTCACACACTTAGAACAAGCCTAAAACGATTATGGGTTTAATAAGTCCAAAATAAACTTTATGGAAATAAATAATTAAAGTGTTTTATTTATTTATTTATTTGTTTATTTATTTAATATAAATGTTATTTTAAATAAATAAATAAATAAGATATTATTTCTAATTTTTTTTTAAAATAAAATCAGAATATAATAAATGGGAAATTACCAAAAAGGTCATTGGTAGGTGAAACCCTAATTAGAAGTCTATAAATATGTTATATTCTCTAGGGTTTAATACAGTTTTATTTTTCCCTACCTCTAAAAACGGTTTTCTCTCTTCCTAGAAAATAAACATAGAGTTTTTCTTTTGATATTAAATTGTTAGACAATCAAGAAGGTTGCTAGCACACACTCCAATTCGTTTTGTCAAGGGCTGTTCGTGTGGATATCTATAGAGGATGCATCCTTTGGAGATGTCTTGATCCGAACAACCAAAGCAAAAAGTTCGAGGTAAGGTGTCACCGGTGTGAACCTCCTCTCATCCTTCCAGAAAAGCTTGCCTCTTCTACATTTTGGTGAGATTCTTGAAACCCTAGATTTAATCAAGTAGTTGAATTACATGGATCCAGGTTTGGGAACATGATAAAATTTTAATTTTTTTGCTATGTTTATATCACAAAACCCAACAATAAGCCTATGTCAATTTTTGTCTGATTAAGACATTAACCCTATCTATATGGCATATGGGCCTAATAGATGGAGATTATAAATTCAGATAGTAGGACTAATAACTTTTTATAGGTAACTAACAAATGCATGAAGGTATAATGAGAAAAAAAACTATAGATAATTAACAAAAATTATAACCGCAGATCAACCATCATTCCCTATCTTATCATTCCTTCTATATCCATCACCTCCACGGTTTGAAAACCCACCACTGTTACCATTTCTATTTCTATACTCTATTCTGTTATTGAAATTGCCCTGGCCATAGGCTTTGCTCAAAATTGCCATGCCCTCTTGCTCCTTCATTTTAATATCTAGCCCGTGCTCTTAATGAAAATTATGCCTTATGGTTCCCTCATGAAGTAGATCTCTTTTCTTTAACAATAACTCAACATCAATTAATTATGATAGGAGAAGTCTGAAATAGACAAATATTTACCTTAAACAAAAAACTCAAATAAAAAAATAACAATAGTAGAAGATCAATAAAACAAAAATAATATGCAAACATAGAACATAATGGTTCATTAATATAAAGTAAATCAAACTTACGAAAATACATAAGCAACACTAAACTAAATAGAATGTGAGCATGTAAAACATCTATAAACATAACTACATTCTATATTATAATTGGACGTTAAACCAAATATATTTTTCATGTAAAATGGACATTAAACCAAATCAACAAGATTTCTTTAAAATTGTAAAAAAGAAAATATAGTAGCATGTGCATTTTTTGTTTTGCAAGTTAGCATGGCATACCTCTATTACACTTTGCACAATACTTGCCACTTCAAACTCCACAAACCCGAATCAAAATCCCTTTTGGCATCTAACTTGAATACCATTAGCCCTAATAGGCCTAAACATCTTAGACTCATTCTCAAGAAGGAAAGGTGTAGAATCTAAAGGTATACCTTTCACATAGATAGAAGGATCATCCACGTTATTTTCTTGGGCATTCCTATTTTCGATAGCATTTAAGGTAGAGACCTGTGTCTCGGACGCCACCACAAGAGTCATAATAGAAGTCACTTGAATACCAGTCATAATTTTACAAATTATTTCCATTTGAAGCAAGACAAAATAAAATCTATATAATAAATGAAAGAAGTACAATAACTTACCAAAACATCTTTTCAATTAAGCAATTGCCCAATAACTCTGTGCTTTACTATAAGGACCAACATCTTTCCTAGTCTTACCACTATTAAACAAAAGTAGAGCCTTATTATCATTTGCTGCAATATTAACTCGTTCTTAAATATGAGTAACACAAGCAGCAACATGACTTGGATTCTTCAAAAAAGACTCCAAAAAAACCATGAATCCTCTTTATTAGCTTTTTTATAACTATTATTAGCATACATAAAATGCACAACAACCATAACAAGGTTTTTAAACTTCGTAAAATAATGGGATCATGCAAAATAACTAGATGTGATGCAAACTTAGATAAAGTTAACCAACCATAATCAACTTAAACATATACCTATATGAGAATTTAAAGAAATGAAACAATTGGATCATGGGTATTTACGTCACGATGTCACCTGGAAAAATTCTAGGTTGAAGAACTCAATTGAACAAATAAATTAATAATTGATTCAGGAAAGTAAAAGGGAAAACAAGAATGAGTAAAAAGAAGGAGATTAAGAACTCATAAAAAAAAATCTTTAATGAAATCCTATTACAAGGCTATTTAATGAAAGTAGAATAAATTGTGTAATGCTAAAAAAGATTTAAGCTTTTTTTATGGAATCGTTTGTCTAAAAATATGCAGAGTAAAATTGAGGGTGATAAAGAATATGACAAGCTGATATAAACATCTGGGCCTTACTTGCCATATATATGGGTGTTGATGTCTTCATAAAATGGAAATAGACACTGTTTCACACAAGGGCTTATATGGTTCATTTTTATGATGTTAAGGGTGTAATTGAACCCTAAAAAGCATTAGTGGTTCATCTACGGTTAGGGAAAAATATTGAGGGGGTATTTGCACCTTTTCCCTATAAAGAAAAACTAGAGTTTTGAACTAAAACAACTTAGAAACAAAATTCAATAATAAAGCAATAATCAATTTATTTCCTTTACAATTTTTGCATCTCAAATTTTAGGTTTTCTTCTCATTGCACAATTCATTTCACTGGTATTTTCTTTCAAATTCACTTATCTTTTTTCAATTTTTTTGTTATCATTTATTATATTTTTTATACTATGTATAGTACATTTTTAGCATTAAAGAATTATATAACGTATTTAAGGGTTTATAGTATATTTTAGATCATAATAGTATCACTGTATTCTCATATCTTATTATATAACATTGTGGATCCACTTAATAAGATTATTGTAATTCACCGACACAGTTCATACTAACTATATCCTATGACACAAAGTCTTATATCACAATATCTCATAACACAATATCTTATAAGGTAGGCCTGGCCATGGGTTGGTTCGAACCCTGAACCAAAATTGAAACTAGTCTGGTCAAAATCAGACCGAAATTGGTCAAACATGGATTCGGGGCTGAAGCAGCTCAAAATCGTGGGAGGATCGGTTCAGGGTTGGTTCCTCCTTAGATGGAACCGTGAATTGACGATTTAGATTCCAGTTCCAAACCGGTAATTTTAATACATACATATATATATATATATATATATATATATATATATATATATATATATATATATAACATAAAATAATTTTATTTCTATCTTTTTGAATTTTTTAATCTAAAATTAACTAGTTAATTTATTTTAAGTTAACTAGTCAAAGTAAAATATAATTTTTCATTTGTAATTAAAAAATAACTTATTAAAATATCATAATAAATTTTTATTTCAACATTATGCCATAAAAAAAATACCAAATTGAATCGGTTCAAAATCGGAACTGGCTGATCCGATCCTATTCTCGATTTCGGTCCGGTTCCACTGACCCTGGTAACGTGAACTGGCGGTTCATGAACTAGAATTGGCAGTTCATGAATCATGACCAGACCTATTATAAGGTTTATATGGATAAATTTTGAACCACACAAATTTGACCAACCCAAAAGCATAATGAATATACGTGTTACGTATATTCTTACCCAATTATGACATTTTATTATTATCTCACATTATAAATTTTTTCAAAGTCATTTATACTTTAGTTCAATATGAACAATTTATGTAACTTTAGTCTCTATGTTGGGGACCTGAAACATTTATGTAATCTTTGATAAATTTAATGTTTAAAGCATTCCTTATTGAAATTTTCAAAAATATCTAAGATACGGCTCAATTGGACATTATTATGTTAATTAGTCTATAAGTAGAAAGTTATTGTAATTCCCAATTACACTTCTCAAATTTGAAAGTTTAAAAATTTTGTTTAGTTGAATGGCATTAAACATGACATTTTATTATAAAGGTTCATATTTGTCATAAAATTTTGTATTAAGATCCCATAAATTAGTTATAGTATTCTTAAGATCACTTAATCTTGATTGCAAACAATTCATGTTTTGCTTAGGTTATAACTAACAGTGTGTGTGATCCGCAAGTGCACAGAGTCATTTAAGTAGTAAAAATATTGATCCCACAAGGAGTGAAAAGTGATTATTGAGCTACTTTTTACATTAGTTTGTTTAAATAATCGAATGAGATTATTGCATATAATTGAACTAATCTTAAACAACTAAGTTTAACTACTTTTAAGTTTATCAATTAAATGAATGCTAGGATTTTTATCCCTAGCTAAATTTATCTAAGTTTTGTATCAGTCTCCTTCTTAACTATCAATTTCATTCCATTTCCTTAACATCATTCGAATTATGAAAATCTCTCTCAATTAGTCCTATAATTTATTGATCATAATAACTACTTGATTATTTAGCTTTGACTACCTTAAGTAATTAATTATTTTCAATATTGAAGCATAACTTTTCAAAGGAATATTAACAATTTAACTGTCTCTCAACTAACTCAATTAAATTAATAGATTATTATTGTCCTCTTAATAAAATCTATCTCTCAATCTAACCCTATCATTTAGATCATTCAAAGGGTGATCAATCCTAAGAAAGCATTAAGTCCAATAATAATAATAATGAAATGAAAATTTAGTGATATGGAGTTTAACCAATTAATTACATTTTGAGTTAGGTCTAAAAAATTCTAACTACTAGTTTAGCTACTCATGGAAATTGAAGAAAGAAAAGAAGAAGAATTCATATTACAAATATAAACATTATGATATAATAAATAAAACACAAGAAAATAATCGAAATAAGAAACCTTTTTTATTCTCTTTCTCTTGAGAAATGTTTGCAATTGCACTTTAATCTTTTATGATGAAAGTAATCCTTGAGTAGATAATAAAAATCAACCAAAAGATAAGCCAAAACTTCTTGTACTTCAAAAATCAATAAACTATATTATTCCTAAGACTATCCTACCTCTCTTTAAGAGGAAAAACATCACTATTTATAATAGTTCACCCAAAAACCCTAAAATTAAGTTTCCTTTTTTTTTATTCTCTTCATAGTGCACGACTGTGTACTTTAGTATATAGGACTATGCATACTTAGTTTGCCATAGAAATTGAGAAATTAGGCATAACCGTGCATATTGAGGCGCACAATTGTGCCTTTGTTGATCTTTAGCAAGCTTGGACTTATCTAGATTAGGCACAGTTGTGCACACCAAGGTGTATAACGGTGCAAGTGTGGCTTTTTGCAGGGTTACTTTTCCAAGCTCATGTGCATAGCTATGCAAGCTTCCTCATCTTGATTTCATAAAGATTTTAAATTTCCTCTTTAAATTCTTGCTTAAACACCTCATACATCGGTCCTATCTTAAGCATCAAAATTAAATAAAAATAAAATAAATTTATTAAAACCTCTAAAAACCTAAGCCCTAAAAAATCTAAGCTAATAATGGAAATATTCAATGCTATCTTAAACATCTAGACGTGCACAATTAAACTAATTTATGCTTAAAATCTAGTATTTTTCGCACTTATCAACTCCCCCACACTTGAGCTTTTGCTTGTCCTTAAGCATATCATTAAAATAGCCTATTAATATGAAGAACTTAACTCATTGCCTAGCTTTAACTTGACTAGCTATTACAGTCTTCATTTAATATAAAGCTTAAAAACTAAAAATTAGAATAATAACTCGAGGTTAAGGATTTGCTATTTTACTATGTGAAGAGTAAGCTTTTCAATTGAATTCCTGAAAATAGAAAATTGAAATAAGAGAAAGATGAAGGTAAATAGAAATTAATTAAAATTTTGGTTAATCTAAATCCTTATTTATAAGGCACTTTATGCTTTTTATTTTATTTATTAAAGGTCTTCCCAATTGAAACCCATATACTATTTTGGCTTTAAAAGATAGCGTGACATGAATTCGTGCATAAACAAGTAAAAATGATTCTTAATTAAGCCATTGACCATTGTCTCTCCCTCACTAAAAATTTGATCTTCTGTAAGTTTACTCCAAAAAGCATACATGTCAAATTTTTTTAGAGGATACCTAAGTCCTTCATTGGGGAACCCAAAAACATTAAACATAAGTTCAAAATCAAGATGGACCTCTTTTTGCCTAAAACACTTGCCTATCCTTGTCTATAAATTTTAATATTATATGGAATTCAATTGTAAGTTCGTAAAGAGTGTCATATTTCATTTTAATAAATTTAGTCCATCCCAATTAATCACATAAGATGACAATTTCTTCATCAACCTCGATGTTTATCAAAACATCATCCTAAGAAAATTTAGGTAGAATAAAATTTTGCTTTAAATGAGAATGGAATTCTTACCCTCCTCATGCAAATGAATGAGAAAGGAAGCACTATATCCTTTAGTGGGATCCCTCACCTTATTACCTTTTTGTACTATTGTCTTACCCTTCTTTTACCTTACTTGATCTTGCTCTTTAGTGACATTATGAATCAAAAATAAAAATTGAAAGTTATTTGCACAAGTGAGTTGAAAGAAAGAATTAACTAATTAAGGTTTCTCAAAGTTTTTAGAATGATTCTCCTTTGAAAAACATACTTGTTTATATATAGGGAGTAGTCCTTGTGCAAAAAGGAAAGAATTTCTTCTTATTTTAGAAGGAGAAGAAAAATTCAAAATTATAAAAAGGAAAAAAATTGAAAATCATATTCCTAATTGAATATTGACATTACTAAGTTTTTAAAATAAAAATTTATTAATCCTAGCCTAAATATAAAATTTAAAATACCCCTAAAATTTTGAAAAGAAAATATAATTCAAATCTCAAAAGGAAAATAAAATTAAACATAAAATTAAAATTAAAAACTAAAAATAAAAATGAAACCTAAAATTAAAAAAATTGGTAAAACAACAATTCAGCCCCCTTCCCCACACTTAAAATCAATAGTGTCCTTAACGTTGGTAAGCATAGATTTCATCTTTTTGAATTTTGTTTGAATGTGCTCCGTTCATATGCTTGAGTGTACACATCAATTTGCATTGTTTTGCCTATAGAGTGTCTGTGTTGTGTACACATGCACAGTTGTGTGCATTGAGGCACATGATTGTGCTTGATTTAGTATTCTTCTATGTTGCAGGTGGCACAATTATGCACATTGACATGTATAGTCGTGCATGAGGCTAATTCTACATAAGTTGATGAGTGCACAATTGTGTGCATTATGTGTACAACCATGTCTGTGCTATAATTTTTCTTATTACTAAATTGCCAAAGGCATAATGAATTTATTAAATCATAACCAATTAGCATACAATCATTTAACACCCAAAAATACACTTGTTCATAATCAAATTAAATAAAAAATGTTCACAAAACATATAATTACACACTAACAAATTCAAAGTTAAACATTCAACCAAAGGAAGTATGCAAATAACATTCAAATTTACAAACCCAAAAATAAGAGCTAAATGCATCACAGTACAAATAAATTGAAACTAACAAAAGAATGAAAAATTAAAAAATAAAACATACTATTCCTATGGTGCTACATCATTTTGAGGCTCATCTTACGGTGGTGGAAATGGAGGAGGCACAAAACCTTATTGTGTGAAGTATGCCTTGAGATCATAGTGCATCAATTATACATTGTAAGAGCTCTTTAATATTGGTGTCAAGCACTTCCATAGGCAACTCGAGGTTATCCATTCTTGTAACCATATCATTAACTTCTACTTCCTCCTCTTCCTCTATTTGTTGCTCTTGTGGTGGAGGGGCTTGCTCATTCGAGTATCTAATAAGCTAAATCTTTATGTATTGACTCTCAACTAACCCCATAGCTTGCATCATGTGTGAGTTAGTTGCATCCCTTCCTTGCGCTTTGAGAAATAACATGTTCTCTATGTCAAATCCTATATACCTTATAAATGATGTTACAAGACTACCAATTTTAATTGCAGCATTGAACTTTTGAGTGACATCTCATATTTTTAGTGCAATTGCATGAAAAATATTAATTTTTCTATTATTCACTATACAATATAGGATAGCAAGTTCAATATTCAAAATAATGGAATCACCCTCCTTCTTTCCAAATATAGTGTGCACCATGAGATGGTGCATATACCTAAGGATATAGGAATGAATCCGAGAATCTTTACATGTCCTAGCCTCATTTCTAGCCTCTATCTCTCTCTCCTATTAACTCTCTTAAAAATGCATCTCAATCAAAAGAAATTTTTGCCTTTTCATGTTTTGGGAACTTAAAAACATCATTCAATTAAAATAAACCCAATTTAAAGTCCTCATTCCTAAGCCTAAAGGAGATGAATTTTCCCTTATCATTAAAATGGTAGGAAGAAAAAAAACTCATAAATTGGCTTAAGTAAGAGGGATATGCCTTAATCATAAAGCTCTCCCACCTAACCCTTCTTAAATACATAGACACCTCATTTAGTAAACCTATATCTTCTAAAGTTTTTTTGTGAGGGTACCTATTGGGTTAGATTTTCATATGAATCATATCCTCAAATTTCTTATATTAGAGTTCATTAACAAAAGTAACTTGTGGAGGAAATCATTTTACCTCTAAATTATTTTCTTCTCCTTATAGGTTCATTGAACTACCACTGAGTTTTGATCATTTTAAAGGAGGAGCTGTGGTCTGGGCTGCATGAGACTTGGTTATAACCATTTTCTTATGATTGCTTATGGTGAAATGTGAGGAATTTTTGGAAATAAAGAAGTTTGGTGTTTAAATGTTATGAGAGAAATTAAGGATTTGATGAGATAAAGAAGAAAAATAAGAAGTTTGAAAAAATTAGAGAAGTTATACACTGAAAAATGATTGGGGTATTTAAAGAGTTATGGTTTTGATACTTAAAAGTTACCACTTTTAATGTGTAGTGTGTTTATGTACGACTATGTTCGAGTATGTGCACGACACGTTTTGTTTCATGACTAAGTCAAGCATGGCTATGCCTGAATGCATTCTTGAAAGGTTTCTTTTTGCACAACTGTGCACTCTTGGGCATATAGCAATACTTGTTTAGTCACATTTTGGCTAGAAAGGTGCATGATTATGCATGATTTTAAATTTTTGATCCTACCTTATAGTGTATTGTGACACTTCTGTGCATATAAATGCACATAGTCATGCATATTCACCTCAACATGAATATGACATAAAGCATTTTGCATTCAACATAACTTATGCAAACAAAATTAGCACAACTCTAAACAAAACTTAATCCATACTTCAATCATCATTCTCATAAGGAATAGTATGCACTTAAGAAGCAACAATCATCTTCATTATAAGGATCATAAGGAACAATAATTTGAATAGACTTGAAAGCTTACTACCCTTTATGCTCATTAACTTTTGGAATTTTGCTTATGTTTCCTCATCATCATCCTCTTTCTTGTAGCTGCTTACCTAAAAAACTACTATATGAGGAATGTGAAACTACAAAACACAAATATGATTTAAGAAAATTAAGTTAAATGAAAATGAAGAATTATATTCTACACTTGCTTGAGCTTCTAAGAAGCACTTATTTAAGAGGTCATAAGCTTGACCTTCGCATGCTTTACTCAATAAAGTTGTCTAAATTGGTAACATGATGGAACACATCATTCTTTCCTCCAAAATACCTCTTCAATCTTTGGCCATTCACTTTAAATTTATCTTCTTTATTGCTCATTAATTCAACTATTCCATAAAGGTAGTCTTTTATCACTATAAAAGGTCCTAACCACCTTAACTTTAGCTTCCTTGGGAATTGTTTAAGTTTTGAGTTAAAGAGCAAAACTTGATCTCCACTGTCAAAATCTTTCTTCCTTATGTTTGCATCATGTTATCTCTTTGTTTTTTCTTTATATAGTTTAGAGTTTTATATGCTTCTTGCTTGATTTCACAACTATAACATTCTCTTTTTGGATGCTTCCTTAATATCATAATTCCATGCTTTTATTTCCTAATAAGCTTTGTTTTATATTTCCAATTGGTGTTTTATAAGCTATCATGTAAGTCCATAAAACATCATCAAGTTTCTTGTCCATTCTCTTTTAGATTTTCCTATTATTCTCTCTAGATCACACAATTAGTTATAGTAATCTCAAGATCACTTAGTCATGACTACATATAATTATCTTATTTAGGTCATAACTATTGGTGTGCGTGACCCGCAAATGCACGGAGTCGTCTAAGTAGTCAAAATATCGATCCCACAAGGAGTAGAAAGTGATTATTAAACTACTCTTTGTATTTGTTTGTTTAGATAATCGAATGAGATTACTACTAAAAATTAAACTAATCTTAAATAACTAATTTTAACTACTTTTAAGTTTATTAATTAAATGAATGTATGGTTTTTATCCTCGACTCAATTTTTCTAAGATTTGTGTTAATCTCCTTTTTAACTATTAATTCCTTTCCATTTTCTAAGCCTCTTTTAAATTATGAAAATTTCTCTTAAGCACTCTCATAAATTTTTTATCATAATAACTAGTCAATTATTTAGCTCTCACTTACTCAAGCAATTAATAATTTTTAATGTTGAAGTGTAGCTTTTCAAAGGAATGTTAACAATTGAACTGTCTTACAACCAATTCAATTAAATTAATAGATTATTATTGCATTCTCAATAGATTCAATCTCTTAATCTAACCCTATCATCTAGATCAATTCAAAGGATGATTAGTCTTAATAAAACATTAAGTCCAATAATACTCATGGAATAAGAATTTAATGATATAGAGTTTAACTAATTAAGTATATTTTAAGCCGAGTCTAAAAAACCTTAACTACTAGTTTAGCTACTCATGGAAATTGAGGAAAAAAAAGAAGAATTAAGAATTACAAACATAAACATAATACTATAATAAATAAAACACAAGATAATAATTAAAAGATAAAAACCTTTTTATTCTCCTTCTCTTAAGAAATGTTTTCAATTGTACATCAATCATCTACTCTTAAAGCAATCCTTAAGTAGATAATAAAAATCAACCAAAGGATAAGCTAAAAATTCTTGTACTTCAAAAATAAAAGTAAACTATATTGTTCCTAAGACTAGCCAACCTCTCTCTAAGAGGCAAAATATCACTGTTTATAATAGTTCTTCCAAAAACCCTAAAATTAAGTTTCCTTTTTTTTTTTGTTCTCTTCAAAGTGCATGACTGTGAATTTTAGTATACATAACCATGCATACTTAGTTTGCCAGAAAATTAAGAAATAAGGTACAGTTGTGCATACTAAGGCTCATAACCATACTTGTGTTGATTTTTAGTAAGCTTGGACTTCTCTAGATCAGGCACAACCATGCACACTAAGGTGCATAGCCATGCAACTGTGGCTCTACATGATGATTTTTCTAAGCTCAGGCACAACCGTGTAAGCTTCCTTGTCTTGATTTCATGAAGACTTTGAGCTTTCCTCTTCAAGTTTTTGCTTAGACACTTTATGCATCGGTCCTAACTAAAGCACACCTAACCATTCAATACAAAAAGCATCAAAATTTAAAAGAATATTAAAAAAATCTATTAAAACCTCTAAAAACCTAAGCCCTAAAGAATCTAAGCTAATAATGCTAATATTCAACACTATCCTAAACATTTATACATGAAAAACTTAGCTAATTTGTGCTCAAAATCTAGTATTTTTCGCACTTGTAAACTAACTTGTGAGTAAGCAAGCAACCACATCATTTCCATACATATAAATATGCATCATATGTTACATTTTAAGATTTAATTATGATTTATAGTAGTTTAGACACAATTACAAGTCACTAGGGCATCGACTCTTCACAAGTAAGCATACGTCACTTTACTGAAGCATGCATCACAGTGTTACGGTATGTGTCACAATACTAAGGCATACATCAAAATGCTAAGGTGTGTCACAGTTCTTAGGCATGCACCTTAGTGTTATGGCATACACTTCAGTGCACTGTGAGAAACATCTATAATGTAACAACTCTATTTCCAGGCCATATTTTAGACCAAATGTGTCACAATTTTAGATAGTGTTCATACACACACATGTTTTAAGCTTTCATGGGTTTATTTCATAAGAAAAAATTCACCAAATTTTGAGTTAAATTCAATTCAGCCATCATAGATTATTTAACCTAATTAAAGAGTAAATTTCAAATCATGAATATGAAGTTTATTTCCAAGAAAAATTCAGCTAAAATGTTTATAGCTTTTCATCAAAATCATAAGAGATCACTAATTAACAAAATTAGCCAACAACAATAATAAATAAACTCAATAAATAATAATATTAATAGGTAAGGCTTCCACTTAATAAACATGGACATCAATCAGAAGAAGGAATTCAATTGAAATTGTAAAATTTAGGAAGATGAAGATTTGAAAAGCATCACTCACCAAGGATTCCAATAGCTTAAAGTTGTCTAGTCCTCCCAACAACTTATTAATCACCTATAGACAACAAATTCCATGAATTAAATACTTAAAAGTTAAAAAATAAGGATGCATGTCTAAGATTTAACATGGATCTTAATAAAATTTTTACGTGCAAATAAATTTTTAACCTAGACTAAGCTTTCCCAAGATATAATCAGCTCCCTGTTTATAAGATTCTCTTTTTCTTTGTTTTTTGGAAGCAAGAAGTGTTAGTTTCCTTATTTCTATTTTTAAACATAAGTTCCTCTTTTTTTTGTGGTTGGATAGGTGTCCTTGTGCATAACACTCACACATACATAAGACACCTCATCTCATACACTTGTTCTTAAGTTCTTGATTCATTCTTTATTCCATTATAAACTCCTTCCTTGCTATAATTTCTTTCAATTGCACCATGCTTGTATTTATTTTCTTTTCAATTTTACCCTTCCTTAAACTTATTTAATTACAATTAAACCCTCCATTATTTATTTTAGCTAAATTGATGCTTAATTTATTGATAACTCATATTAGTATCCTATCATAATAAGGGATATATTCCCTCAAAGGGGAGGATTATTTTAATAAGAAGAAAGCTTAATAAGGAAGTCCATTCCAATTAGAAAGATTACTTTACAAATGAAGTCTCATTCTCTCCTAAACAAGGTAATTCTACAAGACTAAGGAATCATATTCCTAAAAGGTTTGAGCAATACCTTCTCTTATAAATACATCTCATGATATCTCATGTCATTCATTCTATTCTCACATTCTCATTCTTATATTCACTAATCTCCCCATTCTCATCATACAATATCACCAAGACATCATTCCATCACTCCATCATCACATCATCTAAGCAATCACTTTTTGTTCTCTATTATATTATGCTTATTTGCTTTATTATATTTTTTTCTCATACCATTATTAATTTAAGTTTTGAAGTGTTTATAGGGGAAACCCCGCCCCTTTACCCGTTCTCCTTGTCGATGCAAGTTCCACAAGCAAAAATATTAATTTGGAGTTATCAAGTGGCACCATTTGTGGGAATAAACCAAATTCAATTCTGGATTATTATTGCTTACTAGAACCTAGCTCCAAAATTCTATTATTCTGTTAAAACAATATTTAGGATGAGACAAGCTTACTTATTTTATAAGTATCTTATTCAATTTGTCACCTTTACAACATGCATGTCATCAACACAGTAGAGGTTTAAAGATTTATCCATCTGCCCTCATTGACGAGCATGAAGATCTCTGAACAATAGCGACAATATGTCTATCGATCAAGAATAGCTCAGAAGATGATTGGCCGCCTTCATAAAGCTCCAAACATAAGCTTTAAGCATCGAGCACTCCAAGGAGTTAAATATGTCCACTGGTCATTGTGCTCTAAGTAGTTAACGTAGAATACCTATCAAACAGTGAGTTTTGAATATTGAGCACCCACCGATCATCAAGCCTTAAGCATCCAACACCTATGAAACATTGAGAATTGAGTGTTGAGTATTGAGAGAACAAAAGAATCAAGCACGGGGTTTTGTAACTTCTTACCGTCGACCGTTGACATGAAGGCTGTGTACAAAAGACAGTCGGACATCTAGAATTCTAATTTTCATCTGAGTTCCATTTCTATTTGAAACTCATCTCGAGCTTGATGGATAAAGTCCGACATACTCAAATGACATTATGATGAAGCGTACAAATCTCAAAGGCTTCCCTACTAAGTTTTGAAACAAATGAACCAAGAATATGAATTTAAAGTTGACTCTCAGATTAAGAACTGAACATTGAGCATTGAGCACCAATCAAGGCTTAATCAAGCACTGAGTTCTGCTAAGTTACCCAAGCATTAAAAAGCATCGAGACCTTATATATAGTGCTCTTGAATTAGAAACCAAGCTTCGATTACTAAGTATTTACTAGGCATCCAAGCATTGAAGCCTAAAAGCAGTTAGACACCCAAATCAGAATGCAAGTATTTGACGAATGGTTCTCAAAACTGAAACCAAATATTAAGTGAGCATCAAACATAAAAAATCGGACACTGACTTCTTGAGATTTTAAGTGTCGAGTATCGAGCATTGAGCTTCAAAGCACCGAGATTTTGAGCACCAAGCTTCTGAGCACTGACACTCGGATATTTGAATTAATCGAGCACCAAAGCACCACTGAAGTTAGAGAATAATTAGAAATGCAGGCTCTGAGCGATGAAGTTTTAAAGCAGGAGACCATCGAGCACTCAAGTCTAAGCGTTAAAGAATCTGAGTCTGAGCATCAAAGAACATAAATAAGTTTTCACTAAACATTGAAGTCTTTGATATCTGAGCATCGAGCTTAGGACATTGAGCATCCAACAAGCACCCTTAATAAGCACTCAGACTCAGAGCATCTGAACAACACGAGTACCAACCACTAAAGCCTTGGAAATCCAAGCACCTACTGCCAAATATTGATTTCATGGATATTTAGATTTTGAGTAGCGAGCAAGTATGGAAGAGTCGGACATTCACTTCATGGGCATCTCCTAAACTCCAAGCATTTCCTAATCTCCAAGCATCTCCTGAATTCTAGCTTTACAAGAATATCCAATGCAACCACGACAACAACTTTATAAGTATATATTAATAAGTTCATTTATTTTGCAGGAGCTCAGATAAAAAAGCAAAAATAAATAAATGAACCATGAGCTCCATAAGGAATTAATGGGTTTTTCAAATTAATCGGCAATAATTATTCATATCCACAATAAACATAAATATTCATTACGTCAGGAGATGGAACAAGAGCACTACAACCAAGATAAGTTTTTTTCCTAATTATTTATTTTCATATCCATTTTCCTTAAACTATTATCACATGGATGAATCATTAATTGAGATGGATCAAAGGACCCTGAGATTCTCGTTCTTTTATTATTATTGTTACAGTAAAACAATACAAATGTAGATGTTACCATGAGCACCTGAACGTCAATACTCATGATTATCAATAAAAAAATCATCATGGCCTTTGGGAACTTAATCTAACTTATAATCTCAGAACTGTATATTCAGATGATATATTTTTGTGAAGCTGGATATACACAAAATGCCAAGAAATTAGGCACGTACAAACTTAGGCAGCATCTTTAAAGACAAGGTAATTCAAGCAATAATTAAAGTAAATAAACATTTGTGAATTCAAAGGAGGGACAAGAGTGCATTAGGAGATAAGTTTCTCTAGTTTCTCTTTATATTATTTAATTTATTTATTTCTGCATCTTATTTTTTCTTATATGAGTATTTATAACTCATCACACAAGCACACTTACACATCTACACATAGATGCTCATCCATATATACATGATTATTATTCATGCAAAATATATATCAATTACATTTGATATATTTATTACACAAGGACTAACCATCAAATGAGATCGATTATAAGATCCTAAAATTATTGTTCTTTTGTCTATTACTACAGATAAGGAAAACATATTTATTGAAGGCGCTACTTTAAGCACCCATCAGTCCAAAAAATTGGACACTATGACCATCTCACTCGGCATCAACATGCAGAGATTGTCAAAAGACATAGATGTATTGTCAAGCAACATTAATATAAACAAGCACTTACTCACGCTCAAACAACAAATGGTGGTTCCTATTCAAAGCCAGATCAAATAACATTCAAGCAAATCCTACTTTGTAGAAGATCCTTGTTCATGAAAATTTCTGAGAATATCCAATAAGGGAAATTCAAGAATAGAGTCAAGTATATCCGCTACACAACCAAATAAATCAAAGGGCAATTCCAAGACATCCTAGCCAGCATCACACACTATTCTATATTTCAGAAGCAGTGTAATATTGACCCTTCACCTAATTTATAAAATGCTCATCTCATAAATTGGATTGGGCAAACTCAAATTTAGTCCTTTAAAACGCACCCTCCATTATTTCAAAAAATTACTATCCCATATTATAGAGCTCAGATTGAAAGGGCTCAAACTCATTATTAGGATCACAAACATCCTATCTTTTGCAAAAAAAAACTATCAATAATAAATGTTTGAAAAATCAAACATCTACAACAATAATGTCCGAACTCAATATCAATCATTATTCTGACTAGGCAGCTGCCATCAATAGTCACTGAAGTTCATAAATCGAGCAATATCATACGGCACTCGAGCTGCGCTTCTAATGCACCGAGACTATATGGTACTTGGGTCACACTTTTAATGCACCAAGATTAAGTCCAATAACTGAAGTTGGCACCCTCAAGTGTCTTTTATAGTACTAAGGTTTGGCATTTAAGCCGTGCTTCTAATGCACCAAGATTAAGTCCAGTGACTGAAGTTGGCACCCTCAGGTTGCTCCTATACTATTAAGGTTTCGAGCATGAAAGCCTCGCGTCCTTGCACCGAGCATCTAAGCCTCGATCATCTAAGTCCAATGACTGAAGCTGGCACCCTCAGGTCACTTCTATAGTACTAAGGTTTGGCACTCAGGCTGTGCTTTTAATGCACCAAGCATTAAAACTCTAATGACGACTGGTTCCATCATGTTGTTTCCACTCTGACAAGTTAATCTTTTACTCTAAAGCATTTTTATTATAGGTTTTATGCACTCAAGTCTAGTTGGCACTTCAAACAATGTTCTTATATGATGATTTCAAAACTCGGTACCGAGCTTTATCTTTTCTTGTGATTGAGGCTGCCACCTCAGCTCACCCTTCCATATAAGTTACAATAATGTTTTCTATCATATATAGATCCGGATACGTCGGACATAAATATCCGAACAGAATTTTAGGGGGGACTCTTGATAATTCATATTAGTATCCTATCATAATAAGGGATATATTCCCCCAAATAGGAGGATTACTTGAATAAGAAGAAAGCTTAATAAGGAAGTCCATTCCAATTAGGAAGATTACTTTACAAATGAAGTCTCATTCTCTCTTAAACAAGGAAATCCTACAAGACTAAAGAATCATATTTCTAAGAGGTTTAAGCAATACCTTCTCCTATAAATACATCTCATGTCATTCATTCTATTCTCATATTCTCATTCTCATATTCACTCATCTCCCCATTCTCATCATACAACATCACCAAGACATCATTCTATCACTCCATCATTACATCATCCAAGCAATCACTCTTTATTCTTTATTTTATTATGCTTATTTGCTTTATTATATTTTTTCCTCATACTATTATTAACTTAAGCTTCGAGTGTTTATAGGGGAAACCCCGCCCCTTTCGCCATTCTCCTCGTCGATGCAAGTTCCACAAGCAAAAATATCAATTCAGAGTTATCATTTATATTAATTTAATAATATCAATGTCCTGATTGTGATTTCAAGGACACATATGTGATAATATATATCTCTAGTTCTTGGAAGAACTGGAAGAGGCATAGATATCGACTAACATCCTTGATATACACACCTTAAATTAACCTTCAGAGGGCAGCTAGAGTATTTTGCATTGCGAAAAAATCGATTGTCTTGTTAGTCAATAGTTGAGCAGCCAAGCAATATTAGTAATTCTCTTTGGTACTCTTTTCTTCCTCTCCCTTTAACCAGACCTTTTTCTTCATCGTTGAGTGAAATGTTAGCACATCGATCATTGAATTCCACCATTTTTCCATGTGAATAATTAGTTAAGAATCAACCACACTCCCAACACTTTCAAAGAATAAAACTTCTCAAAAGACAAGATTAAAAAAAAATAAAAAAAAATAAAAGATAAATTTTAGTTATGAATAATTTCACAAAATTACAAAGTTGGAATCAAAAATAAGTTTACAAAATTTTCATTTAAACCAAACACGCTCACTTAAATTTGAAAATAAATTTCATAAAATTTTGTGAATTCATTTATACCAAATAAAGGGTAAATGAATTTGATGGTAGAGCTATCAAAAACAAATTCATATAGTGTTCTTTCAAAATATTCTTATAAAAAGAAGATTTAATAAATCTTATAAATTGAATTACCAGTGCACCTATAAAAGAAAGATTTAGAAAACTTCATGGAATACAAATTAGTAATATTAAAAACTACATAATAATTTTTTTTTATAAAAACACAAATCTTAATGATGTTAGGAATTCTAGAGTTAATACAGGGAAATATTAATTATAAAATACTATAAAAATCAAATAAAATGATACATGTTGAAATTTAATGTGGTTCACCTTAATATTGGGTTATATCCATAGGACAAAATATGAATTTCCTTTTACTAATGAAATAGTAGGTACAATGAGAGTCATCTTTAAAACATTAGATGAATACAAGAATAGAGTTCTCTTTTAAAAAAATAGTGGCAATCAAGGTCTTTCCCAAATCCAAAATAATTTTCCTACTATTTTGACACTCACCCTTTTAAAAAAGATATCACAAAAACTAAACAAAACTCTCACAATTTTATCTTCAAAGCAGAATTACTTAGACACACTCTTCATCAAAGCACGATCTTATTTTAGCTCAGATGCTTATCAAAACACAACCTTGATTTGGTTTACATTCACCAAAGTACAATCTTACTTTTATTTATACTTATCAAAGCATAATTTTACTTTGTCACGCTTCTTATCTAAGCACAACCTTACTTTGGTTTATACTTATCAAATCACGACCTTACTTTCCCTCAAACATTAATCAAGGCATACAACATGACCTTGACTACTCATCAAGTCATACAATCTTATCTTCCCTCATCAAAGCAATTCAAGTGCTGTGACTCTTTACACAAGCACGTTACATTGTATCTTGTGTCTCATTTTTCTCAGGTATGGAGGCTCTTGCCTATTTATAAGCAAATTTTTGCCTTGTAAGTCAAGGTTTAGTTTGTCTCTAAAAACCAAGAATTTGACTTAATTCTGAAACCAAAAGATTTTTTTAATTTCTTTCTCTTTTCATTTTTTCCTTTTTCCAATTACACGTGGATTTCTGATATAAGAGGGTACATAACAAACAATTGTGTTTATTAACAAGATTAGAAGTAAAAAAAAGACCAACAGTCTAAGATTATACCCAATAGCGAAAGATAGTAAAATTTAATGCCCAACTAACAGAGAAAGAAAGAAGACAGAGACTCAAGTGAAGAGACCAACGCTTGCTGTAAAATCAATCAGCTCCAAAATGGTTAGCAAAATAGTTAGTTTTTAATTCAAAAAGAAAAAGGCTTTTTTATTTTATTTTATTTTATTTATAGTTCTAGAATTTATATTATTTAAGCTTGCTGTAAAATCAATCAACTCCAAAATGGTTAACAAAATAATTTGTTGTTATTCATTGACAAAGAAAAAAAAAGGGATAAATAATATTTGTATTTCTAGAAATTATACTATTTTTATGGTTAAGACCTACAAGTGATTTTTTTTACAATTAAGTTCTATAAGGTTTAATTGTAAATAAAATTATTTGTAAGACTTAATTATAAAAACAATATAATTTTTAGGAACTCGCAGAGTTTTGAAATATGCAATCAGAATTAACTACAGCTTTAAGAAATAAAATAGAGCATATCTCTGCAGTAGAAGGAAAAGAGGAAAATGTTTGACATTACAATACAAATTGATTGTTTTTATAATTAAGCCATCCGGCCAGACTTTTTTTAAATAATAATAATAATACAAATTGATTTTTGACAAGGGTCAAATTAAACGCTTTGGTATTTTTTTGGGGTGTTTTTTAATTAAATTGAAATAATTAGAGAGTGGGCTTGAAAAAATATTCTACTAAGCTGTTTTTCTTCTACACCTTCACAATTTTTAAATATCCACCGCTACAAATGGCAAAATAAAAGAAACACTGGATTGATTTTCAAAAAACTAAACATCCCAACAAACTGATTAATTGGAGGATGCTCGTACCATTACTAAAGATAGTTTATATTACCATCTCTATGGTCCTAACTGACAGGCGACAGATGATACAAGAAAAAAAAAAAAAAAAAAAAAAAACAGCTGTTATGGTCTTCAACCTGATGGTGGCGGTGGGGGAAGCAAATTGGGCGGGGGAGGTGGTTGCATCATCATTTGTTGCATAGGGGGCCCCCCAACCAACTGCTGGGGTGGTGGTGGCTGCCGCCAGACTTGTGGCTGCATACCCATTCCCAACGGCTGTGGAGGTCTTGGAAGGCCTTGAGCAACCTGGGGTGGAGGTGGTGGCATGTTCGGAGGTGGTGGCCTGAACTGCATTGGAGGTGGAGGCATAACTGATGGTGGCATCACTTGACCCGGCTGTGGTGGCTGACCTTGCCAGGCTGGTTGTCCAGCTACCTGCACTGGGGCAAATGCTGAATTTGGTGGGGGTGGTGGGCGCATTGCTGGGATGGGGCCTGGAGGAACAGTGCCATTTGCAAATGGGCGAGGATGCACCGGTGCACCAATAGTACCATTAGCCTGAGGAATGCTTGGTAGTGTTGGAGGCCCGCTGGCAAACAATGTGTGGGGCCTGCTCTTTTGGGAAGTTGGATTGCTTGCAGCCAAAACTCTCTCTGTATCACAAATAGCAGCAATTACACTACTGTTAAGCATCAATCAATTCCACCATATTTTGCAAAATCCATTAAAAGGAAAAGTCCATTCACAAAATGTTTTAGTTATCATGATTAATTGGCCAGAAAACAATGCCATTAAGGTGTGAGTTAACTATTATTAGAGCAATAAGCCAGCTTTCAAAAAGCTTACCTGCAGGTGTACCATGACGCTCCCCTTTAGTGTCTTTCTTGTATGCATAAGAAACTGTTATCTGACGGTTGCACAGATACTGACCATTCATTGCCTGTTAAAGACAAGAAAAATACGCACATCTTAATATAGACAAATCAAGCTACAGTCAAACACTGCAGTGGATATTGTGGTGCATTGGCCATGTAGTCATTCCAGCCAGTTTACAGCTGCCCTAGATTTGCTATTGAATTTGAAGTCAATATCTAACCAAACTAAATTTCACATTTGTGTTTTGGTTATGCCAATTCTTTAAGTAGCAAGCTTTGGTTTTATGCTGAAAAAATGATGGAAAGAAAAATATCACATGTTTATGAGGCAGAAAGAAATCTAAATCTAAATCTCAAGCTTTTGGTTTTATGTCAAATAGAGATGACCCTCTCAGGAGAAAAGCAAAGTTCAGAACAATAGAATGGGGGAAAGTGTTGGTCAGAAGGGCAAAATATGAATGCAAGAATAGCTAGCAATGTGCCTCATATAACACATCTGGGCATCACCATTGTCCAAAAATATAATAACCCCCAACAAATGAAAGAAAAACAAGTCAATTAATTTGATCATATGGATTTTCACTATCCAAAGCCAAACCAATGACCAGAATTCTTTGTCAATATTCCAAAAAAAAAAAAAAGGAACATTTACCAACTCAAATGAAACAGGTCGATTATTATCAGAAATTACACTGACTATCACACACCCCTAACAATAATTGTTGAACTATCTTTCTCCTAAATTACCTGATCATGCAGCATGCAATGTAAATATCTGATCATACTTTTTTCCTCTTTTTAAAAAATCGAAGTACTTGCAATCTAAATGACGCTGTTTCTAGATTCTTTAGCTTTTGAAAATATGAACCTTATGATGAATCTCAAGCATGTTTAGAGTAAATAAATGCAATGGAGTTACCTCAATTGCTGCATCAGATGCATCAAAGGAATCATAACTGATGAAACCAAAACCGCGAGAGTTTCCAGTCTCAGGATCTCTCATTATCTGAAAAATGAAGTACAAAGCATGAGTGTACAAAAGCAAATAAGCATCAAAATTTCAATATCAACAATAAGTATTAGAAAATAAATTTTTTCTCAATCAAATTCTACAAAAACAATACTGCATTTTTCTGAGTAAAGAAAATAGACCAGCAGTTTAAAGTTTTAAGGCTGCAACTTATGCTACAGATAAAACCAACTTGATTGAAGATAGAAGATTCTCCATAACATGAATGAATACCATAATCAACATATGTAGGCATTCTGAGCTATCTATTAAATCAGAGTAATTATGCAAATTTCATTCTAGCTGTAACATGTGAAATTGAAACACCCCACAGCCAATTTAAAATTCAAAAAATAAAAAATCACAATTTCCATAACTTAATTAACATATGCATAAAATTAATGGCTCCATTTTCCCAAAAGAAATAAGGAAAGATTCACAGATACATGATATGTTATCATGCTATTTAAGCATCAGAAAACTTATTTTCAAAAAAAAAAACCCAAAACAAAAAACAAAAGCAAAAACAAAAAGAGCACCAGCAAACTTCTTCATCTCCTTAGTCCTAAATAAACATTTCTATAAATGAAATTTAAGACAAGGATTTGCTTGATAAAAGCAGAAAATTTGCATTGCCATTTGATTGATTGTATAAATGCTACTAATTTCAGCAAACCATAATTATGTTGGCTCTCATTTGGCGGGTTCCAGTCAGACAACATTCTGAATCAGCAAGTCATCTCAATTTGGTACTAAGGCAGCTGATTACAACTCATAAGAAAATATATATATTTTCTGTTATGGCAGTCACATAATTGTAATCCGGTTATTGGGTTTTGGGAAAAAGTAATCAAAGCTTTTGTAGGGGAAAGTCAATCATATGGTGTTTTAAGTGTAGAATTTGTTAAACACTGTATTAGAAGCCTGTAACTTTCAGGCTACAAGAGCCAAGAATCTATCAGTGAAAATTAGTTCTAGTGTCTTCTGTTTCTTTAGAACTCAGTTTCTGCTGTTTGTTTTATGTGCATGTTTGCACCAACTACATTCTAACCTGAGTTTTTTAAGCCCAACTACCAAGATTTATAACAAGTTTTTCAAGCCCAACTATCAAGATTTACAGCACCAATCATTCTCTCCATGATGACCCATAAGCTTCCACTCAAGCTTTAGGGCTTCCAAGCAAGCAAAAGATATTCAACTTATCCTCACCAACAGGAAAGGACACACCATGCAGTTCATAGTAAGCACATATTTTTTTTGTTCAAGAAAATCAGAGCAAGCAATAGCAGACATGTCCACAAGTAATAAAAAACCTGAAGATGGTAGCAAAATCCATGTAAAATTGATAAATTGGCTATTTCAAACATATGCAAGAGTCTGTTTTTCTTTGTTTTATCAAGTCATTTTCCACTTTCCCCAAAGATACTACACATACTAAACTCAAAAGGTCTACAATGTAATACAACACAATATGCAAGTGAAAGAAAGTTAAGGGTAATGACATGACCTTGGGATTTGTAACTATAACTCCAAAGGCACTGAAAGTATCATGGAGTAGCTTCTCATCAACATCCTGCCAAAGATAAATAAATGATTTCAGATGACAAAATCAAAATGAATATATAAATTTAAAGAAAAAAAGAAAGAAAGAAAGAAACTTACAGGGTCAAGGTTTCCGATAAAAAGGTTAGCTCCCACATCCAAACTCTTCTTATCTTGCGATGCCTGAAACCAAAAAATGTATACATATATAAAATCCAAATCCAGAATATCCTAGTAATGCATTAATTAAAAACATAAATACAGCCTAAATGACAAACAAAAAGCTAGAGCTAAGAAGAATAATAATAATAAGGAAGAAAAATAACTGGAGTACCTTATTCACACGAATTGGCTTCCCGTAAAGCTTAATCATATTCAAAACCTTAATTGCCTGCACAGTAACATATTATTTTTACTATTATATATCAAATTCACATCCACTTCAAAAAAAGATTATAAGGAACATACATATGTATAAGGTAATTGAAAAAGACTTACATAATCAGCATCTTCTTCACTACGGAATTCAACAAAACCATAACCTTGATGAAGATTCGTTACCCTATCCTTTGGAACATATACATTTACTACATTCACCAATTAAATTTAACAAAAATTAATATAGAAAAATTGAAAAAAAAAAAAAAAAAAAAAAGAGCTATAAATTCTGCATACCAACAGGTCCTGCTTGAACAAATAGCTCCCAGAGAAGTTCCTCAGAAACCTGAGGGTCAAGATTTCCGACGTATGCTGTGGCGTCTTGATTCCTCTCCGCCGAATGTTGCCCTAGTAAATTTGCTCCAACGCCTGGAGCTATTCTTGTTGTCATTTTTAACTCCTACTCACAGCACCGAAGCTACTGGGTACAAAATGAGCAGCTGGCGATGGAAGAGGACGAATCACAGCCGCGGTTTTGCAGCAGAGGAGGGGTTTTTCGGCTCTTTTATTTTATTTTATTTTATTTTCATGCGAAACAAACATGCCACTGAACCGACCTTTTCAAAAGCCCAGATTAAGAGCGGCCTCCGATTAGATAGATGTACGAGGCTTACAAATGAAGGCCCAATTGTTTTATTTGAATTAGAGGAAAAGGTAAAATAATCTAGGGCTATTATAACAAATAACCTAAAATTTTAAAAAATATCTATAAAATGTTCCATCAATTCTTTCAAAACTAACTTTATATTGTTAAAAATAGTAGCCGCGGCAGCATTTATGGATCTACTTCTTTTTTTTTTTTTTTACTGTATGGAGGTCGTTATTGAATTAGATGCAGAGGACACGGTCAAAAGTTTTTTTTTCCTCACTTTGATTAATATTATTTTTTGTGATAAATACAAAAAAAAAAATCTTTCGGTTTAATGTTTTTTTCTATTTATGACCTTATGAATTTTTCATAACATTTCATTACCTTTTGATATTTGTCATTCTTATGGCCCTATGATTTTTTTTTATGATACTTTAGTACTTTTTGATATTTGTCGATAGCAAATCTAAACCAAAATTACTAACACTATTAACTATGATAATATAGATGTTAACATAATGACATGAATACTCGCATGGATGTTGGATGTTGACATGTTAGCATGAATACCCACATGGATGTTGACGTGCATATATGGATGGCATCATGGATGCCAATGTAATGGTATGAATGCCAATGTTAGCATCATTATCATCACAATTAATAGTGTTAGTGAATTTGGTATAAATTTGCTAACGACAAATATCGTAAGGTAATGAAGTGTCACGAAAAAATCACATGATTATAAGTGAAAATGTGTTCAACCAAATGGTATTTTTGTTGTACTTATTATAGGTGGTGGGGTTTAGCACGCGTCTAAGTGTTTAGCGAATATCTATAATACACAACTACTGAATTTTATGGAAGTGCCTAATAGTTGTCCTTAGAGAATGAATTCAGAAATTAGGTATGAGCTTTTGTAATGCCCACCTAATCTTACAGTTGGGCTCCGTATGTGTTTTATATTTTATTATCTTTAATTATTAAATTATTTCTTTATTAACATGCAAAATTGCAATTATTTTCGATCAATGTCCAATTTTTACAATTAAAGCCCGAGTTTGTATTAAATTTCAATTACATGCTTATAAACCCAACGTTCACCACAAATAATACAAAAGCATTCATAAAAGAAAGATAAATAAATAAATACACAAGCAAAGAAATGGGGGGAGGGGAATTAAGTTACAACCCTTGATCATGTAATAATTACAACAATAAAATAAATAGATAAATTCAAGAACCAGTTAGAGAACAAAGTTTGATGATAAAATCATCCTAAAGGTCCTGTAAATAACAAAGCATTACTCTCCCACTAGCATATAAAATCCTACAAAAGGAAGGCCATAAAGTTAATTTTGTAGAAAATAAAGCATGGCACAAAACAACTAAAAACCAGTAAATAAACATTTGATTGTATCGAATATCCTGATAATTGTATAAAAGATTGGAATACATACCATAAAAATACATAAAGAGACAAGAAATTATATGAAATAACCATGATAAATCAATACTATTTAACCACAACTATATTGATACAATGTTGCCTCTTCAAAAAGGCATTGTCTCTATGCATAGATGCGACATCATATTGCCTTAACACGAAGAGGTGATGCCTCAAACATAGAAACATACTTAAAGACAACTTAAATCTTAAGTAAAATAATATCAAATATAAATAACTAGAACTTCCACTAGTATTTAGAGGTTTAAAAGATCATGTCATAAATGCAACACCAAAATAAACTATAAAACTTAAAAATCAAACAAAAATGAACAAAGAATACATGTAAATCAAAAGCATAAGATGGTTAAGAGTTGACATTCTTAGTGATTAAGACAAGTTTGATGCTCCTAATTTAACCCTTAGAGACAAGTTTTGATTTCAATCTTCACTTGAATGCAAGATCTCCCTCTTTTCTTTTCTTTTTTGAACATGAACTTTTAAGCCAAACTTTACTTATTTTTTCTCTCTTAATCTCTTCTCCTCCTACTCTAAAATTCTTTTTTTTTTAATTAGCCAACCTATTTCTTTTTTTTTTCTCTCATATGCTTCTTTTTAACCTTTATGCCTTGATAAGACATCCCATTTTCTCTCTCATTATTATACATTTTTTACAATCTTTTTCCCTAAAAAGATCATATATTCATGTTAATATGTTCATATCAATAAGTTGTGGATCACACACCCACTTGCCCACTAATGTCAATCCTTTATTTAATGCTTGTGCAAGTGGACTCTAAAGAGGCAGCACCTTTTCGAAGAGGCATCGCCTCACTGAAGTAGGTGCCATAAAGGCAGCACCTTTTCAGTAAAGCGTTGCCTCTTCTGCCCTATCCCATGTATTGGGCCTTTGGCTAAATGTAGGCTTGGCCTCTTAGGTTAAGTTTTAGGATTTAATATGGCTTTAAGTTTGGGCTTCTAGTGGGTTTAGGCTTTTAGGTCCATTCTTAAAAGATTTTAGGTTTTTTTGCATTCAAGATTCGTATTTTCTCATCATTAGGCTTTTATTGTAGGTCGATCAAACTGAGTGTCCATAGTTTACCCCCTTGATTTTTTGAAAAATCGAACTCATGCAATAATTTTTTTTTGAAAAATTAACATGCACAACAAAAGCAATAAATAATAAAATGATACACCTGATCTCCAAGATTCACTTGGGAAGTAAATTCTTTAAAACTCGTGCTGTTAGCTTTGGGATTCAAGCCCGAGAGGTCAAGTTTTTTCTTAAAATTATTAGGAAATTCACGCCATTAGCCTCGGGGTTCAAACTTAAAAGGTAATTTCTTCTCAAAACCATAAAGAAATTCATATTGTCAGCCTCGGGATTCAAACCTGAGAGGCAATTCGTTCTCAAGACTATCAAGAAATTCATGCTATCATCCTCAAGACTTAAGCCTAAAAGGCAATTCCTTCTCATAACCATCAGAAAAATTCAAGCCCGAGAGGCAATTCCTTTTTAAAACTATCAAGAAATTCATGCTGTCAATCTCGAGAGTCAAGCTTAAGAGGTAATTCCTTTTCAAAACTATTAGGAAATTCATGCTGTCAGCCTTGGGACTCAAGCCTAAGAGGCAAGTCCTTAAGTTCTTGGATCGTCAGCCTAGGGGCTAAGCATTAGAGGTCACTTTTTTCTTATTCAATTATGTTTTTCTTATATATATAAAAGCCTTTTTTTTTCCTTTCTTCCTTTTTAAAAAAGACTTCTCCCCTTTTATCTTTCCTTTTTCTTTTACTTTCTTCACGCATTTTCTCCTCTTTTAAAAATGGATGCTGGTTGAACCCTTGATCCTCCATAGTGGAACCTTATGACCCCTCTTGTAGATATATTACGGACCCTCGGATTCTCCATTGGGGATGACATTCCACTCACTACGAAATTTGGCACCCATATCTATGCCTTGGCCTCTAAAGAGGTTAACATTCAAACCAATCACTTTTTTCTACAAATCATCATTAGGTTATGATTAGTTAACATGTATTCATCATTGTAAACAGAAATGTACTTGATTAAACTAGAAAATTGAAAACTAATTCATGTTCTTCGACGTGAAGAGGCATTGCCTCTTCAATAAGGCGATTGCCTCTTCAATAAGGCAACTTTAATAAGGCGATTGCCTCATCGAACAAGCATTACCTTGTCAAACAGAGGCATTGCCTCTTCGCCCGAGGGTGATAACTTTCATATAATTTACTGAGGAGTCACCTTTATGAAGAGGCGTTATCTCTCTAATAAGATTCAAAATTTTCTATTTCCTAATTTAAACGAGTTACATAAATTTTAACTTCCCTGTTTATTTTCAATATGATGCCCATACATTTAAGGGCACTGGAAACTTCAATGGTGTTTAGGTCTGATACAACGAGCTCATAAAATGACATTAAAGACTATGTTTAGGATAGAAGTTTTGAGGACTTCATCCTTTCACTTTTAGATGCTCAAGGACAAACCAACTATCAGTTACTGCATGCACTGATAGAGAGGTGGTTTGAGACCACACACATATTCCACCTCCCTTTTGTTGAGCTGACATTAGTTCCTGTCTCATTTTTTGCTATCACTGGTATTGCATGTGATGGTGACATTGTCCCATTTGATGTGAGTATCCATCAAACAACACCAGATTAAGTAGTTTATATTGAGCGGCTTCTCGATATGGTCTTAGACATGAAGGGAACTCACACCATCAAGATTGACTCCATTTGGAGCCACTATACCCGCGCCAGGGGGTTGAGGCTGCCACCATAGAGTGAGAGATCGACTAGGTAGTGAGAGCATTCTTGGTTTACGTATTGGGTGCTACTTTCTTTTCTAACACTGCTAGCTCCATTAATTTGAAATTTTTTATGCCCCTTTGAGACTTGGATTAGGTGTTTTCTTATGATTGGGGTAGATATGCACTAGCCTATCTATACTGAAGTATGGGTGAGGTTGTGCGAGGAGCAAGGCAATTTTATGGTTTTTGCCATGTTGTCCTGGTGAGTATTCTTTTTTACTCTTGAACTCTATTTGCCAATTATTTTAATTATTTACTAATAATTTTTCTTTGCATGTTTGGGCTTTGGAGCTTAAACTGATTACTAAGATATCTTGAGTAAGTGATGTATATTTTCTTGCCCTGGAGAGATGGGGTTCTAGTCATTTATGGAGGAGACATTTGGCTCACATGCGTGTCCATTATAACTGGCTAAACACTTTAACTTATGATGAGGTATCTATAAAAGAAATAAAATAATATGTTATCAGTATAACAAGAACATAAGGTCAATTTACTTATCTGTTTTGCATTGTCATAGTTGTGTTAGGACTTGTGGGGTCCTTATGATAGATGGTCTTCAGAAATGACTCACTTTAGACCACTGTCTTTATAGAGGGTGCTCCTTTGTAGACTTGGCTGTCGAGTATGGTATTTTGGTGATAAGATCCTCAACTGTGATTGTGGTCTTCGTGCGAGGCATATTCTCGCATCACCCCCTACAGGCATGTTTTGGACATATCTAATCGAGGGTGATAAGCTGGATAAGGTGGTTGTAGGAGATCCTACTGAGAATCATACTATAAGGAGCAAAAGTCATTACTTAGACTTTGTTCGAGCCAATTTATTATAGCGGGTGCCTCTTTTAACTACTACTACTACTCAAGTACTCACTTGACTTCATCTTTCCTCTTCTTCACTTCTAAATTATATATTGATTTAGTCTTCTTCTATTCATAGGTGGTAGCCATAGGTCCTACTTATAGAGTCAGACCTCCTACACATGAGAGACCATTTCAACGCCCTTATACTGATAGTGGAAAGGGTACTTTAGCTAGAGTACAACTTAGTAGAGCTCCTTTCAATTCTAGCTCACGAATGGTTATTGGTTATTTGATTCACACGCTTGATCTACTAGCCCAATATTAGGTGCCCCAAAGGAACTATCCCGCGAGTTTTTGACATTAGATGAGAGTCTAACACCAGTATACACTCCTAACACTACACACATAAGCTCTATCCCTTTCTACTTTTAAAACTAATCTCAATAAAACATTAGTAATAATAGATCATTAATTATACAAATCCCTATGGAGCAAGGGGTGTATATGAATTAACTGATTGAGGCTTAATGAGACTATTTTATGAGTGTCACTCAATAGTAGAGGGTACTGACTTCTCCTATTTCTATATTTATGCATGCTTACATAAGTACTTACCTCGAATTGTATATGGACAAGATCATGATGCAGTCAACTAGGCTAGGATCATGACCCTCAAGTGTTAAGTTGCTACTTTTTAAGTTAAGGATGATAAGGATGAAAAAGAAAAAGATGAAGATGGTGCTGATGATAATGATGGTGATGGGACAAATAGTGGTGACAATGGAGGTGATGCAAAGCCCACTGAGTCAAAGGCTTTATAAATTAAGATTCAAACTTCTTGTTATTTATGATTTTGATGTTGCAAGATGGTATTGATCTCATTTTGAATATTTGTATTTAAATTTGATTGGCTGATCAATCATTTAAACTCATTTTAATGAGGAACTTTAATTATTCCAATACAATCCTGCACAAACTTATCATTTAATTATACAAACTTTCCATTAATGAATTATAACAAGAAGAACCAATCAGAATAATAAAACCAAAATCATGCCCCTAACTCTCAAAGAGATGATTGTCTCTTTATGAAGATATAAAAATGTCTCTTTATAATAAGGCCCTGCCTGATCGAAAAGGTGAATGCCTTATCTACAGATTCCCTTTTTGAATCCTTAGTTCCCTTTATAAAAACAACCATATCTACCTTTACCTATTCCACAACTCTCTATTTCCTCTCTTTAAATAACTCCAAAATCCTAAAACATGATTGAGAGAAGCCTCAAACAACTATAACTGATCTTGAAGGGCTTAGATGGTGAATTATAGGCAAAATTGAAGCCTTTCCACTTATCAATTTTCAAATCTTTACATGCTAGGAATATCAATTTTCCTTTTCTCCATGTTGTGGCTCAATTCTAGGATCTAAGTAAGCATGTCTTCCATTTCAACACACTAAATATATGCTCCCTACTAGAGGAATTCGAAGCTATATTGGATTGTTAAATGGATTCTACTTGTCAAATTACAATTCCTCAGGTTGGAACTTCAGATTTACAAGACATTTAATATCCAATGGTCAGGCTATTAGTTCTTTCCCCTCAGACTTCCCTTCACTATATCTTTGGTTTTGAAGTTATGATAGGATCTTTTCTTAGGACCACTGCAATTATTGACAATAAAGAGGTTTATTGGCCTTGGATGATCACTTTTTGTATGTATGCATAGTTCTTGCTTGTTTCTCCTTCTGACAACTATGATTTAAAAGTAATCTAGATCCTGGATTAAGTGGAAATTGGACATAATCCCTTTCCTGTTATTATAGCAGAAATTATCATTAGACTAGACAACTTTCCAGAAACCAAGCAATTCTCTAGGAGTCCATTACTACTGGAGGGCAGCTTTCTCTTCTCTTCTATTTATTTCCTACTTTTCTAACCATTTACTTATTTACCTTTTTTCAAGAATGGTTTAATGAAATACTGAGATTACTTTAGCCTCCCAAAAACATTATGCACTATAAAGCAAAGCATTGCTGCATTAGAAAACTCCATCCTATACTAGGAGATGTTCAGAGTTGGTTGTCCACATTTCCTAATACTATGATTTGATGGATGTGCCCATAGTGGAAACTGCAACACCTGACCATTTGATCTTATACCCACTGCATCCCTATAGTTAGTCTTTATTTCATCACTTTCTATAATTCGACTTATCTTTACCGATAGTATGGATAGAAATAACTAATTGTGGGACTAGTGCATGAGTTCGAGCTGAGGCCCCTTTCTCAAAACTTTCTGGACAACTTGGTTGCAACCTAGCCTTGTAGAATCATTCAAAGGCACATTAACTGTAATGGAGATTAGTCCACTAATGATTAGTATAAGGAGTGGATTCAGTTGCAACAGATAGAGAAGGATGAGTTTGTGAAAAATAAGATAATAAGAGAGTTACAAACATAAAGTGTTCAAGGTGTTCAATAAAAGAAAAGAAAACAAAATTATTCATAAAGTTTAATTATCATTTTGTTTTTTTATTGGATGGGATTTCCTCTTTTAGTTAAATAGTTTATAATAAGTATTTAATGCAATGTTCAACAGTAACTAAGGCAATCCATTTTATTTAATTTAAATATAAGATGATTAACATTTTGCTTTTAACATATCTCATGTCATTAATTGGCCTGCCCTTACAAGTTTTCCAATGAACTTTTTTCTCTTTCTCTCCTTTTACATGTCCTTAATTTTTTCTTGGATCGCCTCCTTCAAGGTTTTCAATCCAGCAAGACCCTTTTTATTTTTTTATTTTTTTGTCTTTAACTTTTGCCTAGACAGCCTCTTTTGAGATTTTCTCCTAAGTGAGACTTCACAGAAAGTATTTCTTAAGCTTGTTTAAGTTAATGGGCTCCTTAAACTCATTCCTTTCCAAATCAGACAGAATAATAATGCCCTTGGAAAATAACTTCTTCACTAGATATAGACCCTCCCAATTTGGCTTGTACTTTCCCTATGGGTCAATCATGATCAGCTTAGAAAGCTTTAGCACCAAGTCACCCTCTGCTTGACTTAATCTTCTTATTATAGCTCGAGCTATCCTCTTTTGATACAGTTAGGAGTGATACATAACTTTCATTATCTTTTCATCCATTAATGTTAGATACTCTAATAAGCTCTTTACCCATTGATATTTAGGGATTTTGGATTCCAAAAGAATTCTTAATGATTGAATCTCGACCTCTATTGGTAATACAACTTCACATCCATACACTAAAGAATACGAAGTAGCTCCAGTCGATGTTCTAGTAGTGGTTCTATATCCCCACAATGTAAATTATAGATAGCTTGCCTAGTCCTTATAATTCTCCAGTATTTTTGATAGGATCCTCCTCACATTCTTATTTGTTACCTTTATTGCTCCATTTGCCTGCAATTTGTATGAGGACAATTTATGATGCTCAATTTTATTTTCCTTTAATAAAGTGGTTATTTTTGCTCTAAAGTGAACATTATTATCAGTAATAACATAATGAGGCAACCTATATCTACATATTATATTCTTTTGAATAAACCTCATAATTTGTTTTACCCTAACAGTTGTAAATGATTATGTTTTAACCCACTTAGGGAAATAATCAATTGCCACCATAATATAATGATGACTGTTAAATGCCTCTAGCCTTATTTATCCTACAATATTAATTCTCTAGATTGTGAATGGCCATGGAGAAGTCAAGCCTTTAAGTTCCATAGAAGGTAGGTGGCTCACATTTCCATACACTTGACAGTTATAACATTTCTTTACAAACTTCATACAATCATATCCCATGGTTAACCAAAAACACCCCTGATGAGCTATCTTCTTTGCAAGAATTATTCCATTCATGTATGGTCCACATACACCTTCGTGGATTACTTCCATGACTTTTAGGGCTTTATCTTTATCAATGCATGTTAGATGCACCCTAGTTAGCATTCTTTTGTACAACATCCCATTATGGCTAATGAACTGTCAAAACAACATCCTTAGAGACGTACTTTCCTTTTTATTTACATTTTTAGGAAATTTTCCTATTTCCAAATATCATTGTAAATTATGAAACCAGGGCTTTTCTACGGGGTCGATCAACCTTACTCTTATCTCCTCACAATATGGAGTTTAAAACTTTATAAAAATAAGAGGTTTGATTTCTATCTATTTTCCTCCTTCCTATATTAAAGCTAAAGTGGCTAAAGCATCAATCATCTGATTCTCTTCTTATAGAAAATGTACAAATCTATGTTGGTTGAAAGTTAGTAGAATAATAGTTGAGTAATCCCAATACAATTTTAGCTTATCCTCTCTTACTTCCCATTTTATTGGAAATCTATTCTATCACTAACATAGAGTCTCTGTGTGATCGGAGTGCTTCCAATCTAAAGATTTAGAATTTAAATTCAGCTTGATTATTGGTTACTTCAAATTCTAACCTTTTCGCCATTAGAATCATCTCATATTCTTGTGTGATAAGATTTACACCAATGCCCGCCCCTTTATTATTAACCGCCCCATCAAAGTGCATTGTCCATCCTTGAACCTCTATCATAACTAGATGCTCATCTAGAAATTCCAACTCCTATTCTTATTCATCATCTACTAGACTCTAAGCCAAGAAGTTTGCTACTGCTCTCCCTTTTACTACTTTCTTTGCCATATAGTCTCTATTTCTTGTTTAGAAATTACCTATACTCTGTAAGATTGGAAATAATGTCAAAGCTTCTTGGTTGCCCAAATCACAGTCAAACACATCTTCTTGACTATATTATAATTGACTTCATATTATAGCAGTTTCTTACTTAGATAATACACTATGTGCTCAACTTTTCCTTCACTTTCTTTAGCTAATATTATGCCTACTACATCCTTCTCAATAGCCAGATAAAGAATTAAAGGTTTACCCAATCTTAGTGGCTATAAGACTGGGGGATTCATCAAATAATTCTTAATAGTTTTGAAAGCCATCTAACATTTATCATCCTAGATTATGGGTTAGTTCTTTCTCAAAAGTTTAAAGATTGGCTGATAAATAGTAGTCAACTTGGTTATGAATCTATTAATGTACTATAACCTCCTAATAAACCCTCTAATTTCTTTCTCATTTTTCAGTGCAAGCATCTCTCTGATTGCTTTAACCATATCTGGATCCACATCTATGCCCTTTTAACTGATAATATGTCTTAACAACTTCTCAAAAGTTACTGTAAAAATACACTTCCTTGGGTTTAATCTGAGGTTGTACTTTTTGGCCCTTACTAAGAACTTGTCCAAAGCCTTTAAGTGTCTTTCCCTAGTTAGAGACTTTAGCATCATATCATCCACGTACACCTCTATCTTTTTATGGATCATGTCGTGCAGAAAAGTGGTAGCCATCCTCTAGTAAGTAGCCCCTATATTCTTTAACCCAAATGGCATGACCAAGTAACAATAGATGCCCTATTTAGTAGTGAAGGATGTTTTTAGCTTATCGATTGCTACCATCATAATTTGATTGTATCCTGAGAAGACATCCATAAAAGAATACATCGCATTAGAAGCCATGTTATTAACTAGCGTGTCAATATGCAGTAAAGGAAAATCGTCTTTTAGGTAAGTTTTATTTAAATCCTTTTAGTCCATGTACATTCTGACTCTCCCATCTTACTTAAAAATTAGAACTATATTTGCCAACCTTAGGGTCTCCCACTACTTCCAAAAAGTTTTCTTTCAATTTCTTTTCAACTTCTTCTTTGATTAAAAGAGCTCATTTTAGCCTTAACCTTCTCTTGTTCTACTTTATTAGTGTGATGTGAGGATATGTAACGATCTTATGTTTTACAATCTCCCTGTCAATTCTAGGTATATCCTCATAGCCCCAAGCAAATACTTTATGACTTCTTTTTAAGGTTTCTTCCATTTTTTCTCTCTCATAAGGAGTTAAATAGAAGTAATTAGTATATTTTTATGGTTATCATTTATGCCTGGATTAAATGATTCAGTTTACGTAGAATTAATGTCAAATATATGCATGAAATGATTATCACAAATAGAATAACCATTAAGAAACATATTATACAAATAAGCAAAGTCATATTTCGTTACATCAACTTTAGAGGAAAAACAAGTTATCAATTTCAAATAAGCTTGCAAAAAAAAAAAAACATCAAGATCATCATAAAAAACACGAGTAATGGAATTGTCCATGAAGGTTTTGAAGTCTATTTCCTATTTTATTATTATTAGCATCCTTCAACTTTGTAGTATAAATGTCCTCCTCTGATTCTAGGGTTAGCATTAGTTCTTCTACTATTGCCTGCTCAACAACAGTTTTTTTATTCCATTCATATAGTTAGTAAAAATTTCAAATCCAAGTACCAACTTCCCAGCCAGCATTAAAGGTTTAGGACTTCCCTTGTATGGATACCCATTGCCTTCCTTTATAAATTTCTACCATAATGTCCATTTTTTAGCTCTAGTATTTGAGTTTTCAAATTCCCAATATTCTACTCTATACTTCAGGATATGTACTTTCTACTTAATGAATTATGGTGGGCCATTCTAATTCTTCCTTAGTCCTAAGCCAGGCATAAAGTTCATGTTGTGCATCATGCTCATAAATTTCTTATCCAATTCATCCTTATAAAGCACACAGACCTCAAAGCTTGGACTGATATGGAATTTCTTTAAGGGTTAATTTCAAAGTAACAATAGTAGCTTTAGTTTTTGTTGAAATTGTAACCATCTTCCTTTCATGCAAAAATTTGATCTTTTAGTGCACAATAGATGGCACACCCCCTAGAGGATGAAACCAAGACCTTCCTAATAGAATAGCAAAAATCTCTAGGATATTAATCACGTGCAAATTTACCTAGGCTTTAATAGGTCTAGTCTTTACCAAAGCTTGAAAAGTTCCCTCAATAGCTTGCTTCATATCATTATATGCTTTGATAATCATATTATATTTCTTAATGTGATTATATTTGATAATCACATTATATTTCTTGAGAAGGCATATCTTCAGCCACCACTATTGATGCACTTTTAACTAGAGGAGGTGCCTTATCATCCTGCTTTCAGTGGTAACATCATTTTTCTATTCTGGCTTTATCTAATATTCTGATGATTAAAGCAGCCTCTATCGTATATTGTCACGACCCAAAACAGGAGTCATGACCGGCGCTAGGGAACGGGAATTCTTTCGAATCCGGAACCCGTAGCAAGCCTAAAAATAAAATAAATATGCAATAATAACAATAAAAATATAATATGCAGCGGAAAATAAAATCATAAATATTACAATATCATCCATAACAACTGGATATAATTCAAAACTCATCACATCGCATATATAATCTCATAAATGTATAATCTTTATACAAATCCAGTTTTACTATAATACATCTCTTTAAAACAAATACATAAAATCCAATACTTTAATTTACAACTACTGCAGTGTCTAGATAAAATCAATAAGACTCAAGTAGACAATTTACATAAAGAAGCCGGGGCGGAAGAAATCCGGCGTATCGACCTGCTACTGAGGTCTGAGGAAGTTGACTCTCCTGAAAAATAGTCAACGGAGGGGAGTCAGACCTCACTGAGTGAATTACTATAGTATATATACATACACTCTAAGTGATAATGCATACAGTCAACAGTATATGAGTAATATGTATATATACAGGCAAGTTCATACAGATGCAGAAAAATCATTTTATATATTTTTTCTGAAAATCAACTTTTATGAAGGATCACATAGAACCCTAGAATATCGCAACCTCAGAAAAATAGTGTTAAACAACACTCTAGCCATACAGGCTCACTGATTCCAAATATATCCACTTAATCCATATGGACAGTAGACTGGCCCCGAGACACTAAGTCAACCGAGCTCCAGCAGTCTGACTGCCAGTGTGATTGGCCCCGAGACACTTGGTCAACCGAGCTCCAGCAATCACACCCAAACCACATCTCACATATATCAATAATCATAATCAAATCGATATCCACAAATAAGTTAGTATATAGCCTAAAGTTATAGGCGCACCGGTACGTACTCGGTCCTAGTGCTGCCCACTAGGTAGCACGTTCTATTGATATCCTTCAGTAATAAATAATAAAACATTCATTCACAAATACATGATGCATGAATTTAAATAAATCAACAATATAAACCATATATATATACCGAAAATATACCAAACATAAACCAGGTATATTTTGAGTATATATACGTCAAATAAATCCAATCAAATCATGAATTAAACTAAAAATATATTTAAAAACATTTTAAATATATTTTATTAATAAAACATGTATATAATTTATTATATACCAAAAATATACTTGAATATAAATCATGTTATTTATGCATATTTAGTCAAAATAAAACATGCATTTTCTAAATCATGCATCCTAAGCATATATATATAATATAGTAACTCACCTAATGCGCTCCACGAGACGGGTCCGACGGGCCTGGTCCACTAACCCTCGGTCTCGGCGCAACTAAACAAGAAATAATTAATCGATATTAGAATAAACCTAACAGAAATCCTAGAATTCAATCTAGAGTATTAAAATACGGAAACAGAATTAGGGTTCGACTGAACATCACGTTTTACGAGAATTCTACCGGAAATCCGGCAGAACCTCCCCTGTAAAACGGACATCTCTCTACTCAAAAGAGTAGAGCCGACCCTGCAAAGAAAATACACTTCAAAAATAAACACCACAATCAATCACAACCCCTCGGTCGGACTCCAGACTACAATCTGTCGACCGGGGTCCACAAACACAGAAAATATATTCAAATATACCAAAAATATCCTTAAATCATAAAAATACATTTCTTACGTAGAAATTACATAATAAATCTTGAAACACTGTAAAAACCGATTAAAACTCATTTTATTAGAAAAACCGTATATTATATATATAATTGAAAATAATTCCCGGAAAATAGTTTTAATTAGTTAAAAATACTAAATTTTTGTAGAAATCATTTTTATACCTTAAATAAATATTAAAACCAATTAAATTACATTTTTAGACAATTTAGGGTAAAATTACCAAAATACCCCTATATATATATATATACCTAAATTACTTCAAAAATTCACCAAAAATCATAAAATTATCCAAAATTAATTTTCTCAACATATTTATCATTAATATCAATAATTAAACTTAATTAACCAATTAAATTCAATTTAAAACACAATTAACTTAATTTTCCAAAATCACCTAAACTTCAATAATTAAAAATAAATACTTAGAAATTCCTAAAAATTCCAAATAAATTTCTATAATTCATTTCAACACCTAATTCAACCATAAACTCCAATTTCATAATTTAAATAATTAATTTCCGAAAATTAGAAAATAATATTAAAATATTCAAAAATACCCAAAAATCCAAAAAATCTCCAAAAATTCTACAAAAATTCATACATGAAGATTAAACTACCAGGAACAACATTTGTGAAGGAAGTTTCCATGAATCATCCAAATTGAAGCTCAAAAAAATCGAAAACCAAAAGTGGCCGAAATATTCAAATCGAAACCTAAGCAATTCTAGACCATTTTAGCTCAAACCAAAGCTAGAATAACACTCACCGGAGCTCAAGGAGAAGATAGAGACCGGCGGTGTCAAAAACGGTGGCCGGAGGAGGGAGAAACGGCGGTGAGGAAATGGTGGTCCGGCGCCCGCGCGGGAGAAGAAAGAAGAAGAAGAAGAAAAAGAAAAAGAAAGAAAAGGAAAGAGAAAGAAAAAGAAAAACAAAGAAAAAGGAAAAGAAAAAAAAAGAAAAAGAAAAAGAAAAAAATAAAATAAAATAATTAAATATTAATAAATAAATAATAATAAAATAATAAATTTTAATAATTTAATAATAAATAAAATAATCAAATAATAATAAATAAATAATAAAATATTAGGGTAATAATAAACCCTAATTAAATAAATATACACACACAGGCTTTATTTAATAATTTAAAAATATGTATGAGTTCATGCAAACCCGTAAATACATTTAAAATAATTAATAATACATTGTTTACGTGAAAATTTCCCCGAAAATGAAAGTCCTGGGAAAATTTTACGTAAAATACTGAAAATAATAGACAGTAATTAAAATAGGTTTAAAATACATATCAACTCATAAAAATATCACATATATAGTCAAAATTATTGACACTGCATATCCTGGTACAGTGTAAAAATATTTTTAAAAACACGGGATATTACATATATGGTCTTGTAGCTCCTTCAATAACGACAAACATTTTAGGTACCCTAAAACCCTTTTTCTCATTTATTTATGGTTCTCCATCTATCATTACTGTCAAATTATAAGGCATTAATAGTTATGTTTCATGTTCATCATCTATTTAATTATGGTTTATGGGACAATGATATAGTGACCGCTTAGTAAAAATGCCACCAATATTGAAGAAAAGCATAGGGCTGCATGGATTAAGATTTATTCACAATTATGTAGTTTGTTATGGCATTCTCTAGAGCCAAAATTATTGACTCTTTTTCAGTCTTGTAAAACATGTTGCAAATTTTGAAATAAGGCTAAGTCATTATATACTAATGATATTCAATGTATTTATAAGATAATGCCTATCCTTATCAATTTGCAGTAAAGCTTTCATGATATGGCTAGTTTTTTTTGGCCAAGTTGAAATATTGAAAGATGAATTTAATTCTATCATGCCTCTTTCTGATAATATTACTGAGCAAGAGAACTAATGAGATAAATTTTTTATAGTATTAGCCTTGATAGGGCTTTAGGCAGATTTGTCTTTAGTGTGAGATCATATTCTTGCTAGTTTAGTCATTTTTACTCTTAATGAAATATTTGCTCGCTTACTTCGTATCTCCTCCATTAAGACTAAAATTGAGTCATACGTTCTAAGTATATAGAAAAATAGCCAATAAGGAGATAATTGAAATGGGAAAGGCTCCAAATCTCATTGTACCCATTATGATAAGGGTTATTATAAATGTGACACTTGTTAGGCCTTTCATGGTCGACCTTCAAAGAGTACCTAGAATAATCGATCTACGACTTATATGGCTCAATCTTAAGGAGATAGGATTCTTCCTTTACCAACTACTTAATCTCAGGGATCTAATTTAGTTACATTATCTATGGGTTGATTATGATGAATATTTGAAGTATCAAGCATCAAAATAGCAGTCATATTCTTCCATTATTTACGTTAGTCGACCAGGTAATTCCTTTACTTGCTTAGCATAATCATTACACAATGGATCTTGGATCTTTGATTCTGGTGCTTTTGATAACATTTCTAGTAATAAAAATCTTTTCTTTACTCTATACTCTCCATCTATTACCTCTATAATCACCTTGGCTAATGGATTATAAACAATGATTAAAGGAGTAGCAGAAAGTAAACCTCTATCTTTTATTCCTTTAGTCTTCATCTTATATGCTTTAAAATGTCCTTACAATTGACTCTCATCATATTTTTATGTAAGACCAAAATACAGGGAAGATGATTGGCAAAGGTTATAAGTCAAATGGATTATATCATCTTGTTTGCCATGTCACTCAAGTTGCCTTTACTTTTACTTCTTTAGTTGATCTTCTTTATAATTGCCTAGGTCATCTTAATATTTCCAAACTTCAGAAGATGTTTCATGGTATTTCAAAACTATCTTCTACTGAATATGAATTGTGTTAACTTGGGAAACGTACCTATAGTTCTTTTCCTAAGAAATTAAATAATAGAGCCTATTTTATGTTTAATATTGTTCACTCTAATATTTGGGGACCAAGTCATGTTAATACAAACTTGGGTTTTTATTACTTTGTTACTTTTATTGATGACTATTCTTATTAAACTTGGTTGTTTCTTATAAAATCTAGATACAAGTTGTTTGATATTTTTCAAAACATTAGTGCTAAAATTTAGAATAAATTTAGTATCTCAATTAAAATTTTATGAAGTGACAATCCACGAGAATATATATCTCTTCCTTTTTAAGAATTCATGACTTCTCAAGGAATTATTCATCAATCTTCTTATGCATATACCCCTAAACAAAATGGTATGGTTGAAAGAAAGATTAACATCTTATTGAAACAACTCGAACCATGCTCATCCATCATAATGTACTATTTCATTTTTAAGGGGATGTTATCCTAACCGTATGTTATCTAATCAATCAGATGTCTTCTTCAGTTTTGCAATATCATAGTCCTTATTTTATTTTGTACCTAGGTCAACCGTTTTACCTCTCTTGACACACGTGTTTTGGTGCACTTGCTTTGTTTATAATTATACTTATAGTAAGTAGAGGGGAGGAAAATCTAGCCAGGCTGAATTGGGCCAAATTAAGGGGCCGAAAGAAGCCAAATCAAGCCAAGGCGGGTTTAAGCATTAAGGGTTTAGGAGAATAGAATTTGTGGTATCAGATCAGGGAAGGTTGTTAGCTATTTGACCTGCTCGATTTTCTAAAAAACCCTAACTAATACTACATCATTTTATATATGTATAAATATATAATATACCTAACCCTAAACAAGTATCACTCATTTCATTTCTCTCAATTCTTCTATGTCGCTCTTATGTTTTTCTCTCGATTCTTTTATGTCACTTTTATGTTTTTCTCTCAAGAAAACCCTAGTTCCCTTCCCTTCCCTGACCCTCAGTCACCTCCTTTTCCCTTAAAACCTTAATCTTCTCTTTCAAATTCTTATTTTATAACCCTACTTCTCTCATCTGTGTTTAGGTCACTCTTTCAATCTCTCTCGATAGTAATCTTTGAGCCTCTCAGTCTAGAGGAAGTCTTATATGCATTGATTTTGCTTTCTATTTCCTTATTGTTTACTTAGTGACAGAATGGCAATGATGGATATCTTAAACAATTCTACAATATACATGTGTTGAATCTTGATGTCGATATACAAAATCGATTATTTCTTGATTTTTAACCATGCATGTCCATTATTGACATGATCTGGTAAAATTTTTATGATTTCTATGATTATTTAAATGTTTTTTGTAAATATTTTTTATGATTAATTTATTTTGTTGGTTTTTATTTTATTTTATGGAAGTTGATGATGCGTGCAATGAAGTTTATGTCAAAAAAGAGGTGGAAGCTTCCTTGCGTTGTCTAGATCTATGTTGTTTGAGCAAGATCTCTTGGTTTTGTTTCGATCTGTGTAGTTTGAGCAAGATCTCTTTGCTTTCTTTTGATCCATATGTTGCATGAGGACAATCTACTAGCTTTTCTATCACTGTATTCATTTCTAAAAAAATATAAGGTATATTCTTGAATTTTTTCTTGATTTGTTGTAATTAAATGTTTATTATTTATTTGATTTGAAAAATTTTATTTCACAGTGTTGGTCAATTTTAGTTGCTGGGAATTTTTATTTTACTATTTTAATATAATTTTAATTTAAATATATTTTAAGATTTCTTTAATTTAATAAACTCTAAATGAAAATTATTGTAATTTTAATATTTAATTTTGTTCTTATTATTTTTATATCTAAATTATTTGAATGGAGATGATTTATATTTAGATTATATTTATTAATGAATTCATATTTAATATTTATTATATTCCATTTCACTTAATAAACCCTCAATGAAAAATTATTGTAATTTTAATATTTAATTTTATTCTTATTAATTTTTTATCTAAATTATTTGAATGGAGATGATTTATATTTAGATTATATTTATTAAATAAATAAATTTAATAGTTATTATATTTATTTATATATGTTTATAGTTTCTATTGGTACTGCTGTGTTGTGTGACTATGCATTGTAGGATGGATGTTGGGAATTCTAGTAGCAGTTAAACTGCTGCTGTTAGTGTTGTCCCTGATGCTGGTGTTGTCCCTAATACTAGTGATGTCCCTGATGCTGTTGTTATCCCTAATACTAGTGATATCCCTTATGCTGAATCACAAAATTAGGTGGAAGCAAATAAAGTATATGATGCTACTACTAAGCATAATGATGGTGTTGCTAAAAAGAAAGAGATTGAATCTAGATCGAGGGCTCAGGGGCACTTTGAGAAGATTAAAGATGGTAAAGGCATTACACAAAAAGCGAAGTGTATTTATTATTCTGCCATATAGCAAAGACTTTAGGCAAGCCTTTTTAACTTTTAAACCTGATGGGGTGGAAGCAAATGGAAATGAACCTTTAGGCTTAGTCGACACTTGGAAATTTGACCAATAGCTAATTAGGACTACACTTGCTAAAATGATAGTAATTGATGAGTTTTCTTTCAAGTTTGTTGAAGGGGAGGGGTTTAAAAACTTTGTTTCTACAACATGTCTTAGGTTTAAAATCCCTTCTAGGTGGACAGTTAGAGAGGACTGTTTTGGTTCTTATGTGGATGAGCAAATTAAAATGAATTTTTTTTAAGGAACATTCTCAAAGGGTCAGCCTGACCATTGATTCTTGGACTTTTATCCAGAGAATCAATTATATATGCATTACAACACATTTCATTAATGATGAGTGGAGGCTATATACAAAAATTATATCATTTATCCCTATTTCTTCACATAGAAGGGAGTACATAGCCAAAGCTTTAGAAAGCTGCTTACTTGAGTGAGGTTTAATGACTATTTTTAATGTGACAGTAGACAATGCCTCATTAAATGATATAGCAATTTCTTATTTTAAAAAGAAATTACTAACTTAGGGTGTGAGTTTATTTAGATAAAAGTATGTCCACATAAGGTGCTTTGCACGTATTCTTAATCTGGTAGTTAATGAGGGTTTGAAATATGCTAACCTAGCAATTAAAAGGGTGAGGGAAGTTGTTAGGTATGTTAGAAACTCCCCTGCTAAACTAAGAAAATTTAGGGATTATAGTGACTTGGTAGGTGTTGATTACAAATCAAGTTTGTCACTTGATGTTCCCACTAAGTGGAACTTAACATACTTGATATTAAGGACTACATGTAGTTAAAAAAAGTCATTTTAGGTTTTTGAAGAACAAGAGTTCAATTTTATGGTAGATTTAGGTGAGCATGTCCTTAGTTTTGAGGACTAACAAATAGTGAAACAACATGTGAATTTTCTTCAACATTTCCATGAATTGACTTTCAGAATTTTAGGTTTAAAATATATTAATGCTAATTTATTTTTTACTAAAATTTCAGACCTTTTCTATAAGCTAAATGAATTTAAAAAATCATTTGATTTCAAGAAAGTTAGGCAGATGGGATTTAGCATGAAGTATAAGTTTGACAAGTATGAAGGTGACCCGTAAAAAATGAACATGCTAATTTTCATTGCTAACATTCTTAATGCTAAGGACAAAATTGAATTCATGGGATTTTCCTAAAATGCAATTTATGGAAAATTACAAGGTGGAAGCTTATTCAGTAGTGTCAAATCTGCCCTATATGAACTTTTTGAAGATTATGATGCCTTTTACAAACATGTCAATGCATTTACTTCTCAAAGATGCTTGTCTGATTCTGGTTCTCTTAGCTAATCTAATTCTAGTGTTGGTGTACCTACTTCTATTTCTATTTTAAAAGCTAGGTTTAAGAAATATAAAATGGAAGAGGCTTTAGGTGGAAGCAAAAAGAATGATCTTAATTTATATCTAAATGAAGAAATTGTTGAAGAAGATGGGAACTTCGATGTATTGAGGTGGTGGAAATTAAACTTAAAGAGATTACCAATTATCTTTAAACTTGCTCGTGATGTTTTGGTTATTCCTTTCTCAACTATTGCTTCTGAAAGTGCTTTTAGTACTGGTGGTAGAGTACTTAATGCCTTTAGGAGTTCATTGACTTTAAAGATTATGGAAGCACTAATTTACACATCTGATTGGCTAAGACAAAGTAGTTAGCTTATTTCAATTGAAGAAGTAATTGAGGAGTTAGAGAACTTTAAGAAAAATATTAAGCTTAGTTTTTTAATCACTTTTTGTTATTTTTTTTTAATTTATCCATAATTACTAATACTTTTTTTTATGCTTTAGAACTATTAGCAATTGGTCTTGGGCTAACTATAACACCTGCTTAGACCATATTCTGATTCCTAACTGATTTTGCTTGCATATTTTACAAACCTATATTAAGTAAATATGATAACTATGCTAGTTGCTTATGATTCTATTTGCTGCCTATACCTGTGAATATTTTATACTTGACTAGGTTGCCTAAATATGACCTTTACTAATGAGCATGAATGCAAGTTGTTCACAGTGTTGCTATTGCATTTAGTTTTTGTTTGAATGTGACCTCCACTACATGACATTGATTGCATATTGTTCATAGTATTGCTGTTGCATTCATTATTTATTTTTAAGGCTATGATGATTATTTCCACTCATATTAAACTGAGTCACTAAGTGAGTGCTCTTTGCTCAAGTTTCCTTGGTAGTTTATTTTAATTATAACTACCGAAAATATGGCTGCATTTTCTTTAGCATGACTTCACTTACGAATCTGACACTCCTTTAATCCCTCTAACTTTTATTATAATAGGTTTGCTTTTAAATTGTTAGTAATTGATCAAGGAAATATTGTTGTGGTTTGGAGACTTGCTACCTATAGGAGATAACTTATTTCTATTTAATGCTTTCATTCACATCTATTTGGTTTTTTTGTGTGTGTTTATTATATTATGAGATGAGTTGATGATGAGGCTTCCACCTTTGTTACCTATATGATTCAAGTACTAGATGGTTTGTAAAGTTTCTTTGGTAGCATTTATGTTATTGCTAGAAAATTTGTTAGAACCATTATGTTATTGATTTAAAAAAAAATTGAAACTCATCTCATTTTTATTAGATTTTAGCATTTGTGACTTCAGTTTAACCAAAATGTTTATTTTTAATTTTTGCAGGAATGAATGAATCCTACTAATTTTTGGATGGACTCCTATTCTTTTTGCATTTTTGTTAACTACAAATGCACACCATAACACATTAAACCTATAAATTGTATAGCATATTTAGAGCATGGGCATGTAAGCATGGGCTAAGCCCACTATATAATGAAATTAAGTAATTTTGATTTTTAGGCAGAATTTTAATGGGCTGAATCAACCTAACCCATCCAAAAAATTAGAACTGAATAACTCGATATTTCAGTTAACTGACCTGTTGGTTTCATAGCAAAAATTTGCATAGTTCACCTTGTCTATACCCAATACTGAAACAACTCGAAACTATAATTTCCAACCCAAACCGAACTAACTTTTAACCTTAATGGTAAGGTTAAGCTTTATCCTAAATTTATTAAGTGTGTCTTCTTATGATATTCTCACATACATAAGGGTTATAAATGTTATGATCCAACAACAAATAAATATTTTATTTTAGCATATGTAGCCTTTTTTGAGACATCCCTTTATTTTTCACTAACCATAAACCAAATGGGCATAATAAAAGCTCTTTTAATTCCTATCCTTCCCCTTTATGCTACATCGGCTCCCAAACCACTATAAATCTACTTTAGGTGGTCTTCTATGCTTACTCTTAATGTTCCTTTTGCAGGTGCAGACTATAAAGATACTCTAAATGACTCATCTCCTACATTGCTAACTTCTTTAACATCGATCATGCCTTAATCAGAAGAACCACTCCACCTATTGCCATTAGAAAATGTATTCATTCTTCTTGTAATCCTCATCCCACTTACAAAATTTTGAGTTATCATTATTTGTCACCTTAATATTATGATTTTGTATCCAATTTATCCAATGTGCCTATATTGAAATTTGTCAATAAAGCATAAGCACATCCTGGATAGAAACAGACTATGGTTGAGGAAATGACTACTCTTAATGCTAATAATACTTAGGAGCTAGTTCCATTATCATATGGAATATCTATAGTTAGTTGTAACTAGGTTGATATAGTGAAAGTTGGTTTTGATGGCAAGATAAACTGTTTGAAAGCTTGTTTGATTGCAAAAGGGTACACTTAGGTTTCTAACCTTGATTATAGAGATACCTTTTCTCTAGTTACTAAGATTGCCTTTGTTCGACTATTTATTTCCTTTGCTACCATGTGCCATTGGAGTATTTATCAATTGGAGATTAAAAATGCCTTCTTATATAGAGAATTGATAGAAGAATTTTATATAGAGCAACCATTATGTTTTGTTGCTCAAGGGGAGTCTAGCTTATTTGTTGATTGCAAAAATCTCTTTATGGTTTGAAACATTTCCCAAGGGCATGGTTTGGATGATTTAGTACTATTGTTTAAGATTTTGAAATGCATAGGAGTGAGGTAGATCTCTTAGATCTCATACAACTTATGGCAAATGTATTTTACTTAGTAGTGTATGCAAATGATATTACCATAATAGATTACGATCATAAAGGAATTAATTAACTAAAACAATATCTCTTCAGTCACTTTTAAACTAAAGACTTAGGGAAGTTAAAGTATTTTCTGGGCATTGATGTATCACAGTTAAATACAGGCATTATTATTTCATAAAAGAAATATGTCTAAGACATTTTGGAAGAGATAGGAATGTTGGATTGCAAACTCATGGAAACTCCTATGGATTTGAATGTTAAACTTATTCAAGGATAGGGAGAGCCATTAAAATATCCTAGACAATATTAGAGATTGGTTGAAAAACTCAACTATCTCACTATCACTTACCCAGATATTTCCTTTATAATAATTATGGTCAATCAATTTCTTTAAGCCCCATGTGACAACTATTGGGATACAATGATACACATCCTTAGATATATCAAAGGAGCTCAAAGACAGGGTTTGTTATATAAAGACAAAGAGCACACATAAATTATTATGTATTTAGATGCTGATTGTGCAAGTCCTCCTTTAGATAGGTGATCCACTTCAGGATATTATGTCTTTATTGGAGGAAATCTCATATCTTGGAAAAGAAAAAAGCAAAATATTGTAGTAATATCAAGTGTAGAAGCAAAATATTGAGTGATGGTCTTAGTTACTTGTGAACTTGTTTGGTTAAAATAGTTGCTTCAAGAATTAAGGCGTGGAGATGCCAGTCCAATCACATTGATTTGTGATAATCAAATAACACTACATATTGTTTCAAATCCAGTCTTCCATGAAAGGACAATGCATATAGAGATAGATTGTCATTTCATAAGACATAAGATTGAATCCAATTGCATTACTATTAGTTTTGTGAATTCAAATGATCAGTTAGCAAATATTTTGACAAAAGCTCTAAGAAAGCCGCAAATCAAATATATTTGTAACAAGCTAGGAGCATACGATATGTATGCTCCAGCTTGAGGGCGAGTGTTGAGATATAACCTTGATTTTAGGCATTGTATGCATGATTTCTTTAATTAGGTTGCTTGATTTTAGGTAAAATCAATGTAAATATGTTGTAAATGTGTGTTGTAAATACTTGATTTTTTTCTTATTATGTATTAAATAATTAATATAAATACCTTATTAGGCTTGAGGGAATAATCAAGTTGATCATTATTCAATCTTCATCCTATCATCTCTTCTTCTTTTCTAATTTCACATCATTAAAAGACTTTATAAAATAAATTAATAATATGTTTTGGATTTTTTTGGGCCTATTGGTGAAAAAAATCCAAACCTTTTCAACCTTTTAAAATGTAATCCTAACTTTTAAATTTTTGTAATAATCTCTCAATTTAAAATTTTTTTTGCAATGTTATAAATTAATGAATATGGTAAAAATTGATTTAAGAAATGATGAGGTGGTGCCTGAGTTGTCATGCTAACACACCCAAAAGCAATTCCCACATACAAGTTAGCTAATAAGGAAACAAAGCACAAACTTAAAGCCATTGCATCCATTACAATCTTGGCAACTCCTCAATAACCCATCATCTTCAATCACTTTATGACTGCTCTTACAATGGAAACAAAGTACAAACCTAAAACCATTGCATCCGTTGTCGCTTCCTATAGATTTATTTATAGGAATCCCTTCAAAGAGCAGCCTTAACTTTCCTTGCTCATGTAACCTTAAAACCTCCTTTACTGAACCAATATATCTTCCTTTGATAAAAAGCATTGGAGGTATTACCTTTCCTCATAAAACTCTCAATAACTCCTTTTTATACTCTTTGTGCATTAATACATCCTTTTTAAAGAATATAATCTGAAAACTCTCCAAAAGAAATATAATGTTGTTGGAATACTCGAAAGTTTTTCTTACTCCTCTAAGTGTTATTGTATAGAAAACTACTAAGTTGCTACCTCCTAGTGGGCATTTTTCTTCAACGCCTAATAGAGGGTCATTTTCTTCTTCTTTTTCTTCAATTCGACGGGTTTTTAATGGATGCTCATCCTCACAATTTACAAGATTCACTTCATCAATACTTGTTTACTTTTTTGCTCCATGGCTTTTTCCAAGATTCTCAGTATTTTCATGATCGATTCCTATTTGGCTCTTTTCTTCATCTTTACCTTGTTTAATTATCTCTTTCTCAATTCTTGCTTGTCTTTAAGCTTCACTCATCTTTATATGTTCTTTAATTGCTTGCTCAAATGCAGCAAGAAGGTTTGGATAAAAAAAGATACTGGAATTCAAATCTGGTCGTGAGAAAAACAATATGTCAATATCTAATAAAGGTGTTTGCCTAAAAGAAATCTACTCCAATTTCACTGAACAAGTCTCCATTTTACTTTCCTGCTTCACTAGTGGCCTAATATTTTCTTTATTAGCAATATCATCATCAACTTCCATTTTATCCTTGTCAATATCTTTTATAAGCTCTGCTACATCAGCAACCTTGGTTAGTTGATGTGTATGTGAGGATTGCTCTTTGGTGTGTTGGCATGTCAACTCAAATGCCACCTTATCATTTTTCAAATAAATTTTGACCAGATCCATTAATTGCTAACATCACACAAAATTTTTGAAATTGAGATATTATTGTAAAGATTAAAAAGTTAAAGATTATATTGTAAAAGGTAAAAAATGTTTGGATTTTTTCACTAATAGGCCGATTTTGTTTTATTCAAGGTAAGATAATAAGTTTATATAATTTTATTTATTTATTTATTTTTTAAAAAAGACTATCGTTCTTTCTTCAGCTTGATGATTTTTCATTTTTTATGTCGAAAAGAGTGTCTTATTGTTTGAAATTGAGATAAATCACTTCCAAATCTCACTGTCTTCCATTAACTGCAATGGCAACAATAAACAAACCCTTAAGGCCAAAACAAAAACTCAATTCTTCAATTCTCACTACTATAATCTGCATATCGTCCATTACTTCGTTATTTTTCTTTTCTTCTCTTATTTCCACTAATGGGTTCTCTTTCTCCTCCCCAAATGCCCATACAATAAGCATCATCAAACGCTCCAAACCCAAAAGGCTACACACTCTACATGATAAGTACTTGTACTGGGGCAACAGAATTGATTGCCCTGGCAAGCATTGTGATTCTTGTGAGGGTTTGGGGCATCAGGAATCTAGCCTTAGGTGCGCTCTTGAAGAAGCTATGTTTTTGAATAGGTATGTATATTTGTTCATATGCTTTGCTTTAGTTTGCTTTTTCCTTATTTACTGGGTATTTGAATTTTATTTTCTGTTTGGGTGCTAATGGCAGGAGACTGGGAGTTTATAGTACTTGAAAGGAGAATTTTATTATTCTTTATAAATAAATGCATCAGCCAGACTAACTAGGTAGTTTTTTGGTTGATTTTTGTAGTAGCACCAATAATCTGTAATCCATATATTTTAAATTTAAGTTAATAAAAAGGTTCAAGAAAAAGGAATCATTTTGATCCAATAGTCTATATGGCATTATAATTAGGCTGATAGGCATATAGTTCTAAGTGATACAATGTTTCTATGCTATATCGGGCCATTGCTGTGCTCAAACAAAAGTGTCTATCTTTAGCTAGATAAGCTACGAGTAAAAGTATTAAGTTGGTAAAATAGCTATTATCAATAATGCCATTTCAATTCAAAATTTTCTTCAAGACAGCAATAAGCAATTACAGAATGACCAGGGGAAAAAAAAGGAAAGATAGATAGAGAGAGAGAGATAGATGATAAAGGAGAGTAAGGCTGAAAGCATGATAGGGAGTGGAGGGCAATATAGCAGAAGCAATAGCAACAGCAGTCAACATGGTTGGTTAAATAAGCAAATGAATTCAATCAACATGTGCCTCAATCATAATCCAGCTGGGATCAGCTATGTAGTTCTTTTTCCTCCATTCTACTTGGCCTAGAGCTAACTTGTAGAAAATTCTAGTCCTTTTTACCATATCTGGAAGGTCCCTTTAATTTTCTACTGTCTTGTTGTAGGACATTTGTGATGCCTTCTGCAATGTGTATTAATCCAATACACAATAAAAAGGGGATCCTTCATCATTCAAGCAATGCAAGTTCTGAGGAAAGGTATGCCCCCTAAAGCTCTTTTTGTGCGAAACCTCATGGAAGAGAAAAATTTTATTCCAAGAAACTAGAAAGAATTGCATCTAAAGTGCCAAATCCAACCTTGCACGGTATGTAAAATGTATGTTGTTCTATGCTGTATTTCAAGAATTTTGAATTTGGCAATAAAATCACCCTCTAGATTTTTTGTATTTGTTTCCTGGAGTATTTTCTTCATTTGTTTTCTCCAAATTCCTATTAAAAAGAAAGATGTGCATTAGCAATGGGCTTGCCTCCATCATTTATTTATATGTGCATTTAACCACTCAGAAAAGTCAATTGGGTGATTTGATCTCACATAATTTTGTTTCATAGGTGGGCTGCAAGCGCTTGTGCCATGGACCTGATATCTGAATCCATACCTGTAATTTCGGACAGTTCAGAAGTGTGGCATCAGGTTCTATCAACAAGTATGAAGTTGGGAGCTAGAGGAATTGCCCATGTTGAAGGAGTTAGTCGGGTTGAGCTCAAAGTGAATAGTAGCTACTCAAACCTCATGCTCATAAATCGAACAGCAAACCCTCTTTCATGGTATTCAAATTTAGTTATCTTGTTGGCTTTTTGTTGCCTTTTTCATATTAACTGCAAGATTAGGAATCATTTTGGAATTGGTTGGGGGAGGAAGAGAGATTAGAATCTTAGTTGGTCTGCATTTAAGAACATTTTTTTGGTGGTAGACAAGTAGCACACTACAAATCATTTGGCGTACTGTCTAAAATTAGTAGAGAAGTACTGCACTGTTCTTGATGCTTATTTTAATATGCTTGTTTACTAAAATTTTAATTTGTACTTATTAGTATGGTTTAGCGCGTGTGTGTGTATATATATATCGATTGGAGAAAGTTTCCTGGTTCTATTGGATTTGTTAATTGAGTATATTTGTTTGTTTGGCTGACATGGTTAAGAGTATTAAATTGTTTTATGCTGGCGTTTGATATGATGTGTCAGAATTGAGACCAATTTCTTTGTTCAGAAAATGGAATTAAATTTGGCAGGTTAGAGAAAAATTATGGACAATTATTCTTGATAATTATTCATGTGTTGTAGGATAATTCTTCTAACAATTTAGGTTGAGAATTTTGAATCTTACAAGTTCCTGAATAGGTACTAACTGTTAACAGTCATTCAGGTTCATGGAATGCAAGGATCGAAACAACCATAGTGCTATATTGTTGCCTTATTCATTTCTTCCTTCCATGGCTGCAGAGAAATTAAGAGATGCAGCAGAGAAGGTCTGTAAAGTTTGCTGATTGCCTATATTTATTGACTCTTCCTTTTAGGATACAAATTAAAAATTTACACCTTTCCACAATCATACTTAAATAGGTGCAAGTTATTTAATCATGCTATATCTTTTGCACTTAAATCTAATACTGAGATATGATTTCTGGAAAGAGCACATCTTCATCAACTAAATCTTTACTGTATCCAAAACCTCACTGATGATTTCTCCAACAACTTGTATCTATATGTATACATAAATGAAAAGCATTAGACAACTTAGAAATTGGTTATCTCAGAAGCATAAAGAGTTTGCATTATGATTGCCCATGTCTATTGCATACCTAATCATCTAAACTTGTTTTGAGAATTAGGATAGGAACAAAATTTTATCATGGATATGCTTTTTATTTGTCTATGTGTCTTAGTTTGCATCATCCAGGATTCACTAGCACCATGTTGTTCTGCAGGTATTAATCTGCTCTGCAAATGTCTAACTATGTAATCCTACCTGAAAGTCCTCAAGGGAATCAAGAGCCCATAATTCTTTTATTTCTTTTTTCCCCAAATCCATAGTCCAGTAATTTCCAGATCAGAGCAATAAATGCTTTCCTGTACCGCCTCTAGCCTATCAGTTGGAGTAGTTTGATATTGTCCTATGAATGTTAATGGGCAATCAGCAATGCTATAATTTAAAGATGTTGCACAGTTGATAGTTGAAATTATCTAGGAGTACTTTTGTGGGGTTCTATGGTAATGTTTTTATTTGATAATGCCATGGTGTTTAGTAAAAATAGAGATAGATTTGTCAAACCATATTCAACTAGTTTGCCAAAGCAATTTGGTCATATTTTACCATTTTGAAGTATGTGAGGAAAAAGTTAGAATAAAGTGTTTATTTCAGATTGGATACTTGGCAGGTCACCAAATAGTATTGGTTGTTATAAACCAATGATGTTTGTGATAAGGTGGTATCAACATTTATATTGCATTTAGATGTTCCCATTGTTTAATTTTGCTTTTTTTCTGACATTTCTGTATGTAGTATAATTTATGGTGGAATATCTGCAGTTTTATTATTTACAACCAAGTTTCTTCCAATTGATTTAAGTATTATTTTGCTTTGTGTTGCTTCGCTTGCTGCAAAACATTTTTGAAAAAATTTTCCAAGTTACAATATCATCATTTCATTGAGCTGACTACAATTAACTTTCCCTGCAAAGATTAAGACACTCCTTGGTGATTATGATGCTGTCCATGTTCGTCGTGGTGATAAAATAAAAACTAGGAAAGACAGGTTTGGTGTTGCTCGAAGCCTACATCCTCATTTGGATAGGGATACACGCCCAGAGTTTATGCTTCACAGGATTGAAAAGTGGGTTCCAGCTGGACGAACTCTCTTTATTGCTTCAAATGAGAAGACACCAGGATTTTTCTCACCTCTCTCTGTTAGGTAACTATTTCAATGTCAAATAAGATTTGCATGAGTTAGCATTACTAATTGGAACACAAACCCAATGATAATAACTGATATAAATATAAAATAAGCTGAAGGAATGCTACAATATAAAAATAGGAAATTTTTTATAACATAAATAAAAGCAGTGATGCAATAATAAACAAATGTATACTTAGAATTTTCAGTCTAGGTTCTTTTATTATATAGACACTTTGTTATTTTTGACAGTTATATTATGTGATCAAATTACCATATATTCTGATTGGGATTTTGAAACTATAAATGATAAAAATGGTGATGTACTTCAATCCATTGAAATTGAGAGTATTAAGTGTTTTATGATGTCTGCTGCTATTAACTGTATTGCCCAATTTAGGCCATCACTTGCGTTTGTACATCCTTGGAAAGTGAAACTAACTGCAGACCAACTTAGCCATGCTTTGTAAACATTATTAAAAGTAGGAGCCGAAACAAGTTCCAATACCAGTTTATAAGAGCTCATTTAAAATAGTAAAAGTATGGTAGGTTTTTGTTTATTTCAAATTTTCAAGTAAGCTCTTATTGAATTTTTAACATATAGTTTGCTTCATTCATATATTATCCACATAAATCACTTAATTTATTTTGAATGAATGCCTAAATTTTTATGTTAAATATTGCAACTGTGATTGGCCTTTCTGATATGATGACAGGAAGACACCACTACATAGTAATGATTGATTTCCAAAATGACCATCCAACTATAATTCCAACTTTCCAAGGATTTAGAGGCTTTCATCCTTCGTCCCACTATATGTATATTTCTGTTGGCCATACTGATTTTCTGGTCTCTCCATAGTCATGTACAACAATCAGTCACCATCTATCTTCCCCTTCCACCTCTCTTTCTCTATCTCCCCCATACGTATATATGATAAGTTTGCCATTCAGTTTATCAAATAGTTTTGCAATTTAAATGGGGTTATGCAAATCAATCGTATAATTCCTTTTGAATGAACACCTAACTCCTGAAGTAATAAGTGCAACTGTGACTGGCCTTTTTGATGCAAGATGGCAACTATAGCAGGAAATATTGTTACATGCTAATGATGGATTTTTAAGAGGGCCATCCAACTAGAGTTCCAACTTTTTTAGAATATAGAGGCATGTGCCCCTAGTCCCATCATGTATTATATTTCCATGTCCATATGTTCTAACTGATTTTGTGGTCTTTCCACACACACACACACAGACACACACAGACACACACAGACAGAGATATATATATATATATATATATATATACACATATACATATACCAGGTGTTTTGTTGAAAGATAGATCTCATGCGTGTGGGTAACTTTGTCGTTTGGATTTTGAAATGTGAAGATTAAGAATCTCCATGAAATTAAAGCTCCCACGCAAGTTTGATTGTGGAGCCTCTCCTGTCAGTATAGTAATAATTACTAGGAACAACTGGGCACTTAGATTGGTGTACAGAGGTAAATTTTGAATTTGTATGTCAACATTCTGTGTTGACATTCTCTGATCAATTGTCAATGTCCTCTGACTAAGGCTCTAGGAAATTTCATGGACAACTAGGTTTTACAGGCTACATTGGATTGGACTGGGATTCACTTCATAAATAGGTTGGTTAATTTATCCTGGCAGGTTAGGAATTTACTGATCCTACTGTGTCTTCTTGTCATATTCTGTTTTCACTTTTAGTTTGCCGATGATGAGGATATACTGTGTATTCATTAAGTTTTGCTATCTATGTCATGCACTCATGGTGGTTAATAGGAATGAAGGGGCTCAAAAATCAGGTGAAGTTTGACTATAATTTCTGTGTTAACGGTGAACCTGATGGTGAAGTTTTGGTGACTTGAATTTGCAGATATAAATTGGCGTATTCATCTAACTACAGCTGGATATTGGATCCCTTGATTGAGAACAATTACCAACTATTCATGATTGAGAGGCTTATAATGATGGGTGCCAGAATATTCATCAGGACATTCAAGGAAGATGATACTGATCCCAGCCTTACTGATGATCTAAAGAAGAACACCAAGATATGGCAAATACCTGTATATACAATGGATGAAGTAGGGAGTTGATGGCAATGTAGCCTACTATTCTTCTTTCTATTCACCTCGAATTTATCCCACTACTGGCCGCATAAGCATTGCATGCTACACATCCCCAATCTGGTCATATTCTTGTGTGCAATGTAATGCTCACTTGCCAGTCCGATCATTCAACCATTTAATGGTACCAGCGAGCACTTTGTTTGCATATCAGAATCTTGTATCTTCAGCAAGTAATGTCATGAGGTAGAATGAGGTGTCAATTGGCCCCTGTAAATGTCAAATTCAATTTAGAATACAGGTCATATGTATACCTGTTTTCTCAAGTACACTGCGTACTGTTAATGCAGAGGGTTTTCCAGAGAAAAGCAATCACTGCTTGCTTTGAGACTTCTTGCTGTTTGAGTAAACATTGTTGGAAATTATCATTTTGTAGATGATTTTGTCTTTTGACATTGAATCCTTGCATATTTATTTGTATGTATTGGATTTTGTTTCTTTTAATTTTTGTATATATTATTATGTTATTCGATCAAAATTTCGTATTTTAAAATATTCAATTGACCACATATATTTTTTAATTGGGATAACAAGAATTTCAGTCTTATAAGTTATACCTGATTTTCAATTAGGTCTTATATGTTCTATTTTTTTACGATTGAGTTAACCGCGAAATTAAAAAATTACTCGTTAGTCTTAGGCTGTTATCTCTGATGGAACTCCTATACGTGGCAAGATTTATGCATGTAGCTGTTAATGTCAACTATTATATTCCATGTAGGACTACCATGTAAGAGATGTAGGTTTATGGGATTGGAATGACATGAAAAATCCTGTTAATGTCAGCTATTAGATTCCATGTAGGACTACCATGTAAGAGATGTAGGGTTTATCGGATTGGAATGGCATGAAAAATCCCACTTATGACTTCTCATCTGTTGCTCTGTTTTTGTTTCAACAGAATTGAAAAATCAACATAACACTTGTGAAGATGGACAAAGTTAGTGATTGCGGTAGGAGGCTTGCAGTGACGACATCATGGACAAGTACTAATCCTAGAAGAAGATTCATTGCATGCAATAGGAATTTTGTAAGATCTTTTGCCTATCAAGCTTGTGACTTTTGCATCTTTTTGTGTTAAAATTAGGGATTTGTGAATTGTAGGGGGATAATGGATGCAAGCATTTTGAATGGATAGATCCACTTGTGTCAGAGATCAACAAAAATACTTCTTCTACAACTAGCTAAAAAACCTCTTTTACAAGCATTGAATGATACATATATCCTCTTGAATGTGCCATCTTCATTTGCTTATAATATTGATGTGTTTTAGGATTTGAATTCCTTATATCTAGCACATATCTCCATAACTTTGCAAATTCCTCAACTGCATTACCTTTAAGCCTCTCATATAATATAGACTTTGCTCTCTATAGCTACACTAAGTTAACTTTGAGCTTTATCTTATTTTTCACCAAAATTTGTAACTTAATCAGTTTCATGTTTGGAATTGTATCGAACTTTTTTATCAAATAATCTACTAACTTCTTGTGTGTTAGTCTCCTTATCTTGTTCACCAAAATTGGAGTCATGATCAACAAACAAAGCAATAACTTTAAACACTTTTGTTTTCATTATGTCTTTTGAAGCTGAAAGATACCACTGACATTGTGGTTTCTTACATCTAGCTCTCATATACTATTTAGTATTCTTAGTATATTTCAAGTCACACCTTTCCATTATTGAATATCGACTCAAAGCATCCTTGAATTGGTAAGGCCCTTTAAAAGTCATGCCCTCAACAAAAATTACTCTACCACTGTTAGGATTATAGGCACCCTCCTCCCCTCAGTCACACCCTCCTGCTTATTAGTATCAACCCAGCTGCAGTCATTATATTTAACATACTTTGTTTCATAGCCTACCTTTAAATTTCCATTAGCCTTAGCTTCCTTTTGTTTTCCTTTATTACCATGTTGGTCATCATTATTGTTCGTCCTATTAGGTCTAATCTTTCCTTGTGCACCTTGTTTTAATTCTGCCCTCGCCTCTTACAACTCAACATTATCAGCATCGGAAAAAAATTCCTCATTCACTTTATTATATTCTTCATATTATATATTTTTCTACACCAACTTCCACATAAGTATCCTAACCCATAAAGCCCTCACCACCAACATCTACATCCACAAAACCTTCCATAAAGTCATTAACTCTACCACCACCAACATTATATGACCCACCAATGCTATATGTAACCTCCCTATTGTCTTTATTAAGGCCACAACCACTTGTACCCTAGCCACATTTAACCCCACCTGTAGACCCACAAATGCCACCCCATCACTATTAACCAAAACATACATATCCACTTTTCTTTTATCATTTAAAATGCTTAATAACAAACATGTGAATGCACTTGCTACATAACAAAAACAAATAGTCCAAACTTTCCAATCCCATGTAATTATTCCTTAATATATTCTTACAAATATCAAAACCCTAATCGATCAGGATCTATATCCTGACTACTTACAGCCCCACCACAATACCCTCTAACTTTCCCTTATAATGCCAAACAATTAATGCTTTAGCCATGATAACTAAATAAGACAACAAAAACACCAAAAAAAAAAAAAGCATAAAAGTCAAATTATACATGTCATAAAATACTCAACAAACTTTCACAAACGATTTCTTTATTAAAGATATCCTGACCTTTTGAATATTTAATTAACCCATCCCTAACTTTTAAACTTATTTTATTAAATAACAAATAGTTATTTTAATTAGTTATTAATACTTAATTCTTACTTTCGATTTGTTTAATGTAAGCATAATCTGGGGATAAGAAATTACATTCATTGTTCAACTCCCTATCTTTATACTCTAGTTTCAACCATAAGAACAACAATATGTGGAGATGCAATTTCATTAAGTTTGAACAGATTTCTTTTTTACTTTCAAGAATAAGAGGGATTATCTTCATTAGCAAACGTTAAACTAGCTTTTATACCTAAAATGGTAATAAGTGGGCTTTTTCCCTCCCAAAGCTTAGAAACCTAGCAAAATTTGGTAGTTAAAATCCAATGTGGAACAATTAAGCCTTTAGCATACGTGGTAGTCATGCATGGAAGATCACATTTGACATAGATGGTCACATATGCATAAATCGTGCCACATATACGAGTTTTGTCAGAGATAACAACCTATGACTAATGGATAATTTTTTTAATTTCATAGTGAACTCAATTGTAAAAAATAGAACATATAGGACTTAATTGAAAATTAGGTATAACCTATTGGTGTGTGAAATTTGCAAGCGAATGAAATCGTGTAAGTAATACAAAAAGATCATCCCACAGAGTTTGAAAAATTGACTACTGTAATACTTAAAGTATTTGTTTGTCTAGACACTAAAAATGTTTTTCAACACAAATAAAGTTAAACTAATTAAATTTGATTAAAATCACAACCTAAGAAAATGCTAGGGTTCTTAACTTTAATTCAAACTTTCTAAAGACCTAATTAATCTCTAAGTCATTTATAAACCTTAGTTCATTATGTAACCATCTTAAAAAGCATAAATCTTCCTCTCAAACAAACCTATGATTAATTAATTATAACTAGTACTTAATTTTACAGCTCTCGCCAATCATGTGTTCATTATACTTAATTCAAAGCTCAGCTCATTAACATTATTGACTTTCTAAGTGTCTCTCAACTAAATAAACAATCAATAGGTTATTGCTTTTTCTCAATAAAACCTATTTCTCAATCAAATTTTATTGTCTAAATTCAATCAAAAGTTGATAAAGTTTTTGAAGACAATAAGCATAACAATAACTAATGAACTTAGTTTACTAAGTTAGATTTAATTCTACTAATCACATAGTTTAATTTAATTAAGAACCCTAACTAGAAATTTAGCTAAACATATTGATAGAGAAAGAGGATGATGAACAAAGAGAAGATGAAACCATTATTGATGAATTAAAAAATTGAAATAACAAGCCAAACAAAATAAGAAAATCCCCTTTTCTAAACTGAAATGGAAGCCTTTTGTTTTTAATATTCAAAATATCAACTAATCTAATGAATAAAAAGAACTAGAAAATTTTATTTTTGATTCTTAGAAAATGATGAAAAACTAAAACAAAAAGTAATAATCCTTGTTCATTTGATGACTCTGCACCTTTATTTTAAACTAATTTCTAGCTGATATTCAAATAATAACAGAAGATATTGTTATCCTAAATAATCAACTACTTCTAAAATTCAAATTTTGAATTTCTGTTGCTGATGCATAGTTATGTGCACCCATCTTACACTACTGTGCGTTCCTTGCTTCGTCCAAGCATGGCCGTGTGTGTTAAGGCGCACAACTGTGCGTCTTTACGATAAATGATTGTGTGGTCTTCCATGCATGGCTACGCAACATCTCTTCACCTTGAAACTTGATTTTTCTTCAAGGACTTCACTTGCTTTTGCGTTCCAACCATGGACTTCACTTGAATGGCTCCTCCAAACTCTCTACTACATCCTAAGGGTAAACCGTACATAAAATAAAACCTAAATTAATTTAAAATTAAATAAAACATATAAAACTAAAAAAAAGTACTAAAAATAGATAAAAACCTTATAAATAACTAAAAATGCAACTAAATTAATCCTAATTCTACCCTATATAAGTTTTAAAGAGAATCTATAGGCACACAAGTACATATGAACTACACTATCCTAAGAGTTGAATTTTAATTCCTACTTACAAGCATTTTTCTTAAACATCAAGTGTCCAAGTTCAATCATTCAACGAAAAAGCAGGGATTAAGTTCATTAAAATTCCAAAAATCCTTAACCATAAATTATTCTTCTAATTTAACAGTTAAAATAAAACATTAAAAGAAGGTTATCATACTTATTCAGGAAAACCACATTTGATGAAATAAACTCTTCATTTAAATAGGTTTAAAAACTCAAGTGTAATGTAATACATGAAACAAAATAAATCATTGCCTAAAAATATGCATGATCCCCAACTTAACCTAAGAAAACAAATAAACATCCAGGAAACAAACTAAATAAAAAATAAATTAAAAGGATAATGTACTTCCCTCATTTTGATGCACTTTGAGGCAAAGTAAATAGAATGATGAATTATGTTATTGCTTTACTTGACCTCTATGATCTTTTACCTTGAGAAGGCTATTGCTTAATTCTTTTATTTGAGCTTGCAACTTTTCTACCCTTGCAACTTTTTTACCCTTACTTTGCAGTGCCTTTTAAAACCCTCCATCTCGGTGGACAAGTCCATGATCATATTCCTTATTCTATCATTAGAGATATCCATAAGCTCATTAATCCTCTTTATGATTTCCTTACTCCATCCTTCAGCATTTCCTCTCTTTCTCGATTGAGCTTTACTGACATTATCATTTTCATCTTCTATGGCTCTCGACAAAGGAACATCACCATCCTCAATGCATTTTGACATAGCAAATAGCATATTCTATAAGTGACATCCTCTAACTCTCTCCATTCTATAACAATCTCAGGTTGAATGAGGCGATCTTCATTAAGGAATTCAAGTTCCAACCATTCTAGTTTATGATTGGTAATTTTGAATAGTACAAAATACAATGCTTAACCTATAACAATATACCCCCTTGATACCGCCACTTTTCTTGCCTACACTATATGCCACATTGAATGAAAAAAAAAGTATGTGCTATACACTTTTATGCTAGTATGCATAAACCATAATAAAAATAATTCATCAAGAGAAACTTTAGTGCTATCCCTTCTCCTAAAAATTGCATGTGACATGAACTTGTGCATTAACAAACATGAGTGACTCTGAATTAACCCACTAGTAATCACTTGTCCTTAGAAACTTTATCCCCACTAGTGAGTTCACACCAAAAACTACTCATGTTATAATTTAGTGGAGGTTGATAAATACCTCCCTCATAAAAGCCAAAGATGTTAGACATGAGTTCATAATCAAAATGGTATTCTTTCCTAAAAAATCTACAAAAAAGGACTCCTAGATTTTCATCTATAATTTTTAATATAGTGTAAAACTTGATTGTTAACTTAAAGAATACATCTTATTAGACAACTTTCAATTTTAACCAACTCATCCTCTCACATAAAAGTATTAATAGCATAATTCATTCCTACATTGACAAGCACATCATCCTTATAATATTTAGGCATGCTAAACTTTCTTTTAGTTAGAGAACATAGCCTTTTACCTTCTTCTTCAAAATAAATGGGAAAAAATGCTTTATAATCAGCCCTAAGGTCATGTGGCTTACCATCATTAACACTTAGCTTCTTTCCCTTAGCACAAAGCTGTTGGTTCTTTGTTTTGGCCATACTAAAAAGAATCTTAAATTGCAAAAGAAAAAGATAGAGCAGAAATAATTAAGCGTGTAAAGAATTGATTGAAATAAAAAGAACTTAAATAAAAAGGGAAACAAGAGTTCTAAAATGATTGGGAAGTCGATTCCTAATAAAAGAATTAAAATTATTTAAAAGGTTAACTGGAACTAAATAAAATTGAACCTTTATCTAATTAAAAATACAAAACCTAAATAGATAAGGAAAAAAATTTAAAATTCAAATCCTAATACTAATAAAAATTAAAATGAAAAAAATTAAAAATTTTTTAGTTTCTCCCTCCACTTTTGAAATCAACAATGTCCTCATTATTGTTAAAACAAGAATTAAAAGCACAAATCAAGTGTTGAGTCTAGTGGCATGATGCATGACTATGTGTTTAAAGACACACGACTTTGCTTGACTTTAAGCATTGATGCTTGGTTGTGTGTCTAAGGAGGCATGGCTATGCCTGATTTATATTTCTTCAAGCATTAAATGCATAACTTTGCCACTACTACTAAATTTTGCAAAGTTAGCCTTTTTTTTTAATCAAAAGTAAAGGAAAAACTAATTTTTTTAAAAATGTATATTAAAGAAAACACCCTTTGCATTACAAATAAAATTTAAATAAATTGCACAACAAATGAAACAAACTTGAGCGAACACCACACTTGACAACAAGAATCTTAAAAACAAACAAACATTAAACTAAACATGAAAAGAAATAACAAAAAAAAAAAAAAAACTAAACATGTTGACCTTAATCTTCATCTTCTCCCTCAGATTTTGTCTCCTCCTTATCATCTTCTTCATCTTTATCTTCTAGTTCATCATGAATTGGAGGATAGGCTGGAGGCTCAAAGTTTTGATTAGCAAAATATTCTAATATGTTATGGTTCATCTTGTTCATATTATGTTGTAATTGCATCATTGTTTGAACTTCAGTTATTAACCCAGCAACATTTGCATTTATAACCTCTGTCTGCAAATCCAAGTCATCCATTCTCCGCATGATGTCTTCCAAGCTTGCCTTTTGATCTTCTTGATCTTATTCAACTTTTGGTTCCTCTTATTGTATAGCTTATTGTCCAATCCTTACCAAAATAAGATTTTAATGCCCATCTCTCACTGCCAAGCCCATAGCCTCCATCATATTTAAGTCAAGAAGATCATTTCTTTGAATTTTCTCAAACGACATATTGTCCATATCAAACCTTACATATTTTTCTATAGTAATGATCAAGCTCTCAATTTTAATGGCTCCAAAAACCTTAGTAGCCACATGTTGAAGCTTTACCACAATTGCATGGCAAATATCTATCTTCATATCATGCACCATGCAATACAAAATTGTAAGGTCAGTTGTTGAGATCATAGAATCCACTTCTTTTCTTCTAAACAAAGAGTGAGACATCAACTTATGCAGGTATTTCAAAGTAGGAGATTGAATTCTAAACTATTTAGTTGATCTAGTTTCATAAAACACCCCTCTTTCATCGATGATAGCCCTCTAAAACTCATTCCTATTGTATTCTATTTCAGCTTCCTCCCTCTTTGAAGATGAAAAAAATCGTTCAATTAAAAAAACTCCTAAAATAGAATTTTCATTTCCTAAATGAAACGAAAGCTGTATTTGTCTTTCATAAATAGCATAAGAAGATAGGAACTCACAAGTGGACCTCACATAGGAGGGACTTTGCATGGTCACAAAGTCACTCTACCCTACTTTATTCACAAAAGATTAGAACCTCATCAAAAAGACCTACCTCCCTTAATGTAGGCACACTCATGTATCTATTAGGCATAATCTTTCTATGCATCAACTCTTTAAACTTTTTCCTTTAGGTTTCATTCCCAAATTGGAAGAACTTGGGGTTGGCTTTGATTCTCCTCTTTTCATTTTCTCCTTTAAGGTCATCTAAACTCCCTCATACTCTTGCTCTCTTTGAAGGTAGGGTTGATTTTTTAGATTTTTTTGAAGACATGGTGAATAGAGGAAAAGAAAGTTAAGGTTTTATAAAGATGATGTTTACTTAAAAGAAGAATTTGTGATGAAGAAGAGTGAAATTGGGTGTATTTAAAGATGAAAAGAGTGGAGAGAAGTTACAACGAGAGTAATTTCAAGTTAATGGCCTCTTAAAATTGAAAATTAGTGCATGTATGGAAGAGGAAGTGGTTGGAAGTTGAAAAAATTGATTTTAATGAAAAATAAATGGTGCAATAATTACTGTAGAATACAACACATGACTATGCATCCCTTCTATGAGGTTTAGGGTTTATTGAGTCATGGCTGTGCATGTTAAAACACATGGTCATGCCTGACTAGGTTCTAAGACGGCTCTGCATGTTAAGATGCGTGGTCATGCCTGACTTGGTTCTAAGTTTGATTATTTGGCATAACTGTGTGTCCTAAGACATATAGACATGCCTTAGTTTAAAAATTCCCCCTCTTTTCTAACCTCATCAGGTTACATGACTACACAACTAAGCCTAACTCATGACTAGTATTGCATTTTGACTAATCCATATCATTACACATATACAATTAACACCACATTAAAAAATTAATTATTCACATAAAATTAAACTTACAAACCACTTTAAAGTGCTCATCCTCATATTTAATCGCTGAAAAACATAAAAGGATTTCAAATTAAAAAGAAATTAATAAAGAGATAAAATTGAAAAGTAAAATAATTAAAGAGGTGAAAATGAATAAGGTTTTGGTTAAGCTTTTGAGAAGCGCTTGTTTAAGGTCCTTAAGCTAAACCATTTCTTGCATTATGTGCTTGTTTTAGTCAAGCAATTTGGTTAAAATTGACCATTTTATCTACATGGTACACCTTCAACCTTTGATCATTGACTTTAAAATTCTTCCCTTATGCATTGACTAGCTCCATAGCTCCATAAGGAAACACTTGTGATATGGTAAAGGGCCCTGACCATCTGCTCTTTAATTTTCTAGGAAATAGTATGAGTTTGTGATTAAAAAAGCAACACCTGATCCCCTTCCTTGAGATGTCTATGCTTAATGTTCAAATCATGCCACCTTTTTATTCTTTCCTATTAAATTCTAGAGCTTTCATATTAAGCTTGCCTAATGTCTTTTAATTCAGTTAACTGCAATATCCTTCTTTCTACTACCCTTCTAAAGTCAAAATTCAATGCCTTCACTACCCAATAGGCCTTATGCTCTAGTTCCACTAGAAGGTGGCATGCTTTGCCATAAACCAACTTAAATGTAGACATTTCAATAGGTGTTTTCTAAGCAGTTTGATTTGCCTATAGAGTATCATTAAGCTTCGAAGCCCATTCTTTCCTAAACTTGCTCAATGTTCTTTCTAGAATTTTCTTCAATTCTTGATTACTCACTTCTACTTGGCCACTGGTTTGAGGGTGATAAGGTGTTGATACTTTATGTCTCACCCTATATCGAGCCAAAAGAGTTTTCATATTCTTATTGTAGAAATGTGTTCCTCTATCACTAATAATGGCTAGAGACATTCCAAATCAAGAAAAGAGTTTCTTTAAAAATTGGCAAATAATTTATCTATTATTAACTGAGCAAACTTGAGCTTCTACCCACTTTGACACATAGTCAACACAAATAAGTATATACTTGTTACCTTTTGATATAGGAAGTGGCCTTATGAAATCGATACCCTAAACATCAAATATCTCAGCCTTTAAAATATTAGATTGAAGCATTTCATCTTTTTTTAAAATGTTGCCATTCCTTTGACATGCATCATAATCGAGTACAAATGTTTGAGCATCTTAAAAAAGTGTAGGATAATAGAATCCTACTTTTAGAACCTTTGCAGTTGTCCTTTATGGACTAAAATGTCCACCACTTGCCATCTCATGATAATGTTGCAAAACTGAACCAACTTCTTCATTTGCTATGCACCTCCTTACCATGAAATCATTATACAACTTCCACAAGAAAGGAGCCTCCCATAAGTAGAATTTGGAGTAATGAATTAACTTCTTCTTTTGTTAACTAGTGAAGTGTTTTAGCAACATCCCACATGAGACAAAATTGGCTATTTTTGCAAACTAAGGAGCATTAATAATCTCTATGGCTAAAAGCATCTCATTAGGAAGTATTGTTGTTATAGGTTCATACTGTCACTTTTTTGCTCCAACTCCAATCTTGACAAATGATCTAAAACAACATTTTTTGATCCCTTATTATCTTTGGTTTTGGTATCAAATTTTTATAGCAAAAGCACCCATCTGATAAGCCTTGGTTTTAAATCTTTCATGTTTATAAAATACTTTAATGCTGCATGATCTATGTACACCACCACTTTGTAACTAAGAAGATATGGCATGAACATGTTAAATGCAAAATTGAATGCCAACATCTCCTTTTCTGTAGTGGCATAATTCAATTGTGAGTTTAATAGTGTTCACCCTGTATAGTAAATCATGTGGAGCTTGTTTTCCTTTCTTTGACCAATTATAGCTCCTATTGCATGATCACTTGCATCACATATTAATTCAAATGGTAGGTTCCAATCCAGTGCTACCACTATAGGTGCTGAAATCAAGGCCTCTTTTAACCTGCCAAAAGTCATTTTACACTCATTAGTGAAAACATGGTGAATCTTTCTCAAATAATTTATAAAGAGGTTTACAGATTGTAGAAAAATCCTTAATGAATCACTTATAGAAGATTGCATGGCCAAGGAAACTCCTGACACCCTTTATATTTTTACGATATTGCAGCTTCTCAATAGTCTCCACTGTTGCTTTATCTACTTCAATGCCTTTAGCGAAAATCTTATGACCAAGAATATTTCCTTCATCCACTATGAAATGGCACTTTTCACAATTTATCACCAATTTTTTTCTCTTCACAATGAGCTAGGAATCTTTTTAAATTGTCCAAACAACTCTCAAATGAATTTCTATGGATTAAGAAGTCATCCATGAAAAAATCCATAATCTCCCTGACTAGGTTTGTAAAAATGGCCATTGTGCATCTTTGGAATGTTGTAGAAGCATTAAATAACCCAAATGGCATCTTTCTATAAGAAAATGAGCCATAGGGACATGTAAAGGTTATTTTCTCTTAATTTTTTGAAGCTACTACAATTTGATTGTATCCTAAATATCCATCCAAAAAATAGTGGAAAGCATTTCTTGCAATTCTCTTTAGCATTTGGTCAATAAATGGCAATGGGAAATGGGCATTTTTGGTTGTAGCATTTAGCTTTCCATTGTCAATTCATTGCCTCAATCCATTAACTGCTCTTGTAGGGATCAACTCTCTGTCCTCATTCTCCACAATGGTCATTCCTCCTTTCTTAGGCACACACTAAATCAAGCTTAACTATAAACTGTCTGATATTGGGTAAATGATCCCAGCATCTAATAACTTAAATAACTCATTTTTCACCACCTCTTGAATATTAGGATTAACCCTTCTCTATCTTTCAATAGTTGGCTTATGGCCCTCCTCCACTAAAATCTTGTGCATGCATTAAGGACTTATATCCCTAATGTTAAAATTTTGCCACCCTATAGCCTTGATATTTTTCTTCGACATTTTCACTAATGAGTCCTCTTGATCATAACTTAGTTTTGAGGATTATTTTTGATGATATGATCACAGGTAAGGGTTGGTCTTATCCTAAAAAAAAATATCTCAAATATTAGAGTAAAGGTTTCAAGTTTAACTTTAGTGGTTTTATTGTTAAGGGGGGTGTAAGTTCAGTGTTTGGTAGTTGAATGTAGGGTAAACACGTTTGATTTTTGAGATATGCTTCATCTTGAAAAGAATGTACCTAAAAACACTTTTTAATACTCTCAATTTCCATATACTTTGCCAACCTACATCATTGGACTATACTTACACATTCCTTAAAAATATCAATTTGCATACAAAAATATTGTCAGAGGGATATTTTGAAAGTGTCTTAGAGGGGGTGGGGGGTGAATAAAGCTAATAAAGAATTTTAGAAAAATTAAAATGAATTTAAGGGATGAACAAGAATTGAAAGAGAATATAGTACAAAGAGCAATGAACATAAAAATTTAAGGAGTTCGGATTCTTAACAATCATATGTCTCCACCTAACTTATCCCCAAGTTAGGATTTTTTAATACCCACAATCTTATTCATAAGATTGAGGTTACAAGAGTTTGAGGCTCACTCTTCAACCTTGCATAAACAAAAGTTTTAAGGCTAACTCTTTAACTAAACAAACGTGAGTTTATAGGCTCACTCTTAAACCAATTCCCAAGTTTTTTAATTGCTAAACACTTAAACCAATTCCACTAAAAATATACCTCACTTCCCTTCTAATCTATCCTAAGAATTAAATGAAGATGAAGTACTATTTCTATCACATAACTAACTCTCACAAGAGTTAATTAATACAAAGAACATTGATAAAAATAAAAAATGAAGCTTAATGAATGCTTCGAGAGTTTTTTGATAATCAAAGAGTAATGTAATGTGTGTTCTTGTTATCATAACTCTAGAGCACATGCATATATGTTAAGCTTTAAAAATATGGTTATTAGAGCCAATAATTATGTCTCAAACGTCTTTTTTTTTTCAAAAAATTCAAAAACACGTGTGTTGGATATTTTTGAAGTTTGTTGTCACCATGGAAGCAAGGCTTCAATTGTAGCCTATTGTTGAGACAAGCTTTCTATCACCATGACAACCATGCTTCGGTCGTAGCTTATTATTCACATTATATCTTCAATGTCTCTTCTCTTAATTTCAAAAATATGTCCATTGGGCCGTCACTATAGAAGTAGAGCTTTAGTCATAGCCTACTGTTGAGCTTGGCTTTCTGTCACTGTAGTAGCCTTGCTTTAGTCGTAGGTTACAATTAAGCTCACCATGGCAGCCTTACTTCAATCGCAGCCTATTATTGAGCTGAATTTTGACTTGGCTTAATTACACTTATGCTTATAATCGCACTCAAATAAAACATATTAAATGGTCAAAATTCAGTTTGTTAAGATCAAAATTAAGATTGAGTATTGCTAAGGTCAACAATCTCCTTTTTTTTTTTTAATTTTGACAAGCTTATTTTGAGTTTGAGAAGGATAATATAAAGTGAAGTGTATGTTGATTTGAATAAGTATCTAAATTGTACTCCCCCTTAATTTATGCATATTATAAAAAATAATGAATTTAAGGAGTAAGGAATACAAATAAACAAGAATAGCAATGGAATGAGAATGATACCAATTTTAAAAATAATGAAATTTTAAGAATCTCCCCTTTGTGTTATACAAATATCAATTGAACAACTATCAAAAAACATTTCAATTGATAAAGATACCAATTAAAATATTTAATATATTTCTTTATTACTTTGCTTTTTGGATATGATAAGATATATAAATTTATAAATCATCCCCCTTGACAAAAATAAAAACAATATAAAATATGAGATGAGGGATATAAAAACATAGCATAACATGATAAATGTGTTAAAAACATAAAAAAAAACATGATAACATGATCATGTAAATAAATGCTAGGCGATATGAAGGAAATAATTTCAAACATATTAAAATAAATAAAACTAGTAGCATTTACAATGCATGTAGCACTACTTAACACATCATAAACATAGTACGTATAGCATTTGTGTTGAAGCTTGACAAACTTAACTATCACATGATTATGTAGAACTTAGTTCTAAAAGAAACAAAAGACCAAAAAGCAAATCAAGCAATGAACTAAATCTTTAAAAAAATTATGTCCATCTAGCCAAAGCATTTCCATCTAGCCAAGTATCACATATATACATATATAAACAAAGTAAGCAAAATAAGACTTTTTATCACATATAAAAATATGACAAAACTAGCCACACTTACAATATTACTATGCATGCATAAAGAAAATTATATAAAATAAATTCAAGTATTCAAACTCAAATATTTCTCTGCCTTTGTCAAAATGCAAAAAGAAATTTCAATAAAAAAAATTGCATTAATGAAAAGGATAGAGCTACAATGATATTAAAATATCAATTGTAAACAAGACATAAAACTAACAGCTTATGGTTTATATCTAGAAAATAAACTGAACCTAAACTAACACAAAATAACCATAAAAAAAAACTAACAACTTGAAGCTTTGATATTGAAAATATACTAAAAATAAACCAAACAAAAACTTATGAAAACAAACAAAATAGATCATAAAAATCTAGTCTTGTTAATGAGGAGGTGGAATTTAAAAAAAAAATCATAATGCATATTTAAACATATATAAATGCATGACAATTATATAAACAAAATACTAGATTTGAATAATTAACTTATTAAAATAATTTCAATAATTAATTATTAAATTGAAAAAAACTTTTAAATTTTTAATATCAAAATTAAAATAATTAATAATCAACTAATTAATAAGCACAATATGATTCACATGAAAATAGTCCAATCATTAATTAAGCATAAAATCAAAACAAACTACAACCATCAATCATGCCTAGTTTATGCTTAAAATCATGCCTAATTTATGCTTAATGAAATTCAATCTCTCTTCATTGAGAGGTTTGGTGAAGATATCTACAAGTTAATTATCTGTATCAACAAATTCAAGTGAGATATCACCATTTTGCACATGATCACACAAGAAATGATGTCTAATATCTATATAGTTAGTTCTAGAATGCTAAATTGGATTCTTGCTGAGGTTTATAGCATTTGTATTATCACATTTGATTGGAATGTGATCAAGTTTTGTACCATAGTCCAACAATTATTGTTTTTTCCATAAGACTTATGAACAACAAAGACTTGCTGCAATATATTCAGCTTCAATAGTGACAAGGCAACTGAAACTTATTTCTTGCTAAAGTAAGAAACTAAACATTGTCCTATAAATTGATAAATTTTGGAAGTGCTCTTTCTATCTAGTAAACCACCAGCAAAGTCTACATTTGAATAACCAATCAAGTCAAAGGAAGAACTCCTAGGATACTAAAGTCATAAATACAAACTTCCAATTAAATATTTGAAAATTCTTTTAATTGCATTCAAATGATAATCTCTAGGACTAGATTGAAACTTAGCACACAAATAAGTAGCAAACATAATGTTAAGTCTACTAGTGGTTAAATAAAGAAAGGATCCGATTATACCTCTAAATCTCTTTTCATCAATCGACTTTCCATTTTCATCCTTATTGAGTTTGGTAGTGGTATTTATAGGAGTTTTGCTTGATTTAGCTCCATCCATGCCAATTCAATCTCTCTTCATTGCTTGATTTGAAGTCCGAAAAAGAATTTGAGCTCACCCATTATGCTCATCTCAAATTCTCTTTGCATCAACTTGGAAAATTCCTCACACAAGCAATGGTTAGTAGCACCGAAAATAATATCATCAACATAAATTTGAATAATTAATAAATCATGCTTGGATTTCTTTATGAATAGATTTGTATCAAATTTTCCTTTTGAGAAACCTTTCTTTAATAAGAAGTTGCTCAATCTTTCATACTAAGCTCTTGGAGCTTGTTTCAATCCATATAATGCTTTTGAAAGTTTAAACACATTATTATAAAAATCAAAACTTTCAAAACTGGAGGTTGTTCATCATATACCCCTCTTCAATGAAACTATTTAAAAATGCACTTTTAATATCCATTTGATAAAGTTTAAAATCCATGAATGATGCAAATGCAAGTAGCTTTCTAATAGTTTCTAACCTTGCAACGAAGGTGAAGGTTTCATCATAATCAATGCCTCCTTCTTGATTATAACCTTTAGCTACTAGTATGGCTTTGTTCCTAATTATAACATCTTGTACATCCATCTTATTTCTAAACACCTATTTGGTGCTTATAATAGGATGATGTTTAGGTCTAGGAACCAATGTCCATACCTTTTTTCTCTTAAATTTAATTAACTCTTCTTTTATAGCAAGGACCCAAAATTCATCACTCAAAGCATCATTAACATTTTTGGGTTCAATTTGAGATATGAAGGTTAAATTAACAATAGACTTAAATTAAGATATATTAGTTACCCCCTTTGTAGTGTCACTTATAATGAGGTCTTGAGGATATGCTTTCTTGAATTGCCAATCCTTTAGAAGTTTATCCTTTAAGGTAGATTAAGACATCTCCTCATTGTCCTCCTTGTTTGGACCTTCAAGTCTCAAAGGCTTACTAGCATTTTCTTGTTGAGTGTTCACATCCACATGCTCATCTACAAAATCATTAACACTACAAACATCCTTTTTAGGATCAAGTGAGTTTAATACATCAAATACAACATGCATTGACTATTTAACTACTAGAGTTCTTTTGTTAAAGACTCTATATGCTTTACTAGTGGTGGTATAACCTAGGAAAATTCCTTCATCGACTTTAGAATCAAATTTCCCAAGATTATCCTTAATGTTTAATATAAAGCACTTACATCCAAATAATCTAAGATATGAAATTTTGGGTTTTCTATTGTTCCAAAGCTCATAAGAAGTTTTATTTAAAATTGATCTTTTGAAAACTCTATTTGAAATGTAATAATATGTGTTAACAGCTTATGCCCAAAAGTATAGAGGTAAATTATACTTATGAAGCATTGTTCTATCCATTTCCACAATAGTTCAATTTTTCCTTTCAATAATCTCATTTTGTTAAGGTGTTATAGGAGAAGAAAATGTATGAGAAATACCATTTTCATTATAAAAGGTTTTGGAAAATTCATTTTCAAATTTAGTTCCATGATCGCTTTGAATTATTGAAATAAAAAAATCTTTTTCTTTTTAAACTCTTTTAGAAAAATTTTCAAAAGCTTTAAAATGCATCATTCTTATGAACAAGAACACATAACCAAGTGTATCTAGAGTAACCATTAACCAAAATATATGCATAGTGCATCCCACCAAGACTAGTAACTTTAGTTAGTCCAAATAAATCTACATGTATAAGTTTAAGTGGCTTAGAGGTTGACCTATATTTTGTAGCTTACATGAAGACTTGGATTGTTTTCCCTTTTAGTAATCATTATAAGGTATATCCTTAGTTAATTCAAGCTTAGGTAAACCAATTACAAGTTTGTGTTTACAAAGATCATTCAAAAGCTCAAAATTTACATGTCCTAAACTTCTATGCCATGTCCATGTGTCATCAGAGATAAACATTAAGCATTTTATGTCTTTGTTATCAATTTTATTCAAATCAATAACACAAACATTGTCTACACTTTCACCACTAAAAATTACTTTATCTTCTTTAAGACTACTAACAAAGCAATTTCTAGGATAGAAAGTGGCTTTATTTCCCATGTCATATAATTGACTTATACTTAGCAACTTATGTTTAAGACCATTAATAAACAACACATGGTGTATAGACAAGGATTGAGGATTACCAATTTCTTTAATGCCTATTATCTTTCCTTTGGCATTATCCTCGAATGTGACATGTCCTCCATCCTTTATATCAAGCTTGTTGAATTGCCCCTTGTCTCCTATCATGTATCTTGAACATCCCTTTTCAAGATGCCACTTGCTTTTTATTCTTATGGATTTCAAGCACACTTACACAAAGAAAATTTAAATGTTCTTTTGAACCTAAACCTTTCTTGGTCTAGGTTGGTTAGTCTTAAGATAATCCAAAGGAAGCAAATTCATGTGTAGTATTTTATAGAAGCACACATTATTTGTGTGTCCTTTGATCATGCAATATGAGCATACAACATTTTAAAATTTATTTCTCCTAGGATGATATGGTTTCCTAATGTATGAAACATACCTTTTATGTTATGGTGGTGTGTGTCTCCTAAAATAATTTTGAGTCATTGTGTGAGACATGAATTGACAATGCCAATGTGTACTTTGATAGGCTTATGCTATATGTTTATGAGAATTGTGTTATGTAGCATGCTTAGGAGTGTTGTGTCTGGTGTACATGTAAGCATGATTTAATTTTGCTTTTCTAGCATGAGAATTACCTCTTTATGTCATATGGATTAAGTCTTGTAGGACTTTCCTTTAATATTTGACATGTGAGACTTATTAGCTTTGAAAGCTTAAGTCTCAATTGGTTTAGAGGTAGAAGGAATGGAATTATGTGATGCTTTAAGAAATTGATATGTGATTATCATGAGGAAGAAGGCATTCCATTTACATATCCTATTTCATGAGTATTTCCATAGAGTTTTTGAGAGTCAAGTAAATTATTTAAACTCTCTTTTCCTCTTTTAAATTTGGAAATGGAATTCTTTAGCTCTAATGTCTCATTAGAAAGCTTATGATTTTTATCACTTGCTTTCTTGAGTTCCTCTTTTAAGGAATTTGAAGATTTTAAATCATAAGCAAGTTTTTCATTTGATTTAACAATCTTAGCAAAATCATTCTTCAAATCTTTGAATTCTTTGGTCAAGCTAGTTAACTTATGTTTATATTATTTCTTCTTAGAAAGTAAGCTTTTGTATTTAATTAAGAGTTTGCTCACAATAGAGCTCTCATTATCATCATCATCATAATCATAATAATCATCATAAGAGGAGTTAAAAGTAGATGGTACCTTAATTTCATTTTCAAGAGACATGAAGCAAGTGTTGGTAGCTTTTTGTTACTCATCCTCCATCTCTGATTAAGAAGAGTTATCCCAAGTGGCTTTAAGAGCTATTCTCCTTTCTTTTTTTTCCTTTACCTTTGTGCTTAAGCCTTGGACATTCACTTTTAATATGTTTGGGCTTCTTGGATTCATAGCATGAGACTTTTTTTATTCCTTATAAAGTCACTCATATCAAATAATGGTTCAAAGGATTGAAAAGAAAAAGCCCTATGATATTGAACTCTATCAACAAAGTATATAGAACCCAAGCTTTGATACCAATTGAAAGTGCCTTAGAGGGGGGGGGGATGGGTGAATAAGACTAATGAAGGATTTTAGAAAAATTAAAATGAATTTAAGGATTTAACAAGAATTGAAAGAGAATAGAGTAAGAAGAACAATGAACATAGAAATTTAAGGAGTCAGATTCTTAACAGTCCTACGTCTCCACCTAAATGTCATACCTCAGATTTGACTATCCCCAAAAAAGGTCCAATGATGAAATAAATCCTCGAGGTGACTAGAGTCTGCTCGTTCATAACACCACTGAAGTGTGTAACCTTAAAACACCTAAATGACCCCACCAGTGTGCAAAATCAATCACTGAGCCATTAAGTTGTGCTCCAACCTTTCAAAATATGAATTATTAAAATAATGAATGGTTTATTTTGAGAAAAATCCTCTCAGAATACTTAGCTCGTTGGACCAGTGCACTTTTTGTTAGATCAAGACCTGACTTTGTGAAAAATCTAAAATTGATTTTGATAAAATGGACTTTACGAACACATCCAGAAGGCTCCAAAACCTTTAGAAGTGGTCTCAAAATGGTCGAACACAACCCGGGTATCAACGTGTATCGCTCAGGAGTGTGCATAAATACCCTCAAGTGTCATGTGCTAAATTTAAAGCTAAATTTGGCAAAATGGACTCCAAAAACACGTCTGAAAGGCCATAAACCCTAGTGACCAACCCCAAAATAGCACACATAAAACCTAGGAAGAGCACGTAGAGTGTCAAAGTGCGTGTGAAAATGCAAATGTGCATGTGTGGCCACATGCAAAAATCCACTTCTACGTGCATGACCATGCCTACACCACCCCATTCTACACATTTTTTTCTATAAGTTAACCCCTATACACCCCATTTTGGAGATGGGGGAGCAAGTGAAGACACACACACTCAAAAGTTAGTCCGATTGAAGGCATAGGAAATCCCTCTCCATATAGTTTTTGCTCTTCTACAGCCTTTCCCTTAGGTTGTGAAATCCTTCTTTTAACTAAACCCAGTGTAGATGGCAGGGTTTAGCATGCGTCCAAGATTTTAGCAACCGTGACACTGTTTGGGCTTAGGGCCCTAGAGAACACACTTAACCATTGTCATAAAGACATGACGTGGAGATGAGGAGCCGCCACCCAAGGTAATAACTGGGACAAATCAAAAGGTGGTATTCGATTCTCTAAAAGAAAGCTAGCACCACAACTAAGAGATTATGGGAATGGAATACTAACTTCTTTTAGTCTTATGTTCATTTAGAATTACTTTATAAATTATTACTTCATTCTCTAATTACATGCAATTTTATTAAACCCTATTTGAACATCCATCTAACCCTAAGGCATCTAGTCAATAAAATCACACATAAAAAATGCATTCAAGCGCATCGTCCCTAAGTCTAAACTAGGTTAATTTTATTAAAAGTTATCTAGATTTACAATTTTTTATTTACAAATGAAAATGAATTAAAGGTGGGCCTACTTTTTTATTAGTTTAGTGAGGTTAAGTCTATTGATTTTAATTATCTAAAGGTAGGCTTGAGTCTATTTATTTTAAAGAAATAGGATTTTATAAGTGGGCCTAGTCTAACTTGATTTTATTTTAAGTGAAATGTGGGCCTAAGTCTATTTATTTTAAAGGAAATGGAATTAAATGGGTTGAGCTAAGTCTAAATTAATTTTTGTTAAAAAATGAGCCTAAGTCTAAATTAACCTAATGGGCCTAAATTGATTTTAATTAATGAACATAAACCATTTTAAGCCTATTTTATTTAGTGGGTTTGAACCTATCGTGGGCTTGGGGTCTAAAAGAATAGAAGCATAAAAAATAAGTCCAAAACAAATAAAACATAAAAAATAGATCAAACATACATTTTAGTGATTTTCTAATAAAACCTAAATCAATTTACATGAAACCCTAAATTAATCTACAACCTTCATTGATTTTAATTGATTTTTACCCAGTGAAACCCTAATTACTAATTCATTTTAAAAGTAGAAAAGTAAAATTTCACTATTCCCACTACTGGGGTTATTACAATATTCTACATACTGGAAAATAAAATTAATTACAAACCCAAATTAATTAACATATAAAACACAGAAAAAAATAATAAACGCAGAAACATCAAATCCTAAAATCTAATCACAATTTAGAATCCATGGCATCCCATGGATCTTCTATTTAATTTCTAGATATCTGGTAGTGACCTCATCAATCTCCAATTGGATTTCAAAAGACAAACAGAGAAATCACATTAGCCAAATGAGTAAAATAACAAAATAAAAATTAAAGGAAATTAAATTAAATAAGAAAACCAAATTAAAAAGAAAATCAAAAGATAGGAGAAAATGGAAATGAGATGCTGTGCATATGCTCTTGGATGGCCCCTCAGATTGAGATTGTCACCGTTTTGAGAATTGACTCTGCATTTTTTTATTTCTAGACTATTGAAAACAAAAGAGCATACTTTTTTGTGTAGTGAAGAAATTTTTTTTTTCTGTGATTTTTAGGGTTTCTACACAGTCAGGAGTCGAGGGCTTGCCACTCATGCAATCTTTGGCTTTTTAAAGTAGAGACCTACAAATGGACTTCCTCTTTTCCATGAACTGATGCTATTTCTCAAATTTTCAAAATTCTTACATGTTTTGAACACGTAAAACCACTATTATCTTTTAAGAAAATATTCAAAATTAATTTTCAACCAATTAGTGAATAGAAAAATACTAAAAAATGATCAAATATACTGAAAAATTAAAAATATTACGTAATGCCGATCGACAATTTGCTAATGCCGATCAGCATTAAGCAAATGCTAGTTGGCATTCACCTAATGCCAATCGACATTAGGCAAATGCTGGTTGGCATTCGATTGGCACTAGAAAAATGCTGGTCGACATTAGCTAAGTGCCAACTGGCATTTTGCTTATGCAGCCTAAAAAAGAATTTTTTTTTAAAAAAACTCTTCTAAAATCACAATTTTACAATTAGGTCCAAAAGACATTACAATCTAGTACTTGAAATCTCAAATTTCAATGCTAGAGATCAATTTCTCAATTAATTTTTCATCATAGAGGCTTTTGTCACACTATGCACAATTGCATCACGAAATTGGGTGTTACAGTTGCTCTCATTTATCGCTGTTTTCTTGACAAATTGTGGCAAAGCAATAAAAGCACACAATTTTGAAGGAAAGAACTAGGATACCTAATTGTATCCTAATTGATAGGTTGATGCTTAAATTGCTATGCAATTTTAAGCGAATGTAATGTTTATCAAGTCTCACTACATTTCCTGTGGAACATCTAGTGAACTTTATGCAAAAGAGTTTCGCTATATTCCCTGTAGGATGTTTAGTGATAACGAATTGAAGGTCTGCTATAGTTCTTATGGAACGTTTAGTAATGATGAATTTTGTTATATTCCTTGTGGGATGTCTAACGATGCACACTATAATCCCTGTGGGATGTCTAATGATAATGATTTTTGTTATATTTCCTATGGGATGTCTAACAATGCACACTATATTCCTTGTGGGACGTCTAGTAAGAATGAGTTTCGTTATATTCCCTGTGGGATGTCTAACGAAATGTATAAAATGAAGCTTGCTATATTCCTTGTGGGACATCTAGCAAAAATGATGAAAAGTGTGCTATAGTTCCTGTGGAACATCTAGCTATTTAAAATCCACTACATTCCTTATGGGATGTTTAGCGACATCACCATAATTATCATGTAGTGTATGGTGGTAAATGTCTGAAAAAAGGTCATGTTATAACCACTATTGAAGCATATAACATGTGGAATTTGAAATTCATGTTATGACTATTGTGTAGCACATAACATGATAATTTTGAAAATTCATATTTCAGCTATTATGTAACATAAAATGAATTTTGACATTTGATTGAAATGATGCATGCAGAAATGCAAAGTTGAATTCTGCAATTTTGCTCTGTATTTTGTACTTGACAAAAAATTTAGAATCATAGACTGGTTGTAGATTAATAATTCAATGAATTATTAATTTGATGAAATGAATGTCATGATTTAATTTAGGAATGAATTCCTAATCAGAATGCAATTATGGACCAAATTGCAATAAGAGAACTTGTATCCATATGCAAACAAAAGTAATGAACCAAAGTAGATATTTTCCACTTCATATATTCCTTCCTTTTTTGCATGTCTCATTTCATTCTCTCTTCTTCTTTATTTTCTTTCCTTTTCATTTCGTTTCTTTGTATACATTTTCATTTCTTGATTTCTTGATCATCTGATGTCTGATTTATAAATTGTTTGATCCTATGGCCTACTTGCAACACATACAACATGGGGAGCAGAGATTTCAAAAAATTAGAGGATTTTGCCTTCTTGTTTTCCTCTGAATGATCTTGGACTTTGAGAGGGCTCAACTATTTTCCCTTTGTCTCATTTACATACCCATAGGTGCAGAGATGTGGGTAATGAGGTAACATTTTACTGTTTCTATTTATTTCTGTAAAAATATTACCTGCATAATTAATAATCAGAGTCAGTTTCAAAGTAGAATTTAACATGCATGTTAATTAGATTAAGTAAGAAATTGACTGAAAATGTACGATAAAATTAAAATTAAATTCTAAAAGTGTGAAATTCAGCCTTTGGGTAGCCTATATGACCTATCGGATGTCTGGAATTCTAGTCAGAATTCTATATTTTTGATTGGTTCAGATAATGTCGATTGGCTTAGTGGATTGCTAATTGACAATTTGGAATGCTGATCGGCAATCTGGAATGTCGATTAACATTTTCAATTTTATTTAAAGGATTAATTGATGAATTCATTAATCCTTTCTTTTGATTCAAGCTTATGATTAATTAATTAATTATTATTTTGAAATTTAATCAACGTTTAATGAAATTCACGGGTTGTTTTAATCTAGCTTGAGAATTATTTCATGGAATGCCGGAGTAAGTGACATGTCTGATTTAGGCCTCTGGGTTTAGGCATTTCATTGCTACACTTCCTACTATTTGAGGTCAGTCTGACCATTACTCTCTGTTTGCCTTGATCGAGCGATGGATGGATGCTACCCACACATTTCATATTCATGTGGGTGAGCTGACCATTTCATTTATGAGTTTCTCTACTATCATCGGGATTGCCTTCAGAGGGACCCCAGTTCCGTTTGACATTATCTACTACCATCTTTCTGAAGATGCACAGAGTTAGTATGTGTGTGACCTGATAGGGTTCATTTCGATATGGAAAAATCAAAAGAATGTTCAACTTTCATCTTTGGTTTAGGGGTTTAGATGTCTGCCCACTACTACTCCTTGTCAGATTACCTAGAAGGCGAGGTGTCTTCTTATGATATTGTTAGGTACGACCCTTTTTTATGAGACCAGTCATGAGTTCAGTATTGCTCTGCTTGGTCCTCTTCATGACTTGGATCAAGTTACCACACTTGACTAGGGATCTGTTGCACTTGCTTACCTTAACTATAGACTAGACACTATCTATAGAGGTGCTGTCACGATGTTTGGCTTTTGGTACGTCTTGCACATACGTTCTCCTTTCTTTAATCTTTATTGTCTTGCTTTCCTTTACCTTTTACTGATATGCTCTCTTTCTTTCTGATATGGATTATAGAGATCGGGTTAATTCAGGGCTTCAGTGCTATTAGCTTTGATAGGAGCTTTCCTTTAATGATGAGATAGGGTTCTTCCCACCTTGCCAGTGCCGGGAACACTCTTCAGACCTATCATGATCAGTTGAACACTGTTGAGTGGTACATAGTAAGAAAAATAAAATTATTAGTATCTTGTAATTTAATGTGAGTTAAACTTAATTGACCTAAATTACAGATAAACTCTAATTGGTTGGAGGGTGTTGATGACATTTAACGATATGATTTCATAGCCGCTGCTATGCACCTTGAGCCCATGAGGGTTTTGCTCTCAGGAAATGGCTGTTTGATGTGGTATTTAGGGGAGCGAGTGTATCACTAGTTTTCTAAGCCTTCTTGAAGCCACATTCCATATGATATCCCTTCCTCTATGCTTCACAGCTCGCATCTGATAGGTTTAGAGTTGAGAGTTGCACTACAGGGATATGCTGCTTGAGATTTTCTTGAGCGTTCTAGACATTATCAAAAGTTCATTCGTGAGAGCCTCTTGGAGCATATTCCCATTGACGATGCTGAGGTAATTTCTTATTATTTCAGCTTCTTTCTTTGGAACCTATGAATCACTCATTCTTTTTATAATTTGAGGAGGTTCGGTCTCCTACTGATGAGGTGATAGAGGAAGAGATTGAGATTGCTATGGACACTAAGGTTGTTCCCAATATTGAGAGGCCTGAGCCCAGACCTTGCCCTATACATCATACTTAGCATGTTGGCACTAATCATGATGGTGCTTTTATGAGTGTTACCCTTGTTGATATCTCTCTTATGGATAGGTCCATGTTCTACTGGGCTCTTACTGTTCAGACTCTAGTCGAGCAACAGGTGCATTTTACTGATGCTCAGCTTTCTATCTTTTCTCCAATGGATGCTTCCCATGTGAGTCTTTTTGACTTATTCCTTGCATGATCTATACACTTGACACTAACTTTAGTAAATTTCAAAATAGGTTCCTCGGACATAGGCAAAGTGCTTGCATGGACTCGCCTCATCTCAAAGGTTATTCACTATGCAGGTCACAGACAGTTGGAGGGTAAGTATATACACTAAAAGTGCAATTGTATGCATGTTATGGATATGACACTATTATTTCCTATATGTATAGAGCTACTATAGTGATATGGAATGTGAGATCGAGATGCTTCATTGATAGCTTGCAGATTTAGGTATTGATCCTCATAGTGTCGGGACTTCATCTGTCAGACCTCCGGACACCTTTTATCGAGATGATCCTACCAGAGGATGGACCCCATGGCTAGATTCTAGAGCTTAGGATGACTGATAAAGGCTATTTGTATTCAGAATGTTCCTACTGTACCATCATATTCTGAACTCTATTTGTATGTACTGTGGTGAACTATTTTGTCCTTCCCTAAATCAGACTTAGATAAATGAATAGAGGGTTTTTTTTAAAATGCCTTAACTTTTGCCTAATTTGCCCTCTCGGGTTTTTGACTTAGTTGGCTTGCCTTAACTTTTGCCTAAGCTGTCCTTTTGGGTTTTCAACTTAGCAGGCTTGCCCTAACTTTTTCCTAATCCGCCCTCTCAGGTTTTTGACTTAGCGGGCTTTTGTTTTGTCTTATTTATTTTTATATTTTCTAGATCTAGTTACAGGAGAAGTTTAGCTTGCTTGCTATTTTTGATAATCAAGCTTTAGAGCCATCAGGATTTCAAGCTTTACATGATGAGTCATAAGAGAAGAAACATAGACATCACTAGGAATTGGTCTCATAGAGCTACTTTTAAGCTTTCATGTTCTATTTTCCTTTTAGTATTTATGCATTTCAAATAAGATAGAACATGTAATGTTAAAATAAAAATTCAATTTCAAGAGGATTCCTTAATTAGGGCCAAAATGAGTACATTTATTACATCACCTGATATAACTCCTGTTATTAACTAGTCCTTTCTGATATTCTAGTTGAATATTTTTCTCTCTCATTTATTTACCCTAATTGGTGCCTAACTAGCCCTTTACGGGTTTTCTAGCAAGTGGGATCATCTCTTTTATTTTTATTCCCTAATTTTTGCCTTCCAGCCCTTTATGGGTTTTTTGAACAGTGAGAATGTCCTAACTTTTGATTGAGTAGCCTTTTCAAGTTTTCTAATAAGTGGACTTTATTTTCTTTTTACTACTTTTATTTTATTTTTTACAGGTAGTATCTCTTGAGGTGATCCAGGTTAACAGGCTCCATGAAATCATTCCCTTCTAGGTCTGATATCTTCACAGCTCCTTTATGCAGAACCGTTTTAGCTAAATGCGGTCCTTCCCAATTTGGTCTAACTTTCCTCTTAGATCAAACACCACTACCCTAGAATGTTTCAACACCATGTCCCCAACTTTTATCTTTCCAGGCTTAACTTTCTTATTGAAAGATCTTGCTATCCTCCTATAATATATTTGAGTATGAAACAAAGTATTCATCGTTCTCTCATCCTAAGATGTAAGGTGATCATACCTCTTTTGTGCCCATTCACTCTCGGGCATTCTAGTTTCCATAACTACTCTCAAGGATTTGATCTATGTTTTTATTGGTAAGACTACTTCATAACCATATACTGAGGAGAATGGAGTTTGGCATGTGGCTATTCTAGCTATAGTCTTATATCCCTATAAAGAGAAAGGAAGAAACTTAGACCAATCCTTGTAAGTCTTAGCTACTTCTATTGCTCCATTGGCTTGAGGATGATACAGTGAAGACTTATGATGTTCAAACTTGTACTTTTGTAATAATTCTATCTTTCATAGCATTGAAGGATTCAACATCTACCCATCTATAGAAGTAATCTATTTCCATAACTATGTACTTGTGCCCATTTGATGCTATTGGCCTTATTTCTCCTATAATATCAATCCCCCAGGCTGCAAAGGGCTAAGGTGACAATAAACTATTTAGCACTGTAGGAGGTAAATGGTTAAGATTCCTATAAATCTGACACTGATGACATTGCCTCACTTTTCTAATACAATCCTTTTCCATACTCGTCCAATAATACCCTTGCCTGAGTATCTTCTTAGCTAGGATCATCCCGTTCATATGAGAACCACAAGCTCCTACATGAATCTCTTTCATCACCTATTCAAGTTCATCTTTCTTGAGACATCTGAGGTGCATACCACTTAACATTATCTTATATAATACTCCATCATGACTTGCATAGTTACGTGCAAGAACACGAAGAGCATATCTCTCTTTTAAGGTCACTTCATTAGGATACTTTCTTTCTTCGATAAACCTCTGATTATCATAAAACCATAATTTCTCTTCAGTCCCTATTTGAACACTCATAATCTGCTCTACCCTATAACATGGAGCTCTTGATTTCATGATTACCAAAGGCTTTATAGTTAACATGTTGCACTATCCCACATTGAAGAGAGTGTTGCTAATGCATCTGCCATCTGATTATTGTCTTTTGACAAATGGATAAAGAGACATTTATTGAAGTTCTTTATTAAAGCTTTCAAATAGTAGATATATGGTTTGAGCTTTTCCTTTTTCACTTCCCATTCTTCATTAGCTTGGCTAATAACCAATATTGAATCCCCATAAACCAGCAATTCCTTTGCCCCATTTGCTAAAGCTGCTTCAATTTTGTAGACGTATGCTTCATACTCGGCCATATTATTTGTCACCTTGAAATCTAATTTCTTGGCCATTGGTATGGTTTCTCCTTTTGGTGTAACAAGAATTACTCCTAATCCAACTCCTTTGTTGTTTACAGCCCCATTAAAGTAGAGCTTCCACTCTCGATGCTCTATGACTGCCAAGTTCTTATATGGAAACTCTAAGTTCCACTGTTCATCACCTTCGACCACATTCTGAGCTAGGAATTTTGCTACCCGCCCTTCCCTTGATGACTTTTGTGGTGATATATCCTATATCAAACTCAGTCAGAAGTACTAGCCATTGAGACATCCTTCCAATCAAAGCAGGCACCTAAAATAAGTACCTTAAAGGATCGATCTTTAAAATTGCTTGAACCTTATAGGACTAAAAATAATGCCTCAATTTTCTTGTTGCCCAGATCATGATCAAACATGTCTTCTCTACCAAGTCATACTTTTCCTCATATGGTAGGAACTTCTTGCTGAGGTAATACACTACATGCTCTATTCCTTATGGTCCTTCTTGTGCTAGCATTGCCCCCATTGCATTGTCCTTTAAGGCCAAGTATAGGATTAATGACTTATATTGTCTTAGTGGCTTTAATATAGTTGGATTAGCGAGATATTCTTTAGTCATGTCAAAGGCCTTTTGACAATCATAGTTCCACTTTACTGGCTGGTTTTTTCTTAAGAGTTTGAAGATAGGGTCACAATTAGTAGTAAGCTTTGCGATAAACCTACTAATATACTATGACCTGCCAATAAACCCTCTTACTTCTTTTTCTATCTTTGGTGTCGACATTTCGTGAATAGCTTTCACTTGATTTAGATCCACTTCAATTCCTCGGCTGCTAACTATATGCACTAATAATTTTCCTAAAGTAACCCCAAAAATGCACTTCTTCAGGTTGAGCCTCAGATTGTACTTCGCAATTCGAGGTAAGAACTTATCCAAAGCTTCAAAGTGTCCCTCTCTTGTTTCTAATTTAACCATCATATCATCCACATACACCTCCACTTCCTTATATATTATATCATGGAAAAGAGTAGTAGTTGCCCTTTGATATGTTGCACCTGCATTTTTCAACCTGAAAGGCATAACCTTATAGCAATATGTCCCCCATTCTGTGATGAAAACTGTTTGATCTTATCCATAACTGCCATTATTATTTGATTGTACCCAGAGAACCCATCCATGATTGAGTACATTGCACTAGATGTTGCATTGTGAACTATTACATCGATGTGAGGTAAAGGGAATTCATCCTTCGGACATAAATTATTTAGATCCCTAAAATCTACACACATATGTACCTTACCATCTTTCTTGGGTACTAGTACTATGTTTGCTAACCATTGAGGATAATCTAATACTTCTAGAAAGTTAGCCTGGATTTGTTTAGCAATTTCCTCCCTTATCTTTTTAGTCCACTCTGGTCTTAGCTTGTAGTATCTGCTTAACAGGTTTAATTTTTGGATAAGTGGGATTGTGATGCTCTACAATTTCCCTATTTAAACCTAGCATATCCTCATAAGTCCAATCAAACTACCTTTCTTTTTGTCAATATTCTCTCAAAATTTTCCCTCTCTTTAGGAGTTGCCTCATATGATATATAAACGCTCTTAGGATTATCATTTATTCCCATGTTAAATGAATCAAATTGAATCGAATTAATGTCAAACATGCATGAATGATCAAAGTTATAATGCACAGAACTATCAAGATGCACATCACATAAATAAGCAAAACTAGCATTCATATCATTGACCATGGAAAAAATAGAGTTTTCATTCTCAAATAGATCGAATGTTATTACATCAGTTTCATCATGATAAACTTCAATAAAGCTATCACTAATGACAATGGCTAAATCCTGGGGTGGCACCTCTTTAGGTGGCAGACATAGTAGCTCTTCAACATCAGCATTGCCTATCCTCTCAGCTGCCAGCTTCATCACTTCCTCTTTATTGTCTTTCACCAAGTTCTCCACAATCTGCTCTTTGAAGATCTCAAATCCAGGAACATCTCTTCTAGCAACATTGACCAATTCCTTAGCTCCCAAATAGTATTTTCCTTCTCCTGGCCTGATGAAATTCTCACTTATCAGGCCAATTTTCTTTGAGAGCTTCCTTTGCTTGGCATTAAATCTTTTCCTTACTTTTCTACTTATCAACTTTGTTTCTTCAATATAACCTAAACCAGTTGTGTTGCCTTGACTTTTTAACTCTAGGAGACTAGGGCTTCCTTTCTCATTTTCCCCAGCCCTTGCCCAAGCCAGTAATTCATACCCTCCATCATTTTTGCTACTCTCATATCCATTTTAGTTCCATCAAATATCCCAATAATCTAGAAACCAGGGGGTGCACACATTTGCTTATGTTTATCTAATATGGCTACCACATCAGTGTTGGTCCCAGCTTCTATATTTACAACCTCTCCTTCATAAGGGAATTTTCTCTTTTGATGCACAGTTGAGGGTACCCCTCCCAAAGCAATGTACCATGGCCTTCCTAACAATAAGGCATAAGTGATTGGAATATCCAACATAGTAAACTCAATAGTTGACTCCACAAGTCCTATTTTAACTAGAGCTTGGAATGTCCCCTCCACGTTTTTAGTATTGTCATCATAAGCTCTGATTATGAGGTTTGAATCTATTAAGTCTTTAGTTTTCAAACCTAAATTAGGCAGGATTTTCAAAGGACACACATTAATAGTGGAACCATCATTAACCATAACAAAATTAGTTCTCTTTCCCCTCACCTCAGTTGGGATAAACAATGCCTTATTATGGTTTCTTCCTTTCAAAGGCAGGTCATCATATGAGAATGTTAACAGCCCGTGTTTCTTTTCTATAACCTTCGCTACCTCAATCTTAGGTGTAACTGTTGTTTCAATGTTCATGTTTGATAGAGCTTTGACAAGAGCTCTTCTATAGCTACCTGAATGCAGCAATAGTTCCTAAATGTTTACATTTGCCTTAGCCTTCTTTAACTATTCCAGAATCATATGCTTTTTTTGATCTTCCTCTATTTATGTATTTTCTATTTCTTCTCTTTTTGAGACTCTCTCGATTTTCTTTTCAGTTGCTTTGTAATTCTTCCCACTCCTAGTGACATTATTCACCTTAGGATCATCACTCCATAAATCAAGACCACCTGGGCTTTCTTCATCAGAGTCATACTAGATGTCAATAACTCCAATGATTTGATCTTTTTTCCCATCTTTCCACACTTTCATTATACATGTTTCTTTCCCTTTCAACTCTTCCAAATTGAACTTGCCTAAGTGTTGGTTTAGCAGATCTTCAACTCCTTCTTAAGACTATTCAGGAGCTAAAGGTTCATCTTCAAACTCATCACCCCATCCTATAGGCACAATTTCTTCGATGGGTATATCAACTGAAGCGGGCTTAGAGTAAAATACTCTATAATTGAACTTGCCCGAAGGTTGTCCCAACAGATCTTTAACTCCTCTGGGTGGCTGCTCAGGAGTTTCAGGTTCTTTCATTTTCTTATTGTTAAAATCATCACCCCAACTTGAGGGCTCAATTGATTCAATAGGGATATCAGCAGAGGGTGGTTTTAAGTAGAACACCTTGTAATCAAACTCGCCTGAGGGCTGGCCTAGTAAATCCTCCACTCCTCTATATGGCTATCCAAGGGATTCTTCATTGGCTATAGGGTTTATGTTTTTAAAGGAGTTTAGCACTTCTTCTTTGCTAACCCCTGAATTGATCATCATGGTTGCTGGTGGTGGAACATTTCGTTAGCCTAGGAAAGGGTTATTTCTAGTGTTTGCATTAAAGTTGGACTTTTAAAGGTTTATGATTTTTCTGAAATCTATCAGGTTTTGGATCTCATGTTTTAGGCAAATACAGTTGTCTATAAAATGGCCAGTAGCTTGGTGGAATTTGCAGTAACTGTTAGGGTTAAAACCGGGGGCATTTGGGTTTGGTGGCTTGGAAAAGGTTAAGGGTTAAAGTAGGCCTTTTTTGGATTAATTATTCTAGGACTTTGGAGGGTGGTTGGTTGAAGTTGGAGAATCTTCAGGGTTTCTGGACTATGCTCACCTCCACAGCTTGGCTAGTACTTCCTTGTTATGTACCCCTAGTTTGATAGTTTTAGGTTATGGTGCTTCTAGCATTTCTCTTTTTCTCACTTTTAATCTCTTCGACTTATAAACCATCATCATACAAGTCTATAAAAGTTTTGGAGTTCATCATCTGCAATCTATGGACTAGATTAGGTGATACATTACGGACTATCATCCTAACCTAATCCTTCTCAGCTAGCTTATTCATTATCAGTCCTGCCTTGTTCATGAACCTAGTAAGGAAATCAGAGAAGGATTCATTGGGTTTTTGCTTTGTCAATTTTAAGTCTCTAACAGACACTTCCAGTTTAGTGTTATTGTCATGCTGTTTCAAAAAGGCAATACATAATTCCTTCTAATTAGCTCGGACTGATTTTTCTAGTCCATGATACCAGTTTACAACCATTCCCTCTAAAGATAGTACAAATAACTTAGTGATCACTTCTAATGGTGCTTTAGTAGTGCTCATGGTTATTGTGTATAGGCTGAGATGAATCCTCAAATCTCCTCTCCCATTAAATTTTTACAGCTGAGGCATCTTGAATTTTTCAGGCACCTTATCTCCCTCCATTTACATCATGTCATTAAAGTCGAATGAGTACCCCATTCCTTGTCCTCTAATTAGCTCTTCTATCTTGGTCATTTTCTGAGTTAGTGCTTGTATCTGTTTGGACTCATGATCTTGGACCAGTTCAAGTGACTCCCTCTTTGCTTTTTCTATTATGTAGTTCTCGACGTCCTCAAGTCTCACATCAGTAGCAGGTATATTCTAGCAATATCTTGCCACCCAGCATTATTAATGATAGGTGGAGTGCCAACAACAGGTGGAAGAGCTACAGCAACAGGTAGAGCTCCTACAGTAAGTGGTGGTATGACAGCAAGTTACACTAGTCCAGCCAGAGCTTGCCTCAGTTTATCTTACATCATAGCTCTCATGTCATCCATTAAAGCTCCCTTAATGTCCTCTAGGGTCCACATATCTAGTTGTTATTTCATTTTTGTCTATTCAGTCTGAGTCAGTTCAGCTTCTAGGTAAAGCAGGTTGATAGGACTCTTCTCCAGTTCTTGAAGGATCTTGTGAGCTATTGACTTAGGGCTAAGATATGTTTTGATTAATCTGCCACCTTTCTATCCCTAGATACGAGAAGACCTAGATGAATCTATGACAGCTGCAAAATAAGGTGTCAATATGATATATGGAATGCATGTATGCATGATGCACGTGCTATGTAGCAAGTATCAATCAAGTGTACAACATATATCCTTCCAACCTTATTCCTCCCACACATGTGTTCAATGGTGAGTCTCTTTTCCTAGGATTTTTGGCATTGGCCTTAATATCAATAAGGGATATCAAGCACCAATGTGCATCCAGATCTCTCTTAAAGTAGTAAAGCATAGAAACAACATTTATAGTATAAAGGTCTAGCCTAATCTTTATTGGCCCAAGTGGGCTTCAAAAGTATGGGCCTGGGTTTTTATAGATAGAAATACCTCATGGAAAAATCATACAACCAATTTGGGTAGATCCTAGGGGAAGTAACTAAGCCATTATATGTGGTTAGAGTCTGGTGAAAAGGTTAAGGTTCCCTTAGCAAGATGCCCTCCATTATGGACATTGAGTTAAAGGCCAAGGTCAGAGGGGCCCGACATCCTTTACCAACTCAAGAGAAGATTACCCCCCTTTAGGACTTGGGTTACAGACTTTGGTCAGATGAGCTCGGTAATCTCTCTTGAATTGAGTTAAGGCTAAGAGTGATGGTTAGCCAATTTATAATTCCATGAAGCTAGTGGAATCATGGAATCATAAACTGATGACATTTGTTTAATAAGGACATGCAGAATGAATGCAAGAATGAAATAATAATCAATAAAATAATTCTAAAGAATACAAGTAGAATTAGTATCTTTTATCCCCAGTGAAGTCGCCACTGTAGATGGTGGGGTTTAGTGTGTGCCCAAGATTTTAGCAACCGCAACACTATTTGGGGTCAAGGCCTTAGAGAACACACTAACCATTGTCACAAAGACATGGCGTGGAGATGAGGAGTCACCACCCATGGTAATAACTAGGACAAATCGAAAGGTGGTACTCAATTCTCTAAAAGAAAGCTAGCACCACAACCAGGAGATTCTAGGAATGGAATACTAACTTCTTTTAGTCTTGTGTTCATTTAGAATTACTTTATAAATTATTACTTCATTCTCTAATTACATGCAATTTTGTTAAACCTTATTTGAACATCCATCTAACCCTAAGGTATCTAGTCAATAAAATCACACATAAAAAATGCATTCAAGCGCATTGTCCTTACATCTAAACTAGGTTAATTTTATTGAAAGTTAGCTAGATTTACAATTTTTATTTACAAATGAAAATGAACTAAAGGTGGGCCTACATTTTTATTAGTTTAGTGAGCTTAAGTCATTGATTTTAATCATCTAAAGGTGGGCATGAGTTTATTTATTTTAAAGAAACTGGATTTTATAAGTGGGCCTAGTCTAACTTGATTTTATTTTAAGTGAAATGTGGGCCTAAGTCTATTTATTTTAAAGGAAATGGAATTAAATGGGCTGAGCTAAGTCTAAATTAATTTTAGTTAAAAAATGAGCCTAAATCTAAATTAACCTAATGGGCCTAAATTGATTTTAATTAATTAATATAAACCATTTTAAGCCTATTTTAGTTAGTGGGTTTAAACCTATCGTGGGCTTAGGGACCAAAAGAATAGAAGCATAAAAAACAAGCCCAAAACAAATAAAACACAAAAAATATATCAAACATACATTTTAGTGATTTTCTAAGAAAACCTAAATCAATTTACATGCAACCCTAAATTAATCTACAACCATCATTGAGTTTAATTGATTTTTACCCAGTGAAACCCTAATTACTAATTCATTTTAAAAGTAGAAAAGTAAAATTTTAGTATTCCCACTAATGGGGTTATTACAATATTCTACGTATTGGAAATTAAAATTAATTACAAACCCAAATTAATTAACACATAAAACATAGAAAAAAAATAATAAATGCAGAAACATCAAACCCTAAAATCTAATCACAATTTAGAATCCATGGCATTCCATGGATCTTCTATTTGATTTGTAGATATATGACAATGATCTCATTAATCTCCAATTGGATTCTAAAAGAAAAACACAGAAATCACATTAGCCAAATGAGTAAAATAACAAAATAACAATTAAAGGAAATTAAATTAAAGAAGAAAACCAAATTAAAAAGAAAATCAAAAGACAAAAGAAAATCAAAAGACAGGAGAAAATGGAAATGAGATGCTGTGCATATGCTCTTTGATAGCCCCTCAGATTGAGATTGTCACCGTTTTGAGAATTGACTCTGCGTTTTTTTTTTGGACTATTGAAAACAAAAGAGCGTACTTTTTTTTACGGTGAAGAAAAAAAAAATTTCTATGATTTTTAGGGTTTTTACTCAATCAGGAGCTGAGGGCCTGTCACTCATGCAGTCTCTAGCTTTTTAAAGTAGAGACCTACAAACAGACTTCCTCCATTCTAGGAACTGATGCTATCTCTCAATTTTTCAAAATTTTTACGCGTTTTGAACATGTAAAACCACTATTATCTTTTAAGAAAATATTCAAAATTAATTTTCAACCAATCAGTGAACAGGAAAATACTAAAAAATGACCGAAAATACTGAAAAATTGAAAATATTATGTAATGCCGATAAGCATTAAGCAAATGCCAGTAGGCATTAGCCTAATGCCAACCGACATTAAGCAAATGCCGGTTGACTTTTGGCTAATGCTGATGGGCATTAGATAAATGTCGGTTAGCATTTTGCTTTTGCAGCCTAAAAAAGAATTTTTTTTCAAAAACACTTCTAAAATCACAATTTTGCAATTAGGTCCAAAAGACATTACAATTTAGTCCTTGAAATCTCAAATTTCAACATTAAAATCAATTTCTCGATTAATTTTTCATTATAGAGGCTTTCGTCGCACTATACACAATTGCATCGCAAAATTGGGTGCTTACACCCAGCCTTATCTTTGTCAAAGCATGCTTCAAAGGTATACAATCTAGCATGATTCTATTGTCATTTTAAAACTCTTAATGAGGAAAGCTTGATAATTTCTCAAAGCTAAAGCTTTAAAGCTAACACAAGCTAAGTCGAGTTTGAAGACCACATAATTATTTTAGCACATTTATTTTATTGCATCACATTTTATTTTACTATCGCCAACATTTGAGAATACTGTTGTGCTTGTGTGATGAGACCGACAAAATTGCATGCTACGTGAATAATATATGCTTTATTATGCTCATTTCATGTAATCGTTTTGCATCCTCTATTTTTGAAATCATGAAATCACACTGTAAGTACCAATAATGTGAAAAGTTCATACTTTGGAATAGAGTTATTATGCTCTTGGTCCAGTGATGACCTCATGCATCTTTTGTATTATTATCATACATAATAATGGTATAAATAATCACTGCAAACATGCATGATCATCCTATTATTCATAAAATTGAGCAAGTTGTGTGAATGGTCATGTTATCCTCGCATATCAATCATATTAGATTTACTTTTCTATAATATTTTCCTTTCCATGTGTGTCTTATTAAGAAAGCAATTTAATAAACTTTTAGCTTTATTATTTTATACTATCTGATGTGTTGTGTAAATGCTATATAAATTGTCATTACCAAAACAAGGGTGTTGCAATAGTAATACATTGAATATCGTATAATAAGAAATAGTCAAAAAGTAGATGCGATCCTCCAAACCTGGAAATCTTTATTGGGGATAATACTTCTTGAGTGACTCAATGTTGCCCCCTATCTTTTCTTGATTTTCTAAAAATCAGGTGGTGACTCCACAAAATCAAAAGTGTCTCATCCCCTCGAGACTAATCATTTTCCCCTATTCGGTAAAGTTTCCATGTCCCTTAGAAATATAAAAACTACAACACCAAAACCCTCACTCCCTAGAGTTGAGAGACTCGTTGGTCGCTCACAGTGGCGACTCCACTTGGGACTTCTAAGTAAGAGGAATCAACTCAAAAATAACTATTTCTCATTATGCAATACTCAATCATATAGATCCCCTCACCACTGACTTTGCACCATACATCACAAGTACATGACTTGTCCCTAAAAGCCTTGATAATACTAAATGACATCGCCATCATGATTCCACTCAAGTCACGGGGCGATGAAGATATGGTATTATCACATGTAGTCTTTATTGGTGCATTTTCTAGACTCATATGACTAGAGTCTGTAACCCAAGTCCTTAAGGGGGGTGATCGAGTTATCAAAATAATGCTAGACTCACTACCCATAAAGCCACTGATTCTGCCCATATTGTGACAACCTTGTCATAAAAACTACATAATAGTAAAGATAATAATAGCCAAAAAGCCCTGGTTCTATAACATCTAGAGATATCTAAAGGAATGAGCCTATCCTGATTAAGCATATAAAAGAGACAACGCAGTCATTCGACGACTAAAATCAAAATTCACATCACACTAGGTTATGCTATACAGGAGAACGTCAGATGATTTAGTACTCCGATGTCTAAATGAAACTGAGGCTATAATAGCAGTAGAAGAAGTACACAAAGGTGTTTGTGGTCTGCACATGAATGAAGCAATCCTGGCTAAGAAACTAATCAGATAAGGGTTTTTCTGGGTGATGAAGATGGAAGACTACATCAAATTTGTAAGGAAATGCCATAAGATCTAAATCTATGGGAATGTCAGTCACCTTCCACCAACAAAACTACATTATATTTCCTCTTCGTGGCCCTTCTCAGCATGGGGACTAGACATAATTAGGGAAATTCACCCGACAGCCTCAAATGGACATAGGTTCATCCTAGTGGCAGTGGACTACTTTACAAAATGGGTTGAAGCAGAATCATTCACAAGGATAGGAGCCAAGTAAGTGGCTAAGCTCATCAAAAGAAACTTGTTCTACCAATATGGGATCCCCCATCATATCATCTCTGACAATGGTGTGTAATTCCAAGGGGAAGTTAGAGAGCTACTAAGGAGCTATAAGGTGGAACATCATAAATCTTCTCCTTACCAACCACAAGCAAATGGGGCTGTCGAACCTGCAAACAATAACGTTAAAAATATTTTGTCAAAGATGACTCAGACTTACTGAGATTGGGTAGACGGATTGCCATATGCCTTATAGGGGTACCGAATAACAGTCAGAACTTTGACAGGAGCAACTCCTTTCTCACTAGTGTATGGATCAGAAGCAGTTCTTCAAATCAAAAACAAAAATAAAGTCTCTTTAGGTAGTAATTGAATCTAAATTGCCAAAAGTACATTGGACTCAACAGAGGCATGCCAATCTCACCCTCTTAGACAGCTAGAGGCTCAAGGCTTTATACCACATATAGTTGTATCAAGCTTGACTAGCCAAAAACTTCAACAAAAGAGTAAAACACAAGAGTATGAATGTAGGAGACTAGGTGCTAAAGCAAGCAAGATAGAATATTTTAGACCCTAAAGGGAAATTCAGACCGAACTAGGAAGGCCTATACCTAGTCAACGATGTCCTATCAAAAGGAGCAGTCAAGTTGATGGATTCTGAAGGCAATGAATTCTCTAAACCTGTCAACATAGACTGCTTGAAGAAGTACTACATCTAAGGAAAAAAACCCCAGCTAGGTGTGAAAAGCTCTAAAAGGAGACACCCTAGGCAAAAAAGGGAAGAAAAAGAAAACCTAGCTAAGTACGAAAAGCTCCAAAAGGAGACATCTTAGACAAAAAAGGGAAAAAAGGCAGATGATAGTAATGGTAAAAATTATCATCAATGATACACAACAGGAAGCATATACAATCATCATCATACAAGCATCATACAACATGCAGGACAAATGCCCATATACAACACCTAGAGTCCATAACCTTAGGAAAATAATACAACAAAGCAAACCACAGACCAAAAGTCCTACACCTAGCTCCTAAAATAACTACATCGGTCGTGGCTACCATTAGATGCAAGCAATGATCATGCTCAAGCATCCTCCTTGTCTGATCCCACCTCATCATCATTCACTATAAAGGATGCTAGCTATGACTCCCACTCACTAATGTGGTCATAATAAGCTGGATGCTCCTGCTCCCATTCATAACTAGTGAGATGGTGCTCAACCTATATTACATATTGCATATCATACATTCATACATAAAACATGTGCATAAAATGAATAGGTATAATAAAGAAGACATGCCCTCTGAGTATTGGCAAACTCCAAAAAGCATTGCTGTACACTCCCAGTAACAATATACTAGTACTAACTAGAGGAGATAGGAATCTATAAAAGCAAGCAAATAAATTAACCACCACTCACTAAATAAATGAAACACAAGCAAGAATAAGTAAAGAACATGAACGTGAGTTGCATCAGTAGGAGCAACACCTGATTGAGGAAATTCAGGTGTAGGTAAATCAAAGCTCACTGCTTTACCGAGGATATCCATCCCATGCAAAGACAAAGACGGTTGAACCATTAAATCCCTAAGGATAGTAATCCTAAAAGCCACACCACTGGCATGAGTAGTTACCTCAGTATGAAGCATGCCCTCATCTTCCTCAAAGTGAGATCCAGATCTCCTCTGACATTGCTACAGATAATTTCTCATAACTCATGTCAATTACAATTTATTACTAATAAAGTTTGCTATATACTTGCACCAAAACAGGAATAAAATCTTATTGGATCAGAAGAAGTAACTCTTGATGACCTATGTGATGGTCTAATCCTTGAACCCAAGGGATAAGATACATATGCCTGACAAGGTGGAGATGAAGGAAAAGTTATACTAGCTATGACATCAATCAGCTGAGGGATCAATACATCGGCATAAGGCAAACCCTCACTCTCCAATAGGGCCTTAGATGAGAATCCTATCATACCAGTCATAAGATCATCATTGTAGAGCTCATAGCCCTAGAACATGTCACTAGAAGGAGGGATAGGAACTCTTCTCATATATGGGCCGTCCTAACAATGATGGACTTGCTCGCTAAAATACCACACCATGCTGATGAGGCCAGAAAGCAACACTCCTTTATCTATCAACTGCCATACATCCACCATCTCTACCATCCAGTGAGATCTCACCACCCACCAGTGAAGAAAGATCTACTCAAAGGGTAGTAGTAAATAAATGATCCCAAAGATATGGACAACCAACACAGTAGGAATCAGACGTACCTAATCAAGTGATAACTTCCTCATATGGTCCTACTATGTAATCCTTAATTAAATCAATAGTCTTTTAGATCCAGCGAGAATAACAAGGGAAGCCATCCTCCTAGAAATGCTCGATGGATGGATAAGGTAGAATCCCAAACTCATATGCCTAGATCTGTTAAAATCAAAGGATAAAAAATAATAACCTAAAAGTAAAAGAATAGACAATAAGGACTCCTACTCATGTCCAGCATGAATAAGCATCCACAGATCCTCGAGCCACCTCAGCATGTTATGTCAAGTCCAGAGTACGTATGAGCAAAGGCAATAGTGCCCCAACAATACCTCGATAAGCCATCTAGATCTCTCAACACAAGCAGTAATCGCATATCACCCGTACCCGAAGTGTTTAGGAAGATAACAGTACTTAGCAAATAAAATAAAAAGTAGTGAGCCAGTTGCTCTGTTGAAATAAGACCATCATCATACAAAGCCCACATAAAAGAAATAAACTCTATGTATCGAGCGAAATATGGGCAACTAGACTTTATAGGAGTGACTACCTCGAGCAAATCCCTTATGAGACACCTCCTCGCCATAGTAGTAGAACACTCCTCATCACTAAATGGAATGGGCTCTCTAGAAAAGCTCAAGCCCATGATGATGGTAAAGTCCAAAGCAGTAATAATCATCTCCCTGATAGGTAGATGGAAAGTATGCGTTGTGTCCATCCACCACTTTATTAATGCATACATAGCAATTTGACTCGATGCATATGAGTCATAAGACAGTGTAGCAATCACTCCATCAAAGCCCTTCGTAGAAACCATCTACTTCACACACATCGAGAGACATTGAGAGTACATGCTGACTCTATTGAAACTACCAAGCAGCATATTGACATACCTACGGGGGCTACAAACAACAATTACATTATCAAACATTTGAATATTTACTAAATACTAATACATCTCTCTCTATCACTTAATATGGTCAAAATAGTAAAGACTAAAAATAAAAGCATTGTGACAAGCAGACAATCAAGAAAAGAAAATAAAGTAAGGGCTATCAGCATCAACATCTATAATAAAGCTAGACAAATAGTAATAGTGAGAGCTACAGAGTTATGATTACAACAACCTCATACAACAAAATAAATAGCAAGATAGCTAATAAACAAGTTTCAAAAAATAAGGGCAAAGAGGGACCTACCTCACGACGATGATGCACCCAAGTGTGAGTCTCTAAGCTATGAACAATAGGGATCGGATCTCCCCTAGAAAGTTTGGATGGCTGAGAACTTTTAGCACCAGATGTGCTATTCCCTATAATAGATTCCTAACTCTAGTAGCCTCTCTACAAAGTCACCCTTAAGATCAACATTAATAAAAATGTCCTCTAAACCCTCAAGAATGTTGGGGAACTCCATTTTATATAGAAGTATAGAAGAGCAGAATGCACCCAAAACACGAAAAGGGTTAAGAGAAGTCAGAAAAAACTCAAATAAGTCCAGACAAAGCCTCCCAAGACCTTTAAAAACTACCATTTAAATAAACTAAGAGGGGGGAAGTGCATGATCACGCACCCCCCACACGTAGTCATGCGCACTTCTCTCTTCCACGCGCTCTTCTGTAGTTTTATGCACACTTCAAAACTTTGCACACTCACTTCTATAATCCTAAACTTTCATTTGAGCATAAGATATGCACCAAACTCACATAAGAGTACACTAATAAGGACTCCATCTGTCTAAAGACACTACACGTGCACTACTTTCTTTAGAAAACTCAACATCTTACAAAAGAAGAAGAGTAAGGAAAATTCACTATCAGGATATCTTACTCCAAATCATCAAAATAACATCCTCAACATGACAAGTAATGACATCATTACTGCATCACTATTGCATCATTGTTGCATCATCACTACTACCTCATTCATATTGCTTAGAAGCACTCTCATATTTTCACTATTTAGAAGCATCTTCTCATTACTTAGAAGCATCCACATCACTTAAAAGCATTCTCACATTGCTTAGAAGCATTCACTTTGCTTAGAAGTATTCACATTACTTAGGAGCACATTCACTTCTTAAAAGCATCTTCTAATTGCTTAGAAGCATCCTCACTTTGCTTAGGAGCATCCACACTGCTTAGGAGCATTCACATTTGCTTAGTAGCATGTTTATTTCACGTGACACCTAAGAAGGTTATAGTCACATGTTCATTTGCGTGACACCTAATAAGGTTATAATCGCATGTTCATTTCGTGTGACATCTAAGAAGGTTAAAGTCGTATGTTCATTCACGTGACAGATAAGAAGGTTATAATTGCATGTTCTTTTGCGTGACACTTAAGAAGGTTATAGTCACATGTTCATTTTGCATGACACTTAAGGAGGTTATAGTTGCATGTTCATTAGCGTGACACCTAAGAAGGTTACAGTCGCATGTTCATTCACAGGACACCTAAGAAGGTTATAGTCACATGTTCATTTTGCATGACACCTAAGGAGGTTATAGTCACATATTCATTCGCATGACACCTTCACACCTAAGATGGTTATAGTCGCATGTTAATTTTGCGTGACACCTAAGAAGGTTATAGTCGCATGTTCATTTCGCGTGACACCTAAGAAGGTTATAGTCACATGTTCATTTACATGACACTTAAGAAGGTTATAGTCGCATGTTAATTTTACGTGACACCTAAGAAGGTTATAGTCGCATGTTCATTTCGCGTGACACCTAAAAAGAAATAGTCGTATGTTCATTTATATGACACCTAAGAAGGTTATAATCACATGTTAATTTTGTGTGACACCTAAGAAGGTTATAGTTACATGTTCATTTTGCGTGACACCTAAGAAGGTTATAGTCGCATGTTCATTTACATGACACCTAAGAAGGTTATAGCCATATGTTCATTTTGCGTGACACCTAAAAAGATTATAATTGCATGTTCATTCATGTGGAACCTAAGAAGGTTATAGTCGTATGTTCATTTTCATAACACCTAAGAAGGTCATAGTCACATCTGTATTTTACTTAGTAGCATGTTCATTCACGTGACATCTAAGAAGGTTATAATCACATGACACCTAACAAGGTTATAGTTGCATCCGCATTCTGCTACACTTTGCATCAATTATGGGCTTGCATATGTCCTAAAATAGTACCCTGCATAATGACCAAGTCATAAAACAATAGCAACAAAACACAACAACAACGGTAAAATCTTAACAAAACATTTAGAGACAACCCATAAGTAAGTACCTCTCTCCCTTCTAAAACATTTTTGCATCTTTGTATTTTGCTTAATGTGTATTAAAACTAGCACTAGGTGGCTATACAACACATGTGAGGCAAGGGGGAAACTGTCATAACTTAAATTTGACAGTCCCCAAAAAAAGGTTCGATGATGAAATAAATCCCTGAGATGACTAGAGTCACCAATGTGCAAAATCAATCACCGAGCCATTAAATTACGCTTTGACCTTATGAAATATGAATTATTAGAATAATGAGAGGTTTATTTTAAGAAAACTCCTCTTAAAATACTTAGCTTGTTAAACTAGTGCGCATTTTGTTAGATTGGGACTTGACTTCATGAAAAAATAAAAATTGATTTTGATAAAATGAACTTTTGAAACACATCCAAAAGGCTCCAAAACTTGAGAAGTGGTCTCAGAATGGTCCAACATAACTCGAGGATTAGCGCGTATCACTCAAAAGTGCGCATAAACATCCCTAGGTGTAGGTGCTAAAATTGAAGCTGAATTTGGCAAAACGGACTTTGGAAATGCATCTGGAAGGCCCAAACACCTTAGGTGCCAACCCTAGAACAACGTGTGTAAAACCTGGGAAGAGCGCATAGAGTGTCAAAGTGCACATGAAAATGCACATGTGCATTCATGGCCACGCGCTTGACCGCACGCAAAAATCCACTTCTACCTATGTGACCATGCCTACACCAGCCCATTCTACACATTTTTTTCTATAAATTGACCACTCTACACCCCATTTTAGAGAGGGGGGGAGCAAGTGAAGACACACACTTAAAACTTTGTCTAATTGAAGGAGCAAGAAATCCCTCTTCGTATAGTTTTTTCTCTCTCACAGCCTTTTCCTTAGGTTGTTAGATCCTTTTTTCCACTAAACTCAACCTCATCTTTATTAAAGCAAGCTTCAAAGGTATACAATCTAGCATCATTATGCTGTTATTTTGAACCTCTCAATAAGGAAAGCTTGATAATCTCTCAAAGCTAAATCTTCAAAGCTCACACAAGCTAACTTGAGTATAAGGACCACACAATTATTTTAGTACATTTATTTTATTACATCACATTTTCTTTTACGATCGCTAGCATTTAAGAATACTGTTGTGCTTGTGTGATGAGACAAGCAAAATTGCATGCTACACGAATAATATATGCTTTATTATGCTCATTTCATATCATCATTCTGCATCCTCTATTTATGAAATCATGAAATCACACCATAAGTACCAATAATGTGAAAAGTTCATACTTCAGAATAGAGTCATCATGCTTTCGTTCCAGTGATGACCTCATGCATTTTTTATATTATCATCATACATCATCATGGTATAAATAATCACTACAAGCATTCATGATCATCCTATTATTCTTAAAATTGGGCAAGATGTGTGAATGGTCATGTTATCCTTGTAGATTAATCATATTATATTTACTTGTCCATAATCTTTTCCTTTCCATGTGTGTTTTATTAAGAAAGCAATGTAATAGACTTTCAACTTTATTATCTTATACTATCTGATTTGTTATGTAAATGCTATATAAACTGTCATTACTGAAACTAGGGTGTTGTAGTAGCTATACATTGAATATCATATAATGAGAAATAGTCAAAAAGTAGATGTGATCCCTCGAACCCAAAAATCTCTATTGGGGACAATACTTGCTGAGTGACCCGATGTTGCCCCCTTTCTTTTCCTGATTTTCTAAAAATCGGGTAGCGAATCCATAAAATAAAAAATGTCTCATCCCCTCAAGACCAATCATTTACCCCTATTCAATAAAGTTTCCATGTCCCTCAGAAACAGAAAAACCACAACACCAAAACCCTCGCTCCCTAGAGTTAAGAGACTCGTTGGTCGCTCACACTAACTTATCCCTAAGTTAGGATTTTAAAATACCAACAATCTTATTCATAAGATTGAGACTACAAGAGTTTGAGGCTCATTCTTTAACCTTACATAAACAAGAGTTTTAAAGGCTAACTCTTCAACCAAACAAATAAGAGTTTCTAGGCTCACTATTAAACCAATTCCGAAGTGTTTTAATGGATAAATACTTAAACAAATTCCACTAGAAATATACCTCACTTCCCTTTTAATTGATCCCTCACTTCCCTTCTAATCTATCCTAAGAATTAGATCAAGATGAAGTCCTATTTCTATCATATAACCAATTCTCATAAAAGTTAATAAATATAAAGAATATTGAAACAAAAAAAAATTAATACAAAGAAAAATGAAGCTTAATGAATACTTAGAGAGTTTTTTTATAATCAAAGAGTAATGTAATGTGTGTTCTTGTTATCACAACTCTAGAGCATATATATATAGGCTAAGCTTAAAAAATATGGCTATTAGAGCCAATAATTATATCTACAATGTCTCTTTTTTTTCAAAAAATTCAAAATATGTCCGTTGGATATTTTTGAAGTTTACTGTCACCATGGAAGCAAGGCTTCAGAGACTGCCTACTGTTGAGACAAGCTTTCTGTCATTATGGCAACCTTGTTTTAGTTGTAACCTACTATTCACATTATGTCTGTAGATAGTGGGGTTTAGTGCACGTCCAAGATTTTAGCAACCATGACATTGTTTGGGCTTAGGGCCCTAGAGAACACACTAACCATTGTTACAAAGACATGGTGTGGAGATGAGGAGTCACCACCCATGGTAATAACTAGGACAAATAATTTTGGTGGTACTTCTTTTAGTCTTGTCTTCATTTAGATTTATTTCTGAATCACCATCTTATTCTCTAGTTACACATAATTTTATTAAACCCTAATTAAACATCCATCTAGCCCTAAAGCAAACTAGTCATAAAATTGCATGTAAAAAATGCATACGAAACACATCATCCTTAGGTCTAAAGTATGTTAATTTTATTTTAAAGTTAGCTAATTCTAAATTTTTATTTGCAACTGAAATGGACTAAACGTGGACCTACATGTTAATAAATAAGCCTAAGTCTATTCAATTTAATTTAACTAAAGAAATGGGCCGATAGTCTACGAATTTTAAATAAAGGAATTAATTAGTGGGCATAATTCTAACTTCGTTCTAAATAAAAAATGGGCCTAAATCTATTCGTTTTTAAAAGAAATGAAATTAATGGGCTAAGCTAAATCTAAATTAATTTTATTAACTAAACATGGGCCTAAAGTCTAAATTAACCTAAATGGGCCTAAATTGATTTTAAAATTAATTAAACCTAAAAATCCAATTAAAAGCTTATTTATTAAATGGGTTAGAGCCTAACATGGGCTTAGGGCCCAAAACACACAAAATAAACAAACAAGCCCAAAAACATTAAAAATACTAAAACAATAAAAAAAAAAGATCAAACAAGCAATTAAAAATTATTTCTTCTAAAAAACCTAATTTGATTTCATGCACTTAAATTAATTAAAGCCACCATTAATTTTAATTGAAATTTACCAGATGAACCTAATTACTAATTATTTTTAAAAGAAACAATAAAAATAAATGTTTCACTATCCCACTATTGGGGCTAGTACAAGTTATAATACAGGAAATTAAAGAAAATTAATTATAACACAATAAAAACTATGAACAAAATACTGTAAAAATAATAAATCCTAGATTCTATAAGGATTTCACAAAACTTAATCCCTGGCATCCCATGGATTCTTCAATGTAGTCACTACTAAAATCTCATTTCACCAACCTCACCTCCAGAGCGCCATAGAACATCAATTAAAACAAAAAGAATAAAAAATTGAATTAATAACTATTCAATCAAGAAATAAAAATAAAAATTAAAAAAAAGTAGAAAATGTTGTGCAAATGTTGTTTGGATGCCCCTCAGATTAGGATTATCACTGTTTTGAGATTGGCTCTGGTGTCTTTTTTCTTGATCTTCTGGATTTTTAAAGAACATATTTTTTACAGTAGCTAATTAGGGTTTTTTTCTTGTTTTTTCATAACCTTCTTTTCTCTCTCTCTCTTTCTCTCTCTCTCTCTATCATGCAAGCTAGCTAGTTAGGGTTTTCACAACCTCCCCTTCTGGCTTTTAAAGCCAGTGCTATCAACTTCCAACCCCTGTGATCATGTAGGGAAGTTGGCTTTTTAATTTTTGAAATCAAAATCAAGAGATAAAGTTTTGAAAAAAATCAAAGACTCAGTCCGTAGGGACATATGGTGTCCCAAGCCACTGAAAAATTACAAAAAAGACAAAATCAGTGTAAAAAATCATGAAATTAGAGTAAAAAATCACTTGTTAGGGAAAATCAGCTTTCTACAATGTTGATTTTCAACTCGTAATGCTGACTGGCATTATGTAATGTCGGTCGACATTATATAATGTTGATTAGCATTAAATCCTAGCCCACTAATTTTCAATTTTTTTAAAAAAATTAAATTACAAAAAATATCCTCGAAAGTTTCTAATTTATGCAATCAAATCCCTAAAAACTAATTTTGCAATTAAATCCATAAAATATTACAATTTAGTCCTTTAAACTGCGAAATTTGACACTAGAAATCAATTCTCGATTAGATTTTCATCATAGGGGCTTTTGTTTCATACGTGCACAATTGCATCCGAAATTGGGTTCTTACAATTGGCCCCCCTTTATTGCTGTTTGCTTAAAAAATTATGGTAAAGCAATAATAGCACACAATTTCAAAAGAAAGAATTAAGGTACTTCATTGTACCCTAATTGACCTGTTGACACTTAAATTGTTGAGCAATTTTAAGCAAGATGCTATGCTTGGCATACTTCACTATATTTCCTATAGAACATCTAATGAGACATATTCAAATGAGTTTCGCTATATTCCATGTGGGATGTTTAGCATCTCATGATTTGAGAACATGTTATAGCTCCTGCAGAACTTCTAGCAATAATGCCATAACTACTGTGTGGTGTATGGTGAGCTGCACTATATTCCTTTTGGGACATCTAGTGACAATGGATTTCATTATATTCCTTATAGGAGGTTTTAACGAAATGAATGCAATGATTCTCACTATATTCCCTGTGAGATGTCTAGTGAGCCTTTATTTGAAAGAAGTGCTATAGTTCTCGCGAAACGCCTAGCAATTTGGTGATTTAAAATTTTGCTATATTCCCTACAGGACGTTTAGCGATTCGTGATTTGAAAAATGTGTTATAGTTCCTGTGGAATGTCTAGCAATGATACCATAACTATTGTGTAGTGTCTGGTAAACTGCAATATATTCCCTTTAGGACATCTAATAATAATGAATTTCATTGTATTCCCTGTGGGACGTTCAACTAAATGAATGCGATGACCTTTGCTATATTCCCTATGGGACATCTAGCGAGCTTTGAAAATGGTGCTGTAGTTCTTATGGAATGTCTAGCGATTTAAAATCCGCTATATTCCCTGTGGGATGTCCAGCGACATCACCATAACTACCATGTAGTGTATGGTGGTAAAAAGTTTGAAAAAGGTCATGTTATAACCGCTATTGAATCATAACGTATGGAATTTGAAATTCATGTTATGACTATTGTGCATCACACAACATGATAATTTTGAAAATTTATGGTTTAGCTACTATGTAACATGAAACAAATTTTGACATTTGATTGAAATGATGCATGTAGAAATACAAAGTTGAATTCTATGATATTTTATATTTTATACTTGATAGACAATTCAGAATAAATACAAACATAATTATTAATAAATTATTGATTGATGACGTGTGTTGAATGAATTATTTAGGAATTAAATCCTAATTAAAATGCAGTTATGGATGAAATTGCAAAGAAAAACATGATTTTGAATGCATGCATAATCAAAGGACCAAAATGGATATTTTTCATTTATAAGAAGCCTTCCCCTTATTTTTGATGTTATTCTTTCATTTCCCTCTCCATTTCTTTCTCTTTTCTTTGATTTTCTTCTTTTGATTTCTTGCTCATCCAAAGTCCGATTCACGATCTGTCGGATCCTATGGCTGACCCACAGTATAGGCTACACAGAGGAGTAGAGATTCCAGCTGATCTAGTTATTGTGCCTCTCTATTTGCCTCAAAACAACCTTGGACTATGAGAAGGTTCTACTATGCTTCCTTTGACTCACCTTCATCTTCATAGGTGCACAGATGTGAGCAATGAGGTAACCCTTCGCCACTTTTGTTTATTCTTGAAAAAATTTATTCATACAGTTTGTAATCATAATTAATTTCAGAATGTAAATTAGTTTGTATATTGTTGAAATTGGATTAAAAATCACTTAAAAATGCATGAAAATTTTAAATTTAACCCGGGAATATAGGATTTCAGTTGAATGGTATATCGAAAGTTTAAAAATCAGAGTTGGAAGTCTAGAAATCGATCAGCATTTATGCAATGCCAATTTAATTTTTTTAATTATTATTTTTTAGTCAATTAATTATTATTTCTCCCTCAGAATTTTCCTAGAGATTGATGAAATTCACGGGTTATTTTCATATAGCTTGTGAATTATTTCACGGGTTGCCGGAGAATGTGGCATAGTTAGTGTGGGCCTCTAAGTTTAGACAATTTATTGCTGGGCTTTCAACAGCTCAAGGGAGGTCTGATCACCATTCTTTATTTGCACTAATTAAGTGGCGGATGGATACCACCCACACATTACATACTCGGGTAGGAGAGTTGATTATTTTGCCCATGAGTTTCTTAGCTATCATCGGGATCGCTTTTGGAGGAACTCCCATTTCCTTTGAAATTTGTTACTGCAGTCTCCCTAAGCATGTGCGGAGTTAATATGTGTGAGACTTGATTGGATTCATCCCGACATGGAAGAACTGGAAGAACGTTGTTCTTTCATCATTGGTTAAGGGATTGAGACGTCTTCCCACCACCATACCTTGCCAGATGGCTCATAAGGCGAGGTGCTTTCTCCTGATCTTTCCTGGCATGACCCTCTTTTACAAGACTGGTTACAAAGTTAGCATTGCACTGCTCAGCCCCTTTTATGATTTAGATCAAGTTGTCACCCTCTACTGCAGATCTACGGTGTTAGTTTATTTGTATTATAGAATGGACACTGTTTGTAGAGGCACTATCACCATGTACGGCTTTTGGCATGTCCTACATGTGTGTCTATCCCCTTTTAGTTTCTCTTCTTCTCTTTTCCTTTTCTTTCTTTTTTGTTGAGTTATTCTCTCTTTCAGATTTGGAGCATAAAGATTGAGCTGATTCGTGGTTTCGAGGCTATCAGCTCTGATAGGAGTCTCCCTTTGATGTAAAGATGGGGCTCTTCCCATCTAGTGAGTGTCAAGAATACTCTGTAGACCTATCGCGATCAATTGAACATCGTCAAGTAGGACCTGGTAAGAAAACAAAATCATCAGTACTTCATGACTTAATACAAGTTAAATTTAATTAATCTTGATTTTACAGATCTATTCTAATTAGCTAAAGGGAGCTGATGATGTCCAACAATATGATTTCATAGATGCTACAGTATGACTTGAGGAGATGAGGGTTCTGCTCCCTAGTTATGGTTGTCGGATGTGGCATTTGGGAGAGCGGGTATATTAGTGGTGCTCTAAACCTTCTTGACATCATATTCCTATTTTTGTCCCCCGTTCAATGTTTTATAGTTCTCGACTGATAAGTTCAAAGTTGAGGGAGACGTTACAGGGTTATGGTGCCATGATTTTTCTAGAGGGGTACCGTCATTATTGGTACATGAGAACCTCTTAGAGCAAGTTCCTATTGATCAGGCTGAGGTAACTTCTAATCATTTCTTTTCTAGAACTCTCCAATCACTTATTCTTTTCTCATAGTTTGCTTTTCATAGATTGAGGAGGTTCGCTCCCCTACTAATGAAGTGATGGAGGAAGTGAGGCTACCCATGAGCCTGAGATTACAACTAAAGTCCCTAGGCCTAGTCATGGTCATGCACAATGCACTCAACATATTGGGACCAGCTGTGAGGGAGCTTTTGCCGGTGCTATTTTTGACGGTGTCTCTCTTTCGAATAGATCGACATTTTATTGGGCCCCTATTGTTTAGACTCTAGTTGAGTAGCATATGCATTTTAGTGATACTCAGCTCCCCAGCTTTTCCCCAACTGATACATCTCATGTGAGTTTGCATGATTTACTTCTTATTTTACCTACAAACTTGGTATTGATGTTAGTACAATTTTGAAAAAAATAGATCCCTCAGACATAGGCAAAGTATCTATACATACTTGCCTAATCTTAAAGGTTATTTACTATATAGGTCACATATAGTTGGCGGGTAAGTATATATACACTTATTATGCAAATGTATGCATGGTGTGCATGAAGTGCATATGATATAATGCTTCCTATATGTGCAAAATTATGCACGAGATATGGAGCAGGAGATTAAGATGCTTCATCGGTGGCTTGCTAACTCAGGTCTTAACCACTACAGTGCTAATACTTCATTTGCTAGAGCTCTAGATACCTATCATCATGATGACCTTAGTAGAGGATTAAGCCCATGGCCTAATTCTGGAGCTTGGGATGACTGATTCCAAGCTATCTTCTATTTTATAGTTAGGACAAACTATCTTTTGTACAGCTCTATTTCAAACTTCCTTTTCCTGAAATTAGACTTGGATGAATAGATGATCCTAAGTGAGTTAATTGATTTTTTTTACCCTAACTTTTGCCTAAGCTGCCCTTTTGGGTTTTCAACTTAGCAGGTTTGCCCTAACTTTTGCCTAAGCTGCCTTTTTGGGTTTTCAACTTAGCAGGTTTGCCCTAACTTTTGCCTACGCCACCTTTTTGGGTTTTCAACTTAGCGGGCTTCTTTTTTTTTTTCTTTTCAAAATTGGTTGCAAGAGAAATTGAGCTTACTTATTGCCCCTACCAATCCTTTATCTTTTCAGCCTCATCAATTACAGTCTCAATCCTTGAAGATGAAGGACAAGTACACTATAGACCACCAAATTGTTTGGATGAGGGGCATCACTGATGTTGAGATTACATGGGTTTGTCCTTGGTGGAGGCTGAAGTTTATGACTCTTGATTTATATGATCACTGCATTCCCATCCTAGGCTTGCGCTTTTTGACCTTCATTTCCTCTTCACATCTCTGTCGCCAGTATGGTCGCCCACAATTCATTGTTATTGTACTACCTAATTTTGAAGGCTTCCCTCTCAAATAGGACTTTCTGGATAGGGTTAGGGACTTATGCCTTACAGGACTCTTGAGTGCAATATATCCTTGAATGCTAATAGTGCTATTGATGATAGCTACAAGACTTGGGTCATGATACAAGCTATAGAACCACCCATATTTTCTAGATACAAAGGGACCCAAGCTTTACATTATGAGTCTCAGAAGAAAAAACATAGGCGCCACTAGAAAAAAATGGTCTCATAGAGCTAGACTTAATCTTTTATGTTATGTTTTACTTTCTAGTGCTTATGTATTACAAATAAGATAAAACATGCAATGTCATAACAAAATTTCAATTTTAATAAGATTCATTAATTAGGATAAAAATGAGTACATTTGCTACATCATATGACATAACTTATGTTATCAGCTAGTCCTTTCATATTTTTTAACTGAATATTTTGCACTCATGTTTTATTTCCCAGATTTTTTCTTTACCAGCCCTTTACGGGTTTTCTAATCAGTGGAACCCCTTTTTATTTTATTTTACTCTCTAATTTTTTCTTGCCAGCCCTTTGCGGGTTTTTTAAACAACAGGAATGTCCTAATTTTTGCATGACTAGCCTTTTCAGGTTTTCTAGTCAGTGGACTTTAATTTTCTTTATACTACTTTTATTTATTTTTATAGATAGTATTTCTTGAGGTGATCCAAGTTAAAAGGCTTCATGAACTCATTCCCTTTAAAATCAGATATCTTGGTAGCTCCCTTTGGCAAAACTTACTTGACTAAGTATGGTCCTTCCCAGTTTGGTTTGAACTTTCTTCTTAGATCTAACACCATTGCTCTGGATTATTTTAGTACCATATCCCCAACTTTTATCTTCCTTGGCTTTTCCTTTTTGTTAAATGCCCTTACTATCCTCTTCTGGTATATTTGGGTATGAAACAAAGCATTCATCATCTTCTCATCCAGAGACACCAAATGATCATATCTTTTCCATGCCCATTCACTCTTGAGCGTTTTGGCCTCCATAACTACTGTTAGAGTCTTGATCTCAATTTCTATTGGCAAAACTGCTTCACAATCGTACACCAGGGAGAACGGAGTTTGGCCTGTGGTAGTTCTTACTGTAGTTCTGTATTCCCACAAGGCAAAGGGAAGAAACTCAGACCAATTCTTGTAAGTTTTAACCATCTTAGAGAGGATTTTCTTAATATTTTTGTTTGTTGCTTCCGTTGCTCCATTAGCCTAAGGTTGATATGGTGAAGACTTATAATGCTCAATCTTATACTTTTGTAATAAATCTATCATTTCTACTTAAAACTGAACCCCATTATCTGTCACTACATGATGTGGAACCCTATATCTAAAAATGAGATTCTTCTTGATAAATCGGCCATCTGTTTTGCCTTTAGAGCATTGAGAGACTCAGCCTCTACCCATCTAGAGAAGTAATCAATTGTCACAACTATGTACTTATGCCCATTCAATGTTGTTGGCCTTATTTCTCTTATGATATCAATTCCCCATGCTATAAAAGGCCAATGAGATAATAAACTATTCAGTATCATTGGAGGAAGGTGGTTGAGGTTCCTATAGATCTGACACTAATGGCATTGTCTCACGGTTCTAATACAATCCTTTTCCATGCTCATCCAGCAATACCCTTATCTGATTATCTTCTTTGCTAGGATTATCCCATTCATGTGAGAACTGCAAGCTCCTGCATGAACCTCTTTCATCACTTCTTCTGCTTCATCTGAGTTGCATTCCATTAGGCATTCTCTTATTCAACACCCCATTATGACTTGCAAAATTATGTGCAAGGGCATCATCTGGATATTTTTGAAGTGGCATCATATGGATATTTTCCTTCTTTAATGAACCTTTGAACATCATAAAACTATGGCTTCTCTTGAGGCCCTATCTGAATTCCTATAATCTGCTCATCCCCATAACATAGAGCCTTTGATTTCATAATCACTAATGGCCTCATAGTAAACCCAGTCATAATATCCCACATTAAAGAGAGTGTTGCCAGTGCATCTACCTTCTGGTTGTCATCTTTTGATAGATGGATAAAGAGACATTTGGTGAAATTCTTTGTTAAAGCTTTCAAATAATAGGCAGAAGGTTTCAGCTTTTCCTCTTTCACTTCCCATTCCTCATTAGCCTGGTTGATAACCAACATAGAATCCCCATATACTAACAACTCCTTTGCTCCAGATGCCATCGCTGCTTCTACTCCATGAATGCATGCTTCATACTCAACCATATTATTGGTTACTTTAAAATCTAGCTTCTTGGCCATTGGTATGGTTTCTCCCTCTGGCGTGATGAGGATCACTCCTAACCCAACTCCTTTGTTGTTTACTGTACCATCAAAATAAAGCTTCCACTCCTAATGCTCTATAACTACTAGATTCTCATCTAGGAATTCTAGGCTCCACTGTTCATCGCCCTATACTGCATTTTAAGCTAGGAAATTTGCTACTACTAATATACTCTATATCAAATTCAGTCAGGAGAATGAGCCATCGAGACAACCTTTTGGTCAGAGCAAGTGCCTATAATAAGTATCTTAAGGGGTCTATTTTTGAAATGGCCTGAACCCTATAAGCCCGAAAGTAATGCCTCAATTTCTTTGTTACCTAGATCATTATCAAACACGTCTTCTCCACCAAATCATACTTTTCTTCATATGGCATGAACTTCTTATTGAGGTAATACACTGCATGCTCTATCCTATCCAGCCCTTCTTGTGCTAACATTGCCCCTATTGACTTTTCTTCTAGAGCTAAATATAGGATCAAGGGTTTACCTAGCCTAAGTGGTTTAAGTACAAGTGGATTAGTGAGATACTCCTTTATTTTATTAAAGGCCCTTTGACAGTCAAACATGCATGAACGATCAAAATTATAATGCACAGAACTATCAGGATGCACATCACACAAGTAAGCAAAACCAGCGTTCATATCAATGACCAAAGGAAAAATAAAGTTTTCATCCTCATAGAAACCAGATGTTATTACATCAGTTTCTTCATAAAAAAACATTATTAAATCTATCACTAATAAAAGTAGCTAAATCTTGGGGTGGCTCCTCTTTAGCTGGCAGACACAGTAGCTCTTCGATAGTAGCATCCCCCATTCTTCCAGCTACTTGCTTCATCACTTCTTCTTTGTTGCTCTCGACTAAGTTTTCCATAATCTGGTCCTTAAAAATCTCCAATCTAGGAACATTTTTTCCAGTGACATTAACAGACTCCTTAGCACCTAGATAGTACTTACCCTCTACTGACTTGATGAAATTCTCACTTAACAGCCCAACTCTCCCCTGGGGCTTATTTCTTTTGGCCTTTTCCTTCTTTCTAGCCCTCCTATTAGTAGATCCTGTCTCAGCACACCCTAATCTTGTATTGTCATTTTGACTTTTGAATTCTGATAGTTTAGAACTTCCTTGCTCATTCTTTCCTAGCCCTCGTCCAGGTTGGTAATTCATGCTCTCCATCATTTTTGCAACCCTTGGGTCCATCTCAGTCCTATCAAATATCCTAGCAATTTGAAAATCGAGAGGAACACACACTTGTTTTTGTTTTTCCAGTATGGCAATCACAACTACATTGGTTCTTACTTCAATTGTCACTGCATCTCCTTCGTGAGGGAATTTTATCTTCTAGTGCATAGTCGAGGTACCCCTCCCAGAGCATGGAACGATGGCCTTCCCAATAATAAGGCATAAGTAACTAGTATATCCAGCACAGTGAACTCAATGGTTGATTCCACATGTCCTATTTTAACTAAAGTTTGGAATGTCCCCTCTACATTCCTAGTACTGTCATCATAGGCTTTGATTATGAGGTTTGAATCTATCAAGTCCTCAACTTTCAAACCTAAGTTAGGCAAGATCTTCAATGGGCATACATTAATGGTAGAACCATCATCAACCATTACAAAGTTGGTTCTTTTCACTTTTACTTCAGCTAGGATAAATAGTGCCTTGTTATGATTTCTTCCTTCTAAAGGCAGGTCATCATCTAAGAAGGTTATCAGCTTGTGTTTGCTACCATAGCCTCAACTGTGGCTATTGTTTCAATGTTCATGTTTGATAGAGCTTTCACCAGAGCTCTTCTATAGTTGTTTAAGTGCATCAGTAGTTCCTAGATGCTGACATTTGCCTCAGCCTTCTTTAGTTGTTCTAGAACTAGGTCTTCCTTTTCCCTTTCTTCTCTTTCTATAAATCTCTTAATCTTCTTTTCTACTGTCTTGTAATTCCTCCCACTTCTAGTGACATGATTCACATTAGGGTCATTGCTCTACACATCCAAACTAGCGGGACTCTCTTCATTAGAGTCATACCATATGTCTACAACTCCGATGATTCTATCCCTCTTTCTATCATTCCATACCTCTACTGTGCATGTTTACTTTCCCTCAATGCTAAGCTTTCCTAGATGTGCTATCACTAATTCCTCAATCCCCTATTTGGGAGTTAGAGACTCCTTATTCTCTTCTTTCATTGGCGCATCACCAAATTCATCACCCCATCCTTAGGGCACAATCCCCTTAAGAGGTATATCACTTGAAGAAGGCTTTGAATAGAACACCCTATAATCAAATTTGCTTAAGGGTTGCCTTAATAAATCCTTAACTCTTAGTTTTTATGAGGTTTTGAATTCTTTCTCATCATTAAACTCATCACCCCATCCTAAGGGTACAATTGATTCAATTGGGAAATCTGTAGAGGGCAATTTGGAATAGAACACCTCATAGTTAAATTTCCCTGAGGGTTGCCCCAGCAAATCCCTAACTCCTTTAAAGGCATCAGGAGATTCTCCATTAGCTATAGGGTTTAGGTTTTCAAAGCAGTTTAGCACTTCTTTTTCGCTCACTCCTGAGTTAATCATCATGGTGGCCAATGGTAGGACATTTTGGTAGTCAAGGAAAGGATTGTTTCTAGTATTTGGGTTGGAGTTCAATTTTTCAAGGTTTGTGATTTTTTTGGAGTCTATTAGGTTTTGGATCTTATGTTTGAGGTAAATACAGGTGTCTATGGAGTGGCCAGCTACTTGGTGAAACTTACAATAGCTATTAGGGTCATAGCCTGGGACATTCAGGTTAGGTGGTTTGGAGAAGGTTAAGGGTTGGAGTAAGCCTTTTTGGATCAATCATTTTAGGCCTTCAGAGAGTGGTTATTTGAAGTTGGAGAATATCCGGGGTTGTTGAACTGCGCACACCTCCACAGCTCAGCTAGTACTTCCCTATTGTGTGCTCTCGGTTGGGTAGTTTCAGGTCCTAATGCCTCTAGAGCTTCTTTTCTTGTCATTCTCAATCTCTTCTACTTGCAAACCATCATTATACAGGTCTATGAAAGTTTTAGGGTTAATCATCTGCAACCTCTCGACTAAATTAGGCAACACATTTCGAACTATCACCTTAATATGATCCTTCTCGACTAGCTTATTCTTCATTAGCCCTGCTTTATTCATGAACCTAGTAAGAAAATTAGAGAAAAATTCATTGGGTTTCTGCTTTGTCAGTTCTAGATCTCTAGTGGACACTTCCAATCAGGTGTTATAATCATATTTTCTTAAAAAGGCAACACATAGTTCTTTCCAGTTAGCCCTGACAGATTTTTCAGCCCATAATACCAATTTACAACCATTCCCTCTAAAGACAACACAAACAACCTAGTAATCACTACTATTGGTGCTTTAGTATTGCTCATGGTGGTTGTATTTTGGCTGTGATGAATCCTCGAATCTCCTCTCCTATCAAATTTTTACAGTTGTGGCATCTTGAACTTGTCAGGTAGCTTATCATCTTCTATCTGCAGCATCTCATTAAAGTCAAATGAATACCCCATGCCTTGTCCCCTAGTCAGCTCTTCCATTTTGGACATCTTCTAGGTTAGTGCTAGCATCTTCTTGGACTCATGGGGAATTCTTTCTTCGCCTTCTCTACCATGTAATTCTCAACATCCTCCAGCTTCACATAGATAATAGGTGGGTTTCTAGCAACAGGTTTCCCCCCAACATTATTGGTAATAGGTGGAGCATCTGCAGCAAGTGGGATAGCAATAACAGTAAGTGGTTGTTCAATTGCAAGTGGTGGTATGACAACAGCAGGTTGCATCAATCCAGATAGTGCTTGTCTCAACTCATCTTGCATTATAGCCCTCATGTCATCCTTTAGAGTTCCCTTAATGTCTTATGAGGTCTAGTTCCCTTGTTATTGTTCCATTTGTTCAGATTTAGGTGAAGTTTTTTTAGCTTCCAAATAAAGTGGGTTGATAGGGCTTCTTTCCAGTCTATCCAGTCTGTTTAGGATTTCGTTTGCTATGGCTTTAGGACTTTGACTCATTCTTCTTAGTCTACTACCTCATTGTCCCTAAATATGAGAAAAACCTGATGTATATATGATGGCTGCAAAACAAAGTGCTAGTATGATAAGTGAGATGCATGTATACATGTATGCGTAATGCACGAGCTATGCAACAAGTAGTAAGTATCAATCAAGTGAACAATATACATCCTTCCAACCTTATTCCTCCCACACACATGTTCGATGGTGAGTCTCTTATCCTAGGATTTTTTGTCTTGTTCTTAATATCAATGCCAGATCTCTCTTAAAGCAATAAAGCATAGAAATAGCATTTCTAAGTATAAAGGTCTAGCCTAATTTTCATTACCTCAAGGGGCTTCAAAAGTATAGGCCTGGGCTTTATAAATAGAAATACGTCATGGTAATAAGCATAAAAATAGTATTTCCAAGTATAAAGGTCTAACCTAATATTTATTGGCCCAAGTGGGCTTCAGTGGGCTTGGGCTTTTATAGATAGAAATACCTAATGGAAAAAATCATATAAGCAATTTTTGGTAAATCCTAGGGGAAGTAACTAAGCCATTATATATGGTTAGGGTTCGATAAAAAGTCAAGGATCCCTTAGCAAGATGCCCTCCTTTAGGACTTGAGTTATAGGCCAAAGTCAAAGGGGCCCAACATCCTTTACCAACACAAGAGAAGACTACCCCCCTTTAAGACTTGGGTCACAGACCCTAGTTAGATGAGCCTGGTAATCTCTCTTATACCAAGTTAAGGGTAAGAGTGATGGTTAGCCAATTTACAATTCCATGAAGTTAGTGGAATCATGGAATCATAAACCAATGCCATCGGTTTAATAGGGACATGCAAAATGAATGTAAGAATAAAATACTAATTAATAAAATAACTCTAAAGAACAAAAGTAGAATCAGTATCTCTTATCCCTAATGGAGTCACCATTATAGACGATGGGATTTAGCGCGCATCCAAGATTTTATCAACCGTGACACTGTTTGGGCTTAGAGCCCTAAAGAACACACTAACCATTATCATAAAGACATGGCATGGAGAGGAGGAGACTCCAACAGAACATGGAATTATGAGACTCCTTAGATGCTTCCTTTTTAAAGGAAGTTTATTAAAAATTATAGCACTACACACCTTTGTGAGTGTGACTGTCTCAAATTCCTGTAGCTTCTACTTATTGGAAATCAACTCCTTTAAGAATTTTGCATACTTTGGCATTAAGCTAGACATTCCACTAAATGCATGTTGATGTGGAGTGTCTTGAATCTTTCTAAAAACCTTGCAAACTGTTGGTCATGTTCTTGTTTTATAAATATTTAATGATATAGGACTAGGGGTTCATTTAGATTAATTGGTGGTGGTTTTGGCTTTTCCTTGCTCTTATCTTAAACCTATAACTCCTTTTTTATTTGAACTTTAACCCAATCATCTTCTTAGTCTTTTCCTCTTCCTTTTTCTTCTTTTCCTCATACTTTATTATTGCTTTTAGAGGTTAAATCTCTATTCTACTTCTTAATTTAATGGCTTTCAGTTGTTCCTTGCGATTTGTTTCATTGCTACTTGGCAAAAAACCTTGATTCCTCATTGATAAGGAATTAGCTAATTGCCCTACTTGCACCTCCAAATTCTAAATAGAGGATAAGTGGTTTTAAAACATGAGTTGAGTGTCTTGGTGCATTTGCTCAAATTTGCGTTCTAATCTCGTTGTAGCTTCATCTTATTGATTCATCTTTACAAAAATCAAGTCTATGAACTTCTCCATCCTATTCTCCATTGAAGCCATTGAAGATGAAATCTTATCTTATTAGAAATGTCATTAAGGTTGTTGTGCATTTTGACTTCCAAAATCCAATGGAGCTTGTGCCCTCCACTGGTTGTTTCCTTAGTTGATCCATGAAATGTTAAGGTGATTCCTGCAATTAGGGTTGTACGTGTTACTATACACTTGATTTTGTTACCCTTTATTGAATTTGTTCACATAATTAGCATTTTCAATGGAAAACCCTTGCATCAACTGACACTGTATAGTAGGGTGACCTCCTTGACACAATTCATAAGAAGAAAAAAATGAGGAAACTGCACTAACACTTATCTTATCTATTCTTTTTGATAGACCAACCATTTTTACATTCGACATGGTCAAACTGTCTGCTTCAATTGCTCCCCTTTCTTTGGAATTGCTCTCTTATTATACCAAAGATGTTATTTATTAGCCATCTCCTTAGAAAGGTCTAAAGCATCTTCAGGTATCTTTGACATGATGGTCCTTTCAACTGATGCATCTATGGTCACTTGGACTAAAGAATAAATGCCTTTATGGAATGATTATACCAAATCCTATAAAGGTATCAACTGAGGTGGACACTATCTTTGAAGATCCTTGAATCTATCCCAGCACTCATAAAAGCTATCATCTTCTTTTTGATAAAAATAGTTGATTTCATTTTTGTTCTTCAATACCTTTGCTAGTGGGAACTACTTATAAAAGGAGTTAGTGTAAAGTTCTTACCAAGTGTTGATGGAATTAGCTGGCAAGCTTATAAACCACCTCTTTGCTCTATCCATAAGAGAAAATGGAAAGAGAATTAGTCGAAATGTTTTAGGCTGCACTCCATTCATTTTGAAAGCTGAGCAATATTCTAAGAATTAATTCATATGACCAATCAGATCCTCATTTGGTAATCAGCTGAATTATGAGTTTTGGATCATTTGGATCATTGTTGATTTGATCTTGAAGTTGTTTGATGCAATCCTAACCTCACAATTAGGGTTTGGTCACCTTAGACATTTGGACTTATAAAATCCCTTATAGTCCTTTATCCATTTTATTTATTTTGAGCTACTTTCTGCCTTAGAGGCAAATTTCATTCTTCTTCCCCTCTATTCATGCTATTAGTTCACTACTTTTTCCTTCTATGAACTATTTTCTCAAACTCTAAATCAAGTGGCACTAATGAAACTCCTTATTTGCTTGCACTACGTGTTGTGTGCATGCAATAACACAAGTTCTTGCAATACCAAAAATTCAATCAAAAGTAAACAAACAAAACTAAAAATATGTCTAAATTAAATAATACTACTTTCTTAACATTGTCAATTTTGATAATCCCCAGTAACAGTTCCAAAAACTTGGTGAGTGAAATCTACAAGCATACAAAATCATGCAAGTAATACTAAAAGATCATCCCACAAAGATTGAAAAGTTACCTACTATAATACTCAAAGTATTTTTTTGTCAGATACCAAAAATATTTTTCAACAAAAATAAAGCTAAACTAATTAAATCTAATTAAAAATTCATAGCCTAATAAAATGCTAGGGTTCTTAACTTCAATTTAACCTTTTACAAATCTAATTAATCTCTATGTCATTTGTAAACCTTAGTTCAATATGTAAGCATCTTAAAAATTATAAATCTTCATCTCAAACAAACCTATGATTAATTAAATATAACGATTACTTAATTTTACAGCTCTTGCTAATCATGTGTTCATTAGACTTTTTTTAAAGTTCACCTCATTAACATTATTGATTTTTTAAGTTTCTTTCAACTAAATAAATAATCAATAACTTATTACTTTTTCTCAATAAAACCTATTTCTCAATCAAGTTTTATTGTCTGAATTCAATCACATCTTGGTCAATCCTTTAAAGACATTAAGCATAACAATAACTAATGAACTTAGTTTACTAACTTAGATTTAATTCTATTACTCACATGGTTGAATTGAATTAAGAACCATAATTAGAAATCTAGTTACACATATTGATAGAGAAAGAAGATGATGAATAAAGAGACGACGAAACCATTGTTGCTTAACAAAAAAAATTAAAATAATAAGCCAAACAAAATAAGAAAACCCCCTTTTCCAAGTTGGAATGGAAGCTTTGTGTTCTCAATCTTCAAATCATCAAAAAATCTAATCAATGAAAAGAACTAGAAAATTATAGCTTTGAGTCTTAGAAAATGATGAAAAACTAAAACAAAAAGTAATCATCCTTGTTCATTTGGTGACTTTACGCTCTTTTTTTAAACTAATTTCCAGTTAAGATTCAAATAATAACAAAAGATATTGTCATCCTAAATAATTAGTTGCTTCTAAAATTCAAATTTTAAATTTCTCTTACTTACACACGACTGTGCGCACCTATCTTGCATGGTCGTGTGTCCCTTAATTTGTCTAGGCATGGCCATGCATGTTAAGGCACACAAGCATGTGTCTCTGTGATGGTTTAGGTACAATTGTATGGTCTTCCTTGCACAGCTGTGCAACATCTATTCACCTTAAAACTCAAATTTTCTTCAAGGAGTTCACTTGCTTTTGCCTTGCAACCATAGACTTCACTTGAACAGCTCTTTAAAACTCTTTACTACATCTTGAGGGTAAAAAGTACACAAAATTAAAATGAACCTATAAAACTAAACAAAAGTAGTAAAAATAGATAAAAACCTTATAATTAACTTAAAATGCAACTAAATTAATCCTAATTCTAGCCTGTAGACTATATAAAACATGAATCTTTTCACACTCATCACTTATAGGATGGAAATTGTTGTTATCCATTTTTACTTATATTTAATTATGTTATTATTTTAATTTTTAGTCAATTAAAAAATCTTTTACTAATATGACTTCATTAACATTATTAAAACTTTTAAAGATATTTTTTTATAATTCTTATCTATGAGATGGTCTCAATATATAACTTCTTAAGATGAAAAAATCTTCATTTCCCTTTATCATTTTTCCTTCTTTTATTGCATGCCTTTAAAGCATGAATTTCTATCATACATTTTAACAAACACGTGTCAACAACTTAAAAAATAAAAAAAACTTAATACATGATTATGAAAAAATAAAAAGCAGAGAAACACATTCCCTCTTTGCAAGATTTCTAGTTCTTATTATTCTCAACAAGACAAACTTGCAATATCCAAAAAAAATGTTTCTTTAATCTACTAGTTATATCAAACACTGACTTTTGTATTCTTTGATTTCTTAAATTTTTTTCATATGATAAAAATAAATTTTCAAAAAAGAATTTTTAATTAGAGGTAGATGAAAGAGCGTTTGTAGATGACGGGGTTTAGCGCATACCCAAGATGCTAGCAACCACAACACAATTTAAGGTTAGGGCTCTAGACAACACACTAACCATTGTCACAAAGACATGGCGTGGGGATAAGGAGTCGCCACCCAGGATAATAACTGGGACAAATAAAAATGGTGGTACTCAATTCTCTAAAAGAAAGCTAGCACCATAACCAGAAGATTCTAGGTATGGAATACTAACTTCTTTCAGTCTTGTGTTCATTTAGAATTACTTTATGAATTACTATTTTATCCTCTATTTACATGCAATTTCATATAAACCCTTAAAAAACAATCAACTCTAGGCAAACTAGTCATCAAATATACAAGTAAACAATGCATTCATCACAATCCCTAAGTTAGTCTAATCTATATTGATTTTAATTAATTGAGCTAAATCTACATGATTTAATTTATAAGTGAGCCTAAAGACTAATGGGGCCTAATTCCTATTTTATTTTAATTAAGTGAACCTAAGTCTATTTCTTTTAATTATAAAAATGGACATAAATCTACAAATTTTGAAGTATTTAAATTAATGGGCTTAATTCTACATGTTTTAATTCTAAAGTGATCTTAAGTCTACAAATTATGGAAAAGGCTTAAATTAAATGGGCTAAGTCTAAATTAATTAAATTAAGTGGGCCTATATCTAATTTAACTAAATGGGCCTAAGTTATCTCTACCCTAAATCTAATTAATTATGGGCTTAAAGATGCATTTTAATTAATTAAACCTAAAAAAAACTTAAATCTATTTAAATAGGTTAAAACCTAATGTGGGCCTCGGGCCCAAAACATATAAACATAAGCAAACAAGCCCAAAAAAATATCAAAACAAACAAGTAAAAGATCAAACAATTAATTTGAATTTTTCTAAAAACCCTAATTTAATTAAAGTAACGATAAACAAATAAAACAAAACAATTAATAGGCAATCCTAATTCTATCCACTTAAATCTAATTCAATTTTAATTAAACAACCTAATGATTTCGATAGCCATTAATTTTAATTAGTTACTAAATGAAAACCCTAATTTACTAACCAATTAATTAAAATAAAACACACAATCACACACACCAAATTTTATTATTCCCACTATTGGGGATATTACAATGGACTATTTAGAATAATAAAAAAGAAGAATTAATACAATCCCAAAAATAAATAAAAATAAGACAATCAAATAAAAAAAATCTAGAAACTGTATTTGACTACAAGGTTCCATCCATGGCATTCCATGGACCTCTATGGATTTGGCTCTCTAAGTATGATCATCATGTAATCCCCTCCATAATCACCATCACAAAAGGGTAGAACAATGATTAGTGAATAAAATTATAATAAGAATTAAATAAAGTTGAAATTCAATAAAATCAAAATAACAAAAAAAAAAGAATAAAAGAAAGTAAGGAGAAGATAATGCTTTATGGATGCTGAATAAATTGTTCCTCAAACTAATAAGATCACTGTTATTTTTATAAAGTCTTCAAGACTTTATTGTTCTTCTTCTAAAAAATCTCCTATAAATAAATCACAAAGAATTTATGTACTGCCTAAAGAATTTTGGCTCTCTTCAGGAAGAAGAGAGCCAAAATTGTAGAAAAAAAAGTGCTGAGGATTGACCCCCCCCCCCCCCTTAAGGAGCTTAAGCTCTCTTTTTATAGAAAAAAAAAACTAAAAAACCCTAAGTCTTACATACTGAAGAGTTCCAATTTTAAAAGGACTTTATTTCCTGAAAATTTAGATAAATTCCAAAATAAATTTAAGAAAATTTTTTAGCCAATCAAAACTCAGGAAAAATATTTTTTATTTTCTATAAAAATATAAAAAAAAATAAACAGAAAACACATAATTCTAACCGAAATTGCATAATTCTAATCACAATTACATAATTTCAATCAAAATTATGTAATTTTGATTTTTTTAACTTTTAATTACAAAAAAAAAAACCCTTGAAAGAAATTAAAATTTTTAATTAAGTCTTAAAAAGTATTACAATTAAGTCCTTAAAAAACCAATGAAACTCTTTTTAAAAATGTATTTAAACTTTTGAAGTTTCAAACTTCAAGTGTTGAAGTCCTACTTATAACATTTTCATCATTAGGGTCCTTTGTCGTATCCATATTTTATTATCCTAAAATTGGGTGTTTATAGTTTCCTCACATTGTCATTGTTTGCTTGACAAATTGTGACAAAGCAAATAAATATACAATTTCTTAAGAACAAATTTTGACTACTTACCTATGCTTCTTGAGGTTTTTGTCTACTAGCGATTATCGGTTCACAATGAATGCTTGTGTTATCATACAACATTAGGCATAAACTTAAAACATATGAGGAAACACTATACTCTAACGTATAGCATTAATTTGGAAGGATACATCACAATCGGTTGTATGATGTTGACTATACTCGATTTTATAGTTTGGATCAGAGGGATGCATCATACTCAGTCATATGATGTTGACTATACTCGGTCATATACTCTGAATTGAAAGGACACATTGTACTCGATCGGACAATATCAACTATACTCAATTGTATAGTCTGAATTGAAATGACACATTGCACTCAATCATACAATGTCGACTATACTCAGTCGTATAATCTGAATTGAAAGAAGTACATTGCACTTAGTCATACAATATTGACTATACTTGGTCATATTGTCCAAATTGAAATGACACATTGCACTCGGTGGTACAATGTCGACTATACTCGATCGTATAGTTTGAATTGAAAGAAGTACATTGCAATCAGTCATACAATGTTGACTATACTCGATCATATAGTCTGAATTGAAATGACATATTGCACTCGGTCATACAATGTTGACTATACTCGGTCGTATAGTCTGAATTGAAAAAAGTACATTGCACTCGAACGTACAATGTTGACTACACTCGATCGTATAGTTTGGGCTGAAAAAGGTACATTGTCATATAACGTTGTTTTTTTCATTCCTTAATGTAGGCTTTATACTACTACAATCTATAATTGCTAGCAAGTTTTAAATAGCTACAACCCTTTCCTTGTCTACCTTTGATTTTGCAGCCCGTAACTGCTCAAGGCTTTTGATAAGCTACAATCTCTTCCATATTCACTAATGATTTCAATCAACTATAACCCCTTCATTGCTCCTTGTTGATGCTACAATCCATAACTACTCGCGATTAGCTGCAACCCATTCATTGCTCATCAATGATGCTGCAATCCTTTCATTGCTCACTTTTATAATGCTACAGTCCATAACTGATCGCGATTAGCTACAACCCTTTCATTTCTCACCAATGATGCTGCAATCCATAATTTCTTGTAAATTTATTGTAATCCTTTCATTGCTCATCTTTAATGCAATAGTCCATAATTGCTCGCGATTAGCTACAATCCTTTCATTGCTAACTGATGATTTCAATCAACTACAACCCTTTCATTGCTTGCTCTTGATGCTACAGTCCATAATTGCTTGCAATTTTAATTAGTGATGATGTTGCAATCCATAATTACTTGTGATTAGCTATAACCCTTTATTTCTCACTAATGATGCTACAATCCATAATTGCTCGCGATTAGCTGCAACCCTTTCATTGCTCACTGATGATGTTGTAATCCATATTTGCTCATGATTAGCCACAACTATTTCATTGCACATTGATGATGTTGCAATCCATAATTGCTTGTGATTAATTATAACCATTACATTGCTCATTGATAATACTGCAATCCATAATTGCTCATAATTTTTATCTTTGGTTGTTTGGGTCAAATGCTTTGAATTTGTTATGTTGATTATTAAAATTTTTTGTTGTGTTGCTAACTCTACAACTTAAGTGCACTTCCTTCTGGATTTGTAATTCCTACAAACTTATTGAAGTTAGTTTCAATCATTATGAATGTACAAATGTACATTATAATATTGAAAATGCATGAGAAAATTCATCACTTTTTCACGAGATAGTGTGCACTTAATGAATTTTATTATTTTTTATTTTCATGACTATCATTTATTTGTCATTTATAAAGGTTAAAAGCATCGTTAACCATCTTATGTTGAGAGCATATCTTTTACCAAATGAAGAGCTTACTTCCACATCTAATTTTAAGGAGAATTTTCTAAACAAAACTTATGAAATTTGAGCATAAAAAGATCAAATTCTGAGTATCAAAACAATCTTTGAGTTATTTTTATGCTTTTCTTCCTTATCCGAGTATTCCTCCACCTTTCTTATATTACTCAGCATGGATACCATGGGAAAGGTCCTTTGGATACTCAAACTCTTTACATAGCATTAGAGTAAAAAGAGCAGGTTTTGACGTGGGTCCTCTTTTAGTATTCCCTTGCCTTTTTCATATTACTCAGCATGGATACTGCTAAAAGATTCATGTTGATACTCTTACTCATTTCCGAGCATTAGAGTAAATTACGCTTTCTCTTTTTTTTATTCTCTTTTTAGTATTCCCCTACCTTTCTCGTATTACTCAGTGTGGATATCATTAAGGGATTTTGTATTCATACTCATTTATGAGCATTGGATTAGATTATATGCACACTTATCATTCGAAAGACTAAAATGATACTTTAAAATTCAAGCAATTTATGCTTCATGTCTACAGATTTTGTTTTTTCACTTTCTTCCCCTCATTTGAGTGCAAAACAAGCATTAGATTGATTAGAGTTTATAAACTCTTAGCACAAAACTATTAACTACTCATTTGAATTATGTGAGGCTAGTAAAAGAAATCCATTATGGTCAAAGGTCATGAGATAGGCTTTTCGCACATGATCTCATGAAGTGGATGAATTTACTTTCAATTTGTGCATTTTTTTTAATTAAGATGGCACTTTATTACAGAATTTAAGGAAAGAGAGTTGTGTTACTTCCCTTTTTATTATCTTGATGAGTGTTTAGCATTTGCTATCTAGCCCATTCTTATTGATGTATCAATTCCTTTCCTCTTCTTCATTCTCTTTTATTTTTCCCTTTTGATTGTGTTGATGATGTCTCTAATCACAAAGGTCATGATACTCCACCACTAAAGTTGTGGCTTTGGGCTGCATTTGTATTTCCACCATTCTCATTAATGCTATTATAGAGGGCTTCATTCCTTTTATTGGCATCTCTTGCAAAAAAAAAAGTTCAAGAGTTAAAGATCTTATTTCATGATCAAATAATTTTTTAAAGTACAATCATTTTAAGTTTTGAGTGCATTCTTCCCTTTTTAGGGCCGTCAAATGTATTACTAACATGTTGGACCTTCTCATCACTATATTCCATACCCTACACTGGTCTAACTGTTATGGAGAGATATTCTAGATGATGCTTCAAATGAGACTATGGAGATGGATGTTCAATCTAATGAGCTTGAACGTCCTATCCAACCTCTTGAGATCACCAGGATGATGCTTTTGCAAGTATCATTGTCAATGATATTCCCTTACTGGATGGGCCCTTTAGACTCCTGAGGTCTAAAGTCCCGTTTGAGTATTAGGTTCACCTTGATAGTATTGGTCTTCCTATTTTACTTCTTCAGATGCTTCATATGTGAATACTCTAACTACTTGCCTGCACTTTTACAATAATAATTTTGAATGTTAGTAGAAAATTATTTGTATAATCTTGTCTAGGCTCAAGGACTTTATTATGTAAAGCAAGTATTTCACAATAAATTTATGCAAGTGTATGCATGTTATGTATAACATGCATGATCCTAATAGGTCTTCTATTTAGAATAGAGCTATATTACAGCTTAGAGTGTGAGAATGAGGTGCCTTATCAATAACTTGTAGGTTTGAGCATTGAATGCTTCGCTATTAGTACTTCTGATGTTAGAGCTTCAGATACAGTTCATTAGACTGATGACTAGGCTAGCAAGTGGAGTCCATGGCTTGACACTGGAGCTTGTGATTGATCGATTCACTATTGAACTTTTCTTTTTGCTGATGCTTTTGTTATATGATAACTTATGTGTCTACATGCTTGTAGTTACTTCTTTCTCCCCCTAGATCTTATACTTCAACATTCCATCTTTGCTCTTTGAATGTAGACTTACTTTTTTGCAATTTTCCCCCATAGCAACACTTTGCCCCCCTAGCATCATTCTAGATTCATTCATGCTATTCTAGCAGTTTTTTTTTTCATTTTCTTATGCAAGAGACCTCGTTCATTCACTATTGTTATTGATCCTTTATCTTACTAACCCTATTAGTTTTAATCTCATGCATTATTAGTTTTAATCTTATGCATTGGAGGTGCAAAGGAGTGGTTGAACTAACTGAAGTGAGTTCATGATTATGAAATCAACTGGTTGTGCACTTCAAATGACTCTTGACCAGAATATGAATCTTGATGTTGATGAAATGATTGATGATAGTTACAAAGCAAGAGTGGCAATGTAAGTTACTGAGCCACTTAAATTTCCTAAGTACATGGGACACAAGATTTATAAACAACATCATAAAAGGGTGGCAAAAAAAAAAAAAGAAAATGTAACTAAAATAGTGATCTTATAGCTTTGATTATGTATTGTCTTTCCATTCAGATTCTTATGCAGTATGATAAAGATAAATATGCGAAATTTGAACAAAAATTTCAAATTCAATTTTACTCATTCATTAAGGTAAAAATGAAAACATTCATTATATCACATGATACAACTCCTGTTACTAGCCAATCTTGAATTTTTTCTCTATAATTTTTACCTTACTGTTCTTTTTTCTTTCTTTTTCTCTCTCTTTATTCTTTATCTTTTTTATCATTCTTTTTATTTTTTCCTCAAATTTCCTATCTTCAAAAGTTACATCATGCGATATATGAATGTTCTTTGAATTTGCATATTTGCCCATGCTAAATGAATCTAATTGAATTGAATTTATGTCAAACATGTAGATACGATCAATATCATAATGCACAGTACCATTAGGATGTCAATACATAAGTAAGCATAATCAAAATTCATATCATCGATCACTAAAACAAAATAAGTTCTAAAAAAATTAAAATTTTATTCAAATAAGGCAATAAGAAAATTTATTTTCTATTTTAGATGCTAGGGATATTGAGTCTTATAGTGGATGTCCTTCAGGTGACTGACTTAACAATAATTCTTACATCTTCTTGTCCACTGTCTCCATGACTTGCTCTTTTTATTCCTCAAATATGCATTTTTCTTTCTTGTCTAATACCTTCTCATCATCAAACTCATCACCCCATCCTGTAGGCATAATCAACTCGAAGGGTAGCTCAAAAGAAGGTGGTTTCATATAAAACACCTTATAGTCAAACTTGCCTAAAGGTTGACCTAATAAGTCCTCAGCTCTTTCCATATCTTTGAGGGCATTAAGAGATTTCTCATTAGTTTTAAAGTTTAGGTCCTCAAAGGAGTTTAGCACTTCTTCCTCACTAACTCTTGAATTGATCATCATGGTTATTGAGGGTGGTGCATTTCGGTAGTTTGGGAAAGGATTATTTATAGTGCTTGGGTTTTAGGGGTCTGTGATCTTTCCAGAGTCTATAAGGTTTTAGATTTCATGTTTGAGGTGGATGCAATTATCCATGGAATATTGGAGGTTTTGATGAAATTGGCAGTGCTTGTTCGGGTTATAGCTTAGAGTTTTGGGTTTGATGGGTTTGGATTAGGTAAAGGTTAAAGTAAGCCCTTTTACATTAGGCACTCTATAACTTTTAACAAAGGTTGGTTAAAATTGGAGAATCTCCTTAGTTGTTGAATAGCATACAGTTCCATAATTAGGCTGGTACTTTCTTGTTGTATACCCCCAATTGGGTAGTTTCTTACTCTGGTGCTTTTAGTAATCTTCTTCTTCTCACTTTTGATCTCTTCAGCTTGCAACTCATCATCAAAAAGGTCTATAAACGTCTTGGGGTTCATCATCTGCAACCTCTCAACCAAATTGGGTGACACATTTCGGACTATCATCCAAACTTGATCCTTTTCAACCCACTTATTCTTCATTAATCCTTCCTTCTTTATGAACTTGGTCAGAAAATTTGAGAATGATTCATTAGGTTTCTGCTTGGTCAATTCTAAATCCCTAATGGACACTTCAAGTCTGGTATTGTAGTCATATTGCTTCAAAAAAGTAGTACATAATTATCTCCAATTTGCTCAGATAGACTTCTCTAACCTATAATACTAATTAACAATCATACCCTTTAAGGATAATATAAATAACTTGGCAGCTACAAGCAAAGGAGCCTTAGTGGTGCTTATAGTAGTTGTATATTGACTAAGGTGGATCATTGGGTCTTCAGTACCATCAAACTTTTGTAGCTATGGCATTTTGAATTTATCAGGCAGCTTATCCTCCTCAAATTACATTACATCATCAAAGTCAAATGAGTATCCAATGCCTTATCCTCTCATCAACTCCTCCATTTTGGACATCTTTTGAGTCAGTGATTTCATTTGCTTGGATTCCAACTCTTGAACTTGCTCAAGTGATTCCCTTTTTGCCTTTTCCACTATGTAACTCTCAACATCCTCCAACTTCATTTCCACAACAAGTATGTTCCTATTAGCATTATCATTGTTAGCGAGTGGTGTACCTATAATAGGTGGATTGGTTGCAATGAGAGGTGCAGTAGCAGCAGGTGGTGGCATCAATCCAACCAGAGCTTGTCTTAATTCATCTTGCATCATCGCTCTTATGTCATCCATTAATGCTCATTTAACATCCTTTAGAGTCCAGTGTCCTCCGTCTTGTTATTCCATTTCTTTGGCTTGTTTAGGCTGTGCAGCTTCTAAGTAGAGTGGATTGATGGAACTCCTTTCTAGTCTATTAAGGATCTCTTTCATAATTGATTATGGACTCGAATCAGTTCTTACTAGTGTGCCACCTTTCTGACTCCAAACACAGGAAGACCCAAATGAATCTATGATGGCTGAAAGATGAATTGTTAGTATGATGAATATAATGCATGTATGCATGATGAATGTACTATGCAACAAGTAACGAGTAACAATTAAGTCAAGTAACAAGACAAGTATATACATCCTTCCAACCTTATTACTCCCACACATGTATTCAATGGCGAGTCTCTTTTCCTAGGATTTTTTATCTTAGCCTTAATATCAACGGGGGATATTAAGAATTGATGCGCATGCCAAATCTCTTAAAGCAATAAAGCATAGAAACAATATTTCTAAGTATAAAAGCATAGCCCAATCTTTATAAGTCCTAATGGGCTTCTAAAGTATGGGATTAGGCATTTATACATAGAAATACCTCATAGCAACATTCACAAGCAATTTGGGTAATCCTAAGGGAAATAACTAGGCCATTATATATGGTTAAGCCCAATGGAAAAGTTAAGATTCCCTTAGCAAAATAGCCTCCTTTAATAATTGAGTTATAGATCAAGGTTAGAGGGGCCCAACATCCTTTGCAAAATTAAAAGAAGACTACCCTCCCTTTAAGACTTGGGTTATAGACTCTGGTTAGTTGAGCCCGATAATCTCTCTTAAACTGAGTTAAGGCTAAGAGTGATGGTTAGCTAATTTACAATCCATTAAGCTAGTGGAATCATGGAACCATAAACTGATGCCATCGGTTAATAGGGACATGCAGAATGAATGCAAGAATAAAATAATAATTAATAAAATAACTCTAAAAAACACAAGTACAATCAATAACTCTATAAACAGCGGGGTTTAGTGCGTGCCCAAGATATAGCAACCGAAACATTATTTCAACTCAGGGCTGTAGAGAACACCACTAACCACTGTCACAAAGACATGGCATGAAAATGAGGAGTCACCACCTAGGGTAATAATTGGGACAAATAAAAATGGTGGTACTCGATTCTCTAAAGAAAGCTAGCACCACAACCAGAAGATTCTGGGTACATAATTACTAACTTCTTTCAGTCTTGTGTTCATTTAGAATTACTTTACGAATTTTACTATTTGATCCTCTATTTACATGTAATTTCATATAAACCCTTACAAAAGAATCAACTCTCAGGCAAACTAGTTATGAAATATACAAGTAAACCATGCATTCATCGCAATCTTTTAAGTTAGTCTAATCTACATTGATTTTAATTAAATGAGCTAAATCTAAATGATTTAATTTATAAGTGAGCCTAAAGACTAATGAGGCCTAATTCCTATTTAATTTTAATTAAGTGAGCCTAAGTCTATTTATTTTAAATTTAAAAATGGGCCTAAATCTACAAATTATGAAGTATTTAAATTAATGGGCCTAATTCTATATGTTTTTAATTCTAAAGTGATATTAAGTCTACAATTATGGAAATTCTTAAATTAAATGGGATAGGTCTAAATTAATTAAATTAAGTGGGTTCTATGTCTAATTTAACCAAATGGGCCTAAGTTATCTATACCCTAAATCTAATTAATTATGGGCCTAACGATGCATATTAATTAATTAATAGGTTAAAGCCTAATGTGGGCCTAGGGCCCAACACATAAACATAAGCAAACAAGTACAAAAACAATAAAAAAAATATCAAAACAAACAAATAAAATATCAAACAATTAATTTGACTTTTTCTAAAAACCCTAATTTAATTAAAGTAACAATAAACAAATAAAACATAACCAATTAATAGGCAACCCTAATTCTATCCACTTAAATCAAATTCAATTTTAATTAAACAACCTAATGATTTCTATAGCCATTAATTTTAATTAGTTACCGAATTGAAAAACCCTAATTTTACTAACCAATTAATTAAAATAAAACACACAAGCACACACACCAAATTTCATTATTCTCACTATTGGGGCTATCACAATGAACTATTAAGAATAATAATAAAAAAAAGAAGAATTAATACAATCTCAAAAATAAATAAAAAACGACAATCAAATAAAAAAAATCTAAAAACTATATTTGGCTATAAGGTTCCATCCAAGGCATTCCATGGGCCTCTATGGATTTGTCTCTCCAAGTATGATCATCATGTAATCCCCCTCTATAATCACCATCACAAGAGGGTAGAACAATAATTAGTGAATAAAATTATAATAAGAATTAAATAAAGTTGAAATTCAATAAAGTCAAAATAACAAAAAAAAAGATAAAAGTAGGGAGAAGATAATGCTTTATGGATGCTGAATAAATTACTCCTTAGACTAAAAGATCACCATTATTTGTAGTAAGTCTTCAAGACTTGTTATTCTTTTTCTTAAAAATCTCCTATGAATAAATCACAAAGAATATATGTACTACCTAAAGAAAATCTAGAGAGCTCTTCAGGAAGAAGAGAGGCAAAACTGTAGAAAAAAATGTTAAGGATTGATTGACCCCCCCCCCCCCCCCCCCACCCCCCTCTTCCAGGAGCTTAAGCTCTCTTTTTATAGGAAAAACCCAAAAAAACCTTAGGTCTTAT